>BROG01000154.1:245000-327500 GCA_030159075.1 Atrina japonica
TTCTTTTTGACGAGTTTGCAAAATCCATAAGTATTACTAAAGAACTCTATATAACGTTTATAGGTGATAGTGACTGTTTTGCCAAGCCTTTAGCATAGGTCAAAGGTCTGTCGGATGAAAACCGATGTATAAAGTCAAGGAAGGCGTGGCACGGAAATAACTCTCACAGCATTGGCATCAGTCAATATAACAGGTCACTTCACCTAAAGTTGGTGACATCTCCATATCAGTCAATATCACAGGTCACTTCACCTAAAGTTGGTGATATCTCCATATCAAATAATATCACAGGTCACTTCACCTAAAGTTGGTGACATCTCCATATCAGTTAATATCACAGGTTACTCCACCTAAAGTTGTTGACATCTCCATATCAGTTAATATCACAGGTCACTTCACCTAAAGTTGGTGACAGATATGTGACATCTCCATATCAGTCCATTTCACAGATCTTTTCACCTAAAGTTGGTGACATCTCCATATCAGTCCATATCACTGGTCACTTCACCTAAAGTTGATGACATTTCCATATCAGTCCATATCACAGGTCTTTTCACCTAAAGTTGGTGACATCTCCATATCAGTCCATATCACAGGTCACTTCACCTTAAGTTGGTGACATCTCCATATCAGTCCATTTCACAGGTCTTTTCACCTAAAGTTGGTGACATCTCCATATCAGTCCATATCACAGGTCACTTCACCTAAAGTTGGTGACATCTCCATATCAGTCCATATCACAGGTCACTTCACCTAAAGTTGGTGACATCTCCATATCAGTCCATATCACAGGTCACTTCACCTTAAGTTGGTGACATCTCCATATCAGTCCATATCACAGGTCACTTCACCTAAAGTTGGCGACATCTCCATATCAGTCCATATCACAGGTCACTTCACCTAAAGTTGGTGACATCTCCATATCAGTCCATATCACTGGTCACTTCACCTAAAGTTGGTGACATCTCCATATCAGTCCATATCACAGGTCACTTCACCTAAAGTTGGTGACATCTCCATATCAGTGATAAATTGTTTTCGAGATGTATAACAAAATATGTACAGAAAACAAAATGGTGATTGTAATAACAAACAAATAAAGAAAGAAAACAATACATAGCCAATTGAATGTGTGTAGCCTGTATTTCTTTTTGTTTGAAGTTTTAACCAGAATTTCCAATGTCTATGATGACATCGAATATGGAATATGAGTAAGCCGGCACATTATATCGAGCGATCGGTGTTTCGTTATATCGTAACCTAAAAACTCATTTTAATCTGATACGATACGACACATTTGTCTTAAAGGGGTGTTGTGTTTTTTCCCCTAAATCTCTCTGTTTTTCATCTTTGATTGATATATAATAACAAAATGATATACACACAGGCATAAACATTTTAAAGTTCCTGTATATTTTGTGAAATTGGTTGAGAAATCCAAGTTTGATTGACCTTACTCTTTGTATAAATACGACACTGGACCTGACCTAATTTTACATAATATATAGGAATATAAGAGATCTTCTTTACGTGGGTAAAAATAGCAAGTTTTAATAAATTTCGAAACGTATAATCGTGAGATAAAAATTGTATATAGCATACTACTATTAATATGGATTTCCCGAAGACGTTTGATGTATTTTAAACTTTAAAAAATGAAAAATTAATATCTAATATGTATTCATTTTTTATTAAATGAAAAAATATTTAATTTACCTTGTTCCAAAAAATTCTGCTTGGTAGTCAATTTCATCTCAGCTTTTTCCAAATCAATGCCCGATTGCCCTAAATAAACCAATGGATTTTTCAGTTGCACATTTCTTCTTGTATCATACTTTTTAAATCAAGCATAAGTATACCCTGGTCGTAAAACATATTAGAAATTATCACAAGGAAATGAGTCGGTCATTATGGACAGACATTTTTTATTCTTTCCGGTTTGGGAATAATTTTTCTAAAATTACTGATAAATCAGTATGGATTCTGTATAATATAAATCAAGAGAATTGGATACATCGGGGCAATAAAATAACAGGTTCAGTGAGGGTCATTAGTTGTATAGAAAAAAAGCCAGGGTATAATAACAATGATGTCGTCTGATCAATGTATCAACATTAATCAATGGCCATATCGTCTGCTAACCAGATGATTGTCAAATACATTCGATTAACAAATTTGATACAATATAAGAATGATCTATAAATCTCTTCCTACACTGATGTACAGTAACGAACCTAAAGTGATATTAGCTTTTGAAGAGATGTCCATTATGAATTGTCTTTGGGTTCTCTTTTAATCAGTGATTTATTTTGTTTTACGATCATTATTACCTTTTTAACTGAACTCTTTACCAACAGCTTAGTTATGTGACATGATTAATCAATTTAAAAATGAGATGAAATTCACTATGACTATTTCTGGTAGATTGTTTTGTTGATTAATTTTTTCATATATATACATACACACACATATATATAAATATGTATATATATGTATATATGTGAATTTGAGTATATTCCTATATACCTTATCTGAATCATTTACTGTCTCATGATGTCTCTAAAGTATATTTCATCAAAGTTTTACAAAATGAAATAAATTGTCGATATATATATATATATAGAATATACAAGAACTTCACATAAAAAAATCAAAAGAGAGACTTTTCAGTATCATAGTTAACTGTTTTTTTTTTTTTTTACTAAAGTTAGTACCTGGAAATTTAAATACCTAGTGATTGGTTGTCATGATACTTATTTTGTCAAGCACAACTCTGATTCTACACATAATTACACTGAAGTTGATATAAAAAAGATGCTGGAATTTCTAATAGACACTATATTTATAATGTTCGGAGACGTGGTCTTTCAACAAACTGTCGGCATTCCTATGGGAATCAATTGTGCCCCTTTATTGGCTGACCAGTTCCTTTATTCATATGAAGCAGACTTCATTCATCAACTGCTGAATCAAAAGAAGAAAAATTTAGCGGTGTCCTCACATTTGACATTTAGATATATCGACGACGTTTTGTCAATTAATAATGACAATTTTCATACATAAGTCAATGCGATATAATCCAGCGAACTAGAAATTAAAGATACAACAGAATCAAGCAAAAACGCTTCCTAGTTAGACATTTCTTTAGAAAATCTATTCAAAACTGTAGCTCAACTGATGAAGCCTTATTGACAGAAACGATTGTCTTGAGCATTATAACTTTGGTATTTTGTTTATAATACTTATAACCACTAGACCGTTGCCACTGCTGGTGGATCGTTTGAGTCCCCATGTCATTATTAAGTTTGAGTATTGTTTCCACATACATGCTATATCATATCTTACAAAGAACACTAAATGAAAGAAACTTCAGGAACGAAGCAAGCGGCATTTCATAGTTTGATACTTATTCCTTATTTCATAACTTGTCCAACTTATTTTCGCGTGAACTCAAGTTCTCGCAAAATCAAGTGACGGGTATAAACAAGTACAGAGCCTTTAATGGGTATTTTTCTGTATGGTTTTGTATATGAATTTTAAGATTTTAGGAATTCAAAATTCTAATAGAATTCCATGAAAGAACGATTTGAACGGCTGAGTGTAAAATTTCCGTCCATCCGTCCATCTGGTCCCATCCCATTTGGGATTCGCCATTGTTCTTTATGTCGGGACCAGTTGTATATTCACTTTATACTGTCGTATTATAATGGACATGTAATTTTTAATTATCCATTAGTATTTCCTCATTTTTACATTACCCGAATTAACAACCTATCACAGAATACATGGCATAGAACCGAATCAGTTCCACCAGAACTGCAAAAGTGTTGGACTGGTTGGGAGTCACTGACAAAATAAAAAAAAGAATCTGATTATGTTTAGTGAATACGGATTTTTTCTATAAAACAGACCAATTAACTTCTGTAACAGATATTCCCGGATAATACCACGAAACAATGTTTATTTGTTCTTTAAATTCCAATTGCAAATAATTCACAAAACATAATTAGTAGCAATTCTTGGATGGATTTCAATTTTCACTTATCTTAAGTTTGAAATAACGTCAATTAGACATTCGTCTGGTTTCTTATTGTACATAAGTAATCAATTACGTAACGTACATGTTAATTACCCTGTTAAAACAAATTTATATTTCCTTTAGTCATCAGCTAAGCAGCCGAACCATGATACAACGAACGTGTAATACATGTGCTTTCAAAATATCTGGAGTTGTTGCGAGTTTTAACATGGGCAATGTTTGCCTTACAGCTGTGATGTAGAATAGAATGTTTTAACCAAAAGGATAAATCAGTTCATGGTTAAAGGTCTACTTAAGTGCTGTAAATATCTGTTGTCATTATCCTATTACTAATAAGAGGAAATGAAGAATAAGACTGAAATAAAAGCAAGGTACGTAAATAGTAGAGATAAGTATGTAGAATGACATAGACAGACAGACAGACAGACAGATAGATAGATAGAAAGTTAGATAGATAGATAGATAGATAGACAGACAGACAAATTGACAGATAGATAGAAGAAAGATAGATAGATAGACAGACAGACAGACAAATTGACTGACAGATACATAGATAGATAGATAGATAGATAGATAGATAGATAGATAAGAAAGAAAGTTAGAGAGAGAGAGAGACAGAGAGAGAGACAGAGAGAGAGACATAGAGAGACACACAGACAGACACACAGACAGACAAATAGATAGATAGATAGATAGATAGATAGATATATAGATAGATAGATAGATAGATAAATAGATAGATAAAAGTTGCATACCCATTAAGTGTCTAACAAAATAAAATGGATTATATATTCTTGAGTAATTGTTCATTATAAATTATTTAAATCAAATTAGTTCTATCTAATTTTGTTTTCCTTGCAAAGTATTTCATTGTAGAGACTATTCATACAGCACATTGATTTAAAATCATAAAATATGATCTTTTGACCTCAGAGTACCAAGATTTTTCTGAAGTGACGTAATCATTTTCGTTACGTCAGCTTGAATAATCAAGTTGAATTCTACAAATGATCTTCTCTCGTAGCATGAACGACTACCGCAATGTGTTGAGATATCTGATGTTATACTTAAGTCATTTTTGCACTGATAGCACAATTTAAAATTCTAAATTCTTCTAAAGCTAAGATTGCCATCTTTTACAGTGGTTACTCTTAGACGGATTTTGGCTATACGTTTACATTTATTATTTGGCCTTGTCCGATACCACTTGCACTTTAGAAACTATGTTTAAAACTGCAGCTCAGCTGATAAAGTCTAATTGACAGAAACAATTGTCTTGAGCATTATAACTTTGGTATTATGTTTATAATATTTTTACATAATCTGTCTTTGGTAGATAAAAATGTCGGTCTAAAAAAGATGTCTTTCAATTGTTAGTGTTTATCAATGCGTTCTAAATATAGATCATAGGAGAATGTAAATTCTTTACCTTTGAAAATATTTTTTTTTTTGGAAAAATGACATAACTTCTAAGTTGACTAATTCATGAAATTATTGTATTTAAAATGAAAGTCATTGCAATGCATATATACACCCCAAAAATTATATCAAAGATCAATCAGTGTCACGTACACATGCTTGTTATTTTCAAGCTTAAAGAGGAAAAATGGACTCATTCTCACGCATTTGTCCAAAATATGCTAATTAGGCAAAAAAACTGCTGCTAAAAATAAAGTTCGTTGCTTGACCAACGATGTATTAATCCTATCGCTGGTTTTATATATACAAACAATAAAATTTAGTTATAGATGCTGAATATGGAATCTCTCTCTCTCTCTCTCTCTCTCTCTCTCTCTCTCTCTCTCTCTCTCTCTCTCTTACCATCTCGGTTCTTTACCATCCACTCAACATCTCTCCGCTCCAAACGGTCCGTTACGACATCGGCTCATCCTCCCGTCTATCTCGTCAAAATCAATCCATCCTCTCTCATCTAAGCAAACCGCTCCATCTCACTCCACCCCCTCTCTCTCTTCTCTCGCGTCAACCATCCCTTCTGGAACACTCTCTCTCCCTCATCTACATCCCTCACTCAATCCTCTCTCTCTCTCTTCTCATCCCTACCTCCGCTCTCAAACCTCCCTCCATCATCTCTATCAATCTACTCTCCCCATCCCCACCTCTCACCCTCAACTACTCTCAACCTCTCTCTCTTCATCTCCTCCTCTCGCTCACGTAACGACACCATATCACACACCTCCTCCATCTCCCACATCCACTCTCTTCTCCATCACGCCTCTCCACTCCTCTCTTCGGTGCTCCTCCCTCTCTCTCATCATCAATCAAAACACTCTCCGCTCGGTTCTACGTCTTAACACTCATGCCTCAACCCCCCACGACTTCCCCAAAGCCCCGCCTGATCCTCCTCTTCCAATGCAAACTCTCCATCTCTCCATCTCTCCCGACCCCCGCTTCGCCATCTCCCTCCCATCATCTCATCTCCGTAGTGCGGTCCTCCCTCTCATTCTTACCCTCATTCTCATCCACTGCACCTCCTGCTCTACAACTACACTCACTCGACTCTCATCCCAGCATCTCCAATCCTCATCTACTCCCGCAATCTGCACAAAACCTAGCTCACATCTTCACATCAGATCATCTCGAGACCCATCCCACCTCTCTACTCTGCTCTCTCAGCACCCCTCCCATCCTCGCCACGATCTCAACCAACTCACGCATCCATCCCACGGTTCTTCTCTCTGCTGTCTCCACCTCTCTCCCCCTCCCTCTCTTCCACTTCATCTTTCCGGCATCCCTCCATTTCTCCATCTCACATCACACGTCCCGCGTCTCCTCAATCGTAACAATCCAAACCAGCCTCACTAGTAAACAACTTCGCAAGTTCCCAGATATCTCTCATCCAAACCTCCTCTCCCCCAGACGAAACCCTCCCTTCTCTACACGCACCCATCAGCTACCCCTCCTCCATACCCTTCCACCACCTCGCTCTCTCTCATTTCCGTCTAACTCCCTCATCTCTCTCTCCACCCTCCCATCTCCACCTACCACGATCCTCAAGCACCAGACTCCACTCGTCTCTTCATCACCCCAAACCTCCTACCTTCCAGTCCCGACGATCCTCGGTTCCACACCTCACTCATCTCTCTCTCGGCACACCCTCCACCACGCATCTCCTCCCTCAAACCACCATCGCATCCCTCGATCACTCTTCCGTCTTCAAATCTCCGATCAACGAATCCCAAAATCTCTCCCTCATCTCCCCTCCATCCGGTTATCCGAATCTCCCTCCTCATCTCCACCCCCTCTCGATATCCGTCCTTCCTCCTCGTCTAATCTCACTCGTCTCTCCTTCTCTCCATCTGTCGACACTCCAAAGGACACCCCAAACTTCTCTCCTCCAAAACTCTCACTACTCAACCTAGCAATCTCCCTTCCTTCCCACTCCTCAATCATCCCTATCTCTCCATCCCACTCCGTCTGTCCTCCGTCCCTCTGTCACTCTCTTCTCTCCTCTTGCGCTCAATCACATCAATCATTACATCTCCCCACCACTTCTCCCCTCCAGCAATCCATCATCTCCACCCACAATCTCTCTCAGCTGTCTCGGACCGTCCTCTCCTCTCGCGCAAATCTCCTCTCTCTCCTCAGCTCTCATCTCTCCTCCTCCGTCCCTCCCAAATCCATCATCCGTGATCATTCCCCCTCCCTCTCCACAACCCTCCCTCTCTCCTTCCCATCATCTCCTGAGCCGCCATCCTCCACAAAACCTCACTCTCGCCCACCACTCAACTCTCTCCATCCCAACCTCCTCCAACTCCTCTCCACTCACTCGCTCCTCATCCACCACCATCTCCAATCTTCCACCCTCTCTCATTCTCCTCTACATCACTCCTCTCTCTCATACTCTCTCGCCGTCCACCAACCTCACTCGCTCATCACACTCCCCCCCCAACCATCCCTCCATCACTCCAGCTCTCTCTAACTCCTCTCTACACGCCAATCACCTCCTCCTACATCAAACCCCCGTCTCTCTCCATACTCTCTCATCCGCTCTCTACAACTCTCTCCATCATCATCACCCCCGCTCTCAAACCCGCACACACTCTCTCCTCTCCTCCTCAGCTCCTCCCTTCACACTACTCCTCCCCTCGACGATACCTGCTCTCTCTTCTCTCCGTCACCCCCTCTCCGGTCGCGCTCGACCACTCAAACATACCATCTCGTAGACCTCTCTAAGACTCGAAATCAAACCCCCATCTATCCCCACCAAATCAACCCTGCATTTACTCTCATCTATCTCACTCTCTCATCTAGTCATCCTCCTCTCAACGGCCAACATCTCTCATAACGTCTCCGTTCTCTAAGTACCTCTCCGGCACTCTGACCACTCCCCCTCCTCTCCTCTCTCTCTCTCTCTCTCTCTCTCTCTCTCTCTCTCTCTCTCTCTCTCTCTCTCTCTCTCTCTCTCTCTGTCTCTCTACCTCTCTCTCTGTGTAGAACATGGTCTTCATCAATGAAACATTACATTATCAACGCTGTATTATTCGTCGTCACATCTTATCAGTAATTTTCACGATTTTACAAATCTGTACTGGTGTTAATGGCGTATTGAAGATTCAAGGACCATTTGTTTTTAACTTAGACATATAAAGTGGTATGTAAAAGTAAATATAAATGTACATATATCACGTCTTTAAATACAAGCAACGAAATCTAGCTAGATCGAAGACAAAATATATACATGTATGTACAACAGACATTGATACTTGATAGTACCTACAATTCATTTCAATTGTTGCAAACTCATTGACCATCCGTTGGTAACACGACAGTATCATTGTGCGGTTACCATTTATATATGTTAGAGTTGGTGAACCCGGTGGCAGAGACTAATCATTGAATGTTTAAAAACGGAAAGATAAAGTTCTCGGACACGTTATCACGATACAAATTAAAATCAATTTTATAGAAGCTTTAAACCAGGAACATTTTAAAATGTAAAGCGGAAATATATAAAACATGTATAAGTAAAATTGAAGAAGTACCAATCAATAATCAGAACTCAACTCCATTATAACACGACGTATTAGATGTGCAAATGGTCTCAGCATGAAGAACAATTACGAATCCCAAACGGGATAAGACCAGGTGTCCGGAAGGAGTCAGCGTCTTCTGCTGACATACCACACCCGTAGCAAATGTTCCATGGAAACCTTTCTAGTTCGATGAAGGGGTCAAATTCGGTACAAAAGTCAAGTTTGGTGATGAGGTCAAGTTCGGTGAAAAGCATGATTGATGAAACGGAGTCACTGTCTGTGGCCGTGATCCAGAATACTATCTAATATCCCTGAGAGGGGGTTTCATAATGTTTAACAAGATCCCCGTATCGACCATAAAACTTCATAAACGACGACTCCAAGCGTTCAACAAAGTAACCTTGTGTAAGTAGTTTATTGGCTAGTCGGTTAGATCTCAGAATACAACATTCATAAGCAGAGCATGCCCTGGCATAACGTATAAGTTGTCAAATGAAAACCCCATAGGCAGGAGAAGGTGGAATATTACTACTTAGAAACAGGATGTTTGTGTTATGGTTATAGAGGGATGTGTGAAGTTGACCGTCTTTTCCAATCGACAGGAGTAAACCTAGGTCAGAAGCAGATGTATTGCTCTCTGTCGTCTCATTGATCTCTAGCTCAACAGGATACATCTGGCCGATGTAATTCTGAAATTCTGAATTATCTATGGACAGAACATCGTCGATATACCTGTAAGTAAAATGGAACCGAGATGCTAACTGTTTGTTTCCTTTGGAGAGCAGAGACTGTATAAATTCCGCTTTATATGAATACAAAAATATGTCAGCCAGGGTGTACAATTGATATCCATTGGAATGCCGAAAAGCTGTTGGAAAACTTTTCCGCAAAAACCACGAAGATGTTGTCTACTAGAAACCCTATCATCTATATAATATCGTCTTCGGTGTACTTGTTATTGGAATCAGAGTGTTCCTTGACAAAATATGGTTCTTCATGACCTAACACCAAATATTTATAACTGGGATTTCCATTTTTGTGTACAAAAGAGTTTTGTATAATAGATGTTAATCTGATTTAGAATTTTTGATGAGGGGTTGTTGTGTAATGGGTCGAAAAATCAAAAGATTTTATGCTTTTAATATGTTTGAAATTTGGAGATTTTAAATGTTCCAACAATTCCTTTGAAACATTTAGGATCCACATCTAATTGACTTCGCTTCTTGAGTAGGCCGTTTTACAGTACTTCTAAAGACCTTGTTTAATATGTGTTAGATGTTTAGTTAGCAAAATGGATAAAGGCTTGGTGGAACACTCAAATGACCCCGCAATGAAGCAGTGTTTATAGAGATTTTTGTGCATCTTCGGAATCCAATAAATATATGGCAATTCAAGCTCCGTGTCACTTGTGGGTATTCAAAAAAAAACCCTGAATATTCAATATATATATATATATATATATATATATATATATATATATATATATGTGTGTGTGTGTGTGTGTGTGTGTGTGTGTGTGTGTGTGTGTGTGTGTAACTTATCAATGATGAGTTTATTCCAAAGTATGTCACAAAACATGTTTTCGGAATACAATGAATGTAATTGACCGTTTCAAACCCAGTGTAGTTGCTGATAAGTAATGAGAACTAATAATGACTGCAATCGATTGTCACTCAACAAAATTTATCAAGAATACATCAACACTTAAAAACATAAATCCCCAGAGAATCTGGAATGAAATAAGTTGGCGTGTAATAATTTATTATTATGTCTTCGCAGCTGATGGTTTATTTTATTTAAGATCAATTATGAGTTGAATTATACAAAATTGAATTCAATACAAGAAAAATATACTTTCATTAAAAAGAAGTTCATTCAAGAAGTTTGAATTAATTATTATCATTGTGACGTATATTATTTGTAATTGTCTGTTGTGATTACAATCTAATTAAAATCAGATCTCTCATTGATCCCGTTTTCTGATATATTGCGGAAAGGATATGACAAAATCCGCTATGGGGTGACATGATGCTATTGACTTCTCGTAGGTGTGTACTGTTGGACCGATGGAAGTAAGACTTACAAGATCTTGAAAGTTTAAGGAATGGTAATCAGTTGTAACCCATTGGTAATCAGATGTATTCTATTGTATAACGACGAAATCGTCAGTCTGCAGATTTCATTTGGAGCATGTTCGCTGATTAGACACTATCCAAGATCAAGAACGGAATACCTTCCAGATTAAGTGTGTTCAGCGCTGTTTATAATGTTTATAATGGTTACATCCCTTTAGCATTCGATAAATTTACAATATCGTATGAGACGTCAAAATCACACAAGTAAGTTAAACCCAGATTTAGCAGTACCTAACTTAACTGGGGGAGATACTATGTTTCACTGAGAAAAACTTAAAAGTTAAAAGCTTAACCGTGCCAAAATAATATGAATATTCATTTATGTGACTGTTATGCAAATAAAGTTAATGTAATGTTAAAACTATCTCCTTTTCTCCAGAAAAAAATTAGGATAAACTCATTTTGGTGATTTTGGCGCAGACAAATCTACTTTTACTCAGTTCCCTATTTTTCCCCAGTTAATTTGGGTTACTGAGAGAAATTAGTTAAATGGATAATAACTATATTTAATTCATTAATGTGATTTTGGCGTGTCTTAAACAGGATATTAACTTGGTTTAACCCAGAAAAACTAGGTTTAACTGATTAGTGTGATTTTGGCGTGTATTTTCAATTTTAAAGTCAATTTAGTGATTTTGGGCTCAGTTAAACCTAATGTGAGGTACTTTGACAAACAAACTATACATGAAGAAAAACTAAGTTTAACTGAGAAAACCTTGGTCTAAATGGTACAGCAAGACTAAATCACAATAATGAATTAAACATAGATTACCTCCAAATAAACCTAGTTTTTCTCTTTAGCAGGAGAAATATTTGTTTTAACTCATTAAATAAATCTGATATCGGCGTTGCTAACTGCAAACAAACTAGATTTAACTGCGCTAAAACACAGTTAAACTCATAAATGTGATTTTAGCGTAGTTAATCCTAGTTTTATTTCCAGTTAATATGGGTTACTGAGAAAAACTAGGATTAACAGGAGCAAAATTAGGTTTAACTCATGAACGTGATTTTGGTTTCCCACAAAAATTAGTGAAATCACAGGATGATGCATACAAATTTGGTATTTCCGTAAACCCTGTTACTTTGCTAATTGTATTTTAAATAGGAATCTATTCGCCATAGTTTGGATAATTCAAACAGATATAACAGTACTTTGTACACTGCAATAGAACGATCAATGTCTGGAATTGGAAATATTCTATAATTCTGAGGCATATTTCTGTATAATCTTGGCTACAATGATCGTTGATTTTCTTTTCTTTGAGTGTCAGGCGTCGAGGAAACGTCTAGAAATCTGCGTTCTGAATACTGTTCTGTATAACACAATTATAGTATCCTTATATTGAATGGAAACTGTATCTTATTATCTGTAAAATACTTTAAATTATTTTGCATAGAAGTGAGACTGTATATGTCACTATGATTTTGAATTATGTTGTGATTAATCAAAAAACAATATGGATATTTCAATTAGCGTCGATTAAATCTGACGTATTCAGGTATAAAATAACTGCGCGCAACTGATAGCACTATACTTGGTTTACGGATCCGTAATTATCACAACAATCAAATACAATTCTCCTTGAAAAGTCACCATTTAGGTTTTAACGCTCCGTTTCCTGGTAGAGCATTTGTTGGAAATTAAAGCTGAATCTTTGTTTTATTGACCAATAAATAAATATGTGGAATGTATGATTTAGTAACAGGAGGTATCAGGTAATTCAGTGTAATTAAATCGATAAATCTGTATACATTTGTGTTTGTCATTAATTTGTACGATGCATTTATAATATTATATCTATATTCGCCACCCTTCTGAAAAGAATCTCTTTGTTTTCATTGGGCTATCGACGAAACAGATATCATCGTATGTCCCTGATCTGCCGGTATATATTTTCCCGTATATACCGTCTAAATTTATGACGTCATATGATTGTCATTTGCAACGCTACGATTGTAAACTTGTAACGGCCCAAACAAATGACAGTAAGTGGGGTTTGTCTGTGGCAGTGAAGAAGTCAATGGAGTTACTGAAAGGAAGCATGATGTTTCTATTATTTTCTGTTGAATGTTGAGAAGGGTGATAAATTCGTTATCCATGTTGTCATACGGATGGTACGGTGTAATATCCGGCGTTTTCCTTGCCACACACACACACACACACACACACACACACACACACACACACACACACACACACACACATACACACATATATATATATATATATATATATATATATATATATATATATATATATATATATATTAATTATGTATTTGTGAATATAGATTAAGAAAAAGGCCTTAGCACTTAACAATGCCTGGAAACGATAGTGAAAGCATTATTAGGTCAAAGCAAGATACACTATGAAATCAGATTATATTTATGAAAGTACGGTTCTCTTAAAAGATAAAAAGTGGTTATTTCCAACCCATTGCATATGTTTTGGAACAATTTTTTTACGAATAATCGACTAATATGTCTGCAGGATCTTTTAACATTTATTGACCTAATTAAAATGCCCCCGCTGGATTTCTAGATTCTCCCGAATGAGATTTAACTCTGTGGTCGCCATAACTGTAATTTAGTTGCAAATATGTTCATCTCAAAATTTCCCCTGACGATTCACTCTATTTTACGTAAATCCTATTTTACATAATTACTACTTCCTTTGCAGTACGTTTCAATTTCCTGTGTATAGAGATATGTTAGTTGAGCATTATAACTTTGGTATTATGTTTATAATATTTGCAAATGAAGGTAATTGTTTCCATATAAAATTATGATTTATCACCGAACTTCAGATATTTCAGTATTGTTGCACTATCTTAAAAACATTGAAAAAAACAAAACACAAAACCATACACACAAACGTACGCAAAATAATACTTCCTAAACACATAGTGTGTGTGTGTGTGTGTGTGTGTGTGAAGCATAGCTCAAATGTACCTTATCATACAACGTAGATTTGCAGTTTTTACGATTACGTCACTACATATGATAATGTTCCATATAATACATTTATTTGGTCATTTTATAATAATCTTCACCATGCAAATATATCACTTTCAAAACCACCAGCATTTGTTTCACCAATAACTTGCTAAAACACAGAAGAAAATCCACAACGGGGACGTGTATTAGAAATGAGACAGGCGACTGAGGAGTAATTGATGATTTCATATGAAATCGACTTTTGCGTGCCGAAATAAATACATTTATATCTGGCTTTAGGCTGTTCATATTTCTGAACCATTCGGAAGGGCACATTGTTATGTTTTTGAAATCTACAACTGCGGCTTATTACGTAATAATCAAGGCCATTCAATATGTTAAAACAACTTCAGAGTTTGATTCCATGACGAATTTTTTTTTTCCCATTTTTTTGTGTTTTGTTCATCAATAAAAATCTCATTTCGTGATTCTACATTCCTATTTCTTTTGGATTCATCAGATTTGAACAGTGGAATCAATGATTTTAAATCCAATAAATGTGACTAATGGCCATGAAGGTATCTTGTTCAATAAGTGTTTACAATTTGCCAACAGCGTAACCTGTAATCCTACTTGAATTACATTTCAATTCTAAAATAATTTAAATATCTAAGATACCAAAGTATAAATCTTCAGGATTCCCAGGATACATATACAAATCTGGTAAAAATAGGACAAACACAGATCTCTGCAAATCAAGAGGTGGGATAAAGTGCCATTGAAGAGAAACCATCCCATGTCGACCGGTCACACCCGCCGTGAGTCCATTGTGATATCAAATGAAGCAGTTAGTACAGACGACCCAGGCAACTTAACATTCTATTTAGTGAAACAAAGTGTTCGCAAACAAGGTTATTATACCGACCGTAAAATGTGCGAAACTCTTTTGTGAGATACAAACACCATATGGAGGTATTTGCGGGATATTACTACTTAAATGTGGAAAATTTAAGACGGGTTAGCCGAAGTCGTCAAGTTTGTCTTATATATAGCCTGGACGTTTATTTCCCGTCTGTGTCTTTAGTAAGTGAAATGTCCAAGTAGGAGGCGTGTTTGCTTCATTCTGCTGTCTTTTATTTCTAGTTCGTTGGGATATATCGCATTTACATATGTATCAAAATTGTAAATATTCATTTACAAAACGTCGTTTGTGGTCCAAAAGCTTTTGGATGAAGTTTACCTCACATGAATGAAGGCCCAGCTAAGTATATAAACGGGCAATGTGTAGTTATGTTTAGTCTAAAGATACTGGAATGCTATTTATTTGTTTCGTGGTATTTTTTCGATAAATATCGATATATCTATAAACGTAATACAAATACAATATGACTTCATATAGTAAGCTCGAATCTAAGAAAATAAAACGTCCCAAACGAAAATGTGGTATCACATAAGATCAAAGGTCACAAACATTAAACTATTTACTTTTATGCATTTTACAAAAAAATGAATGTCAATTAATAATAAAAAATAATATTGCTTCTTAATGTATTAAATGAACTCATACAGACTATTTGAGATACGATGTTTCTTGCATTCGACTTAACCCACAGTGGAATAAATTGCAAACATGAAAACCATACAAATAAAAGAGTAATAAAATGCAAGTCCCTGGTAAGCAGTATCATTTTATCTGACCGGTGTAAAATAAAACAACATTAAATGTCAATAAATAACGTAAGAACATCCGTTTTTCTTTGATGGTTTGATGTAGTAGATTTCCTACAATTAAATAAAAGAGAGAAATAATTATTGCATGTAAATTACAAAAAAATGTTCATTGTCGTACACTACCTATTCACACGATGATAAGGGAATAAACAATGTCTAGTTGCAATGCTTGATGTGATTCTACGGTAGTTTTTTATCATAATAAAATACTGATCATAAACATAACAAAGTGGATTTGTTTGCAAAGGAAAAGGCTTCTCGTTTTCTTATATAATAGTTACCATTTTTAAATTCAAAATTTTGATTTTAAAAGTAAATCTAATTTGTTTAGAAAATATTTCTTGTTGAAATAAATTGTTATATTGTGCAGCTACGTCTTTGGGAGTTTTGCACAAAGTGTCAAGTGCTAGGAGTACGACTACATACAGTCTTGACTTGTCCAGTGTACAATTGCAATTAGATGCATGTCTGTGTAGAAGTATACATTGTGACACGCAGTCACACATCAACTACATACGAACTACTACAATCATATACTACTACTACTACTACTACTACTACTACTACTACTACTACTACTACTACTACTACTACTACTACTACTACTACTACTACTACTACTACTACTACTACTACTACTACTACTACTACTACTACTACTACTACTACTACTACTACTACTACTACTACTACTACTACTACTACTACTACTACTACTACACTCCTACTACTACTACTACTTCTACTACTACTACTACTACTACTACTACTACTACTACTACTACTAATAATAATACTAATACTACTACTACTACTACTACACTACTACTACTACTACTACTACTACTACTACTACTACTACTACTACGCACTACTACTACTACTACTACTACTACTACTACTACTACTACTACTACTACTACTACTACTACTACTACTACTACTACTACTACTACTACTACTACTACTACTACTACTACTACTACTACTACTACTACTTCTACTACTACTACTACTACTACTACTACTACTACTACTACTACTACTACTACTACTACTACTACTACTACTACTACTACTACTACTACTACCACTACTACTACTACTACTACTACTACTACTACTACTACTACTACTACTACTACTACTACTACTACTACTACTACTACTACTTCTACTACTACTACTACTACTACTACTACTACTACTACTACTACTACTACTACTACTACTACTACTTCTACTACTACTACTACTACTACTACTACTACTACTACTACTACTACTACTACTACTACTACTACTACTACTACTACTACTACTACTACTACTACTACACTACTACTACTACTACTACTACTACTACTACTACTACTACTACTACTACTACTACTACTACTACTACTACTACTACTACTACTACTACTACTACTACTACTACTACTTACTACTACTACTACTACTACTACTACTACTACTACTACTACTACTACTACTACTACTACGCACTACTACTACTACTACTACGCACTACTACTACTACTACTACTACTACTACTACTACTACTACTACTACTACTACTACTACTACTACGCACTACTACTACTACTACTACTACTACTACTACTACTACTACTACTACTACACAATTACTACTACTACTACTACTACTACTACTACTACTACTACTACTACTACGCACTACTACTACTACTACTACTACTACTACTACTACTACTACTACTACTACTACTACTATTACTACTACTACTACTACTACTACTACTACTACTACTACTACAATTACTACTGCTGCTGCTGCTGCTGATGATGATGATGATGATAATTCCGATGCTTTTTGTGGGTACTATGAATTAAAGGTTAAAAATATTTTTAAACAGAATATCTCAAATAATACATTAGCAGAAAAAGAACTTGGAATTATTTATAAAGGCATTTAAAAAGATCTCTCAAAGGATTTCAATAATGAAGGTTCTATGTGAAACTTTTTCATATCTTTATAAGAGCGTGGGTGTATAATATATGGACAGCCATAATAACTTATAAAGTGTGCTCTAGACAAAATTCCAACATAACTGACAATCGATACAAAATATTTTGTCGTCTATACTATCTGATACACGATGTTTTCTTCTAGTAGACTTACTCATCAATAGTTTTGAATTGCCAAAACAGATATTCTTCTCAACGAGAAGAAGTGTATGTTTTCGAGTTCTCCATAATATGATTTAGGAATACAGTTTCTGTGCCTTGGCAATAGTTTACGCTAGCTGATTCCTAGATACAATTATTAAATATATAGCTTACATATATATATATATATATATATATATATATATATATATATATATATATATATATATATGCTTTCCTTAACTAAGAAATCAGATAACATTAACCTAACTTTATGATTTATTATAGTTAATACTCAACTTCACAAATAAAGATTTATACAGTGGAACGTTACGTAAGTAAGACCTCATTTAGGAACCACCTCACTTGGTAGACTACTCACACCTAATTCCGTTAATATTCAGTGTAATAAAAATTTATTAATATGGATTTAATAAGCACATAATCTACCTGTGACAAGGGGACTCTGACTACTTCCGGACACCTAGTCTTACCCGTTTGTGATTCGCAATTATTCTTTGTGTTGAGGTCGTTGTTATATTTTCTTTGTCGTATTCCAATGGACTTGGAGTTAATATATCCATTGGTATTTCTTCACCACACTTAAAAGACCGCCTTATTGATCGGAATACTTTGACTGTCAATTTGATGGGGTTTTAATAGCGCAGTTCAACCGTTTTATGGTCGAAGAAAGATCTTCATTGACTATTTTTGTTCAGTATTTCACTTAAAATTTAATAAACATAATTTGTTTTATTAAATACAATTTATTTTAATAAATTTCAAAGTTTATCCAAATCTGCACTCCATGTACATCAAATTAGGACACATGTATACTTCAACAGTGGAAATGTCGAAAATTGGAGTTGACCTGCACACTTGCCACATTTAGATACACTTGGGCGTCAATTTAAGATTAACGAATTGCCAAAATTAACAGAAACGATAACGAAATTTGTACGACAACATATCGATATGCACAATGAAGACCTTTAGAGTATTCAAAAGTGGGGTTTGGTGCAATGAAAATATTACAAACCGGTCATACAAGTGATCCGTGGCAAATTTACACCAAAACAGACACTTCTGGTCGAGAACATTCTAGATATCACCGGGGATTTAATTGATGACATATTTCATAGTTTAAAGCTGACTTTAGTCGTCACGTTTATCTATATGCGTCAACACATGTTCTTTCATACTGAATTGCTTCTGCTTTTTAACTGTATAGTGGAAACAATACTGTCCAGTTCACGGCACCTGGCACACGGTGCAATGAAAGCCATAAAAGACGTAGCTGCACGATATACTGGTTTAATATAACAATGGATTTTTGCGTTAGCGTGATATTATCAGTGTAAAAATATGACTCCAACTGACTATTACACATTTATACAGTTATACACTGTAATTATTTGTAATAATAAATTACAACTGCATTTACACAATAACATTTACATCATTTCATTACCTCTATTCTGCAGAACAACTTGTATTGAGGATATGATGTTTCTTGAACGAAAGTAGCATAAACCTTAGATAAAAATATGGATTCCACTATTTTCAAGTTACACTTGCGTATGAGTAAAATGATACATTTTGACCTATGCTATAGACCTCAGTGTAAGGTCAGGTGTTACATGGGAACAAGGGTGACACGAGAACAGGCGTTAAACTCTAACAGGTGTGATACGGAAATGGGCGCGACACGAGATGTGTGAAATGCAACGAACGGGAACAGATGTGATTCGAGAACAGCGTGAAACGCGCACGAGGGCATGTGTGAAACGCAAACAGGTGTGATACGAAAAAGGACATGACATGAAAACAGTCTTGAAAACGCAAACAGGTGTTATAACAGAACAGGCGTGATACGGATAAAAGGTGTGAAACGCCAGCAGGAGTGCTATGAAAACATGTGGGATTTGGGAACAAGCGTGAAATACTAGCATAATCATGTTGTACAGGACAGTCTTGACATGGGAACAGGCGTGATACGGGAACAGGAATCATCCTAGTAGAGACGTGAAAACGAGAACAGGCGTTATACCTGAAAAGGCATGGTACAGGAATTCGGTCTAAATCTTCACCCAAAAGTACAATGACTTTGATTTATATATATTTCGAGCGCTTGACCGAAATACCACCCAGTTATCATTTAACTTAGACTCGCCATGTTTGTAAACATGTCCCAATTTATCCCGAGAGAATCGGATGAAGACGTACTCAATATTTAAAAGCGCGGTGTACCCAAACGACGAATTGCAAGCTGGAAATTACAGACTGGGAGTTCAATTAATCGAATTTCATGCTGCGAATTGTGGGCTAGATTTAGATTAGTGTTGGATATCTAACTAAATCAAACTTGCTCTGTAACAAACCTTTATAAATTTAGAATCTTTTCTCTCTTAAAAAGTTTCTCTTCACTTAAACATTTAGCTAATTCCTTTTCAAATTCCATATCCAATGAGAAACACGGGGATTGAAAAAAGAGCTGTACTGCCATAAGATGCTTTTATGAGTCCCCAGTAATCTTTATTACAGCTCGGGTTCGAGTCCCATTTGAACCATAGCTGATTTTGTGAGGAGGTTTGCCATTTTACTCGCTGAAGGCCACTGGTCTCTATCCGGGTATATTGTAACCGACTTCGCTCCACCAATAAAAATTGGCTGCCACCATATAATTGAAAATTGTTGAGTGTGGTGTAAAGCAGTATTCAGACAAAGAAAACAATATATTCTTTATGAACCCATAAACAGAAATCCCGAACTATCGGCATTATGGTTATTTACTCTGTTTCAGTTGATTTAGTTTATTCATCTCGTCGAACAATAGCCAAAAATTACGTTTTCGCCAAAAACAAAATGTTGACCATCTACGTCAATCTGTGAAGAGAGCCATTAGGAAATAATGAATGATACTCGACTACAGTGCTTCAATCACACGCTTGAAATTGATTTTCTCTTCTGCAATATCTTCTAAAATTGAATTATATTGAACATACGGTTTTAATTGTTTTAAAGTATGGTAGCTCCCATATATCGCAAGCCATATTTTCCTAATCAATCAAGAAGAATTGAGTCTACATCATCAAAATGCCGTTCTTGTTATTCTTTTTATATTTTGTTTCCATTCTGGTATTTTGGTACGTTTTATTTGTCATATAGCGTCTATCATTACCGACAATGTATACATTATAGGGATAGTTGGATCGGAAAGTATGTTATTTTATCAAAGACGACACAAGGATGTAAATATAAACAAGACTGCATCAGTATTTGATATACCTGTTGTTATCACATACATCCTTTTTAAATACGACTGGACATCTCGCGAAGTCGTACTTTGTACACTTCAACGATCATCATCATACCATGATAGCTCTACAGTGTCTGTGTTTTGCATGTTTGATTGAAAGATTAGAAGTAGACATAACTGTACACGGGCGAGAGCAATGCAAACACGACCCTCTTACTATATAAATCTTCAGGATCACCAGGATACAACATACAAATCTTGTGAATATTGGTCAAATACGGACCTCTAGAAATGTAGTGGTAGGATCAGGTACCTTGGAAGAGCAAGCACCCCCTGTTGAATGGCCACTCCCGTCTACAGTTATATTCAAATGTAATATGTAAAATTAAAGAACTTTTCAAATCGACAATAATCTAGGTAAAAAACTCAAGTCTTTCATTGATAGCTCTACAGGATATACTGACGAGGGATAAGACCATCGTCGGTGTCCGGAAGAGGAGTAACAGTTTGTCCTTTTCTGCTGGCATGCCATGTCACCCGTCGAACCATATGTTCCATGTAAACCTTTCTAAAACCACATAGAACGGGTCAAATTCGGTGAAAAAGGTCAAGTTTTGTGATGAGTGGTCAAGTTCGGACCTAACACCAAATATTTAACGGAGTCACTGTCTGTATACCGTGATCTAGATATTACTCTGTTTTTATCTCTGATACGGGAGGGGGGACTTCATAATGTTTAACAAGATCCCCGTAACTCATATTTTTGAAAACAGGACAACTCCAAGCGTTCAACAACGTAACCTTGTGTAAGTAGTTTATTGGCTAGTTGTTTAGAATAAAACATTAATAAGAAGAGCATGTCCTGGCATGCATTTGCATAACGTATAAGTTGTGAAATGAAAACGCCAGGCAGGAGAAGATGGAATATTACTACTAAGAAACGGGAAGTTTGTGATTATGGAAGGTGATTGAAATCGTCTCCGGTTGTCATAGAGGGATGTGTAGATATTTTTCCTTTTCAAATCGACAGGAGTAAATCTTTGAAGTATAAAGAAGCACCTATATGTGTTGCTCTCTGTCTTCTCATTGATGATCTCTAGCTAATACAGGATACATCTGGCCGAAGGTAATTCTGAGGCCTATGGGAAAATATTTTATGGTGGTCCTATAGAGAACATCGTCGATGAATACCTAAAAAAGTAAAATTGAACAGACTTTTACTCATGCTTTCAAACTGTTTGTTTCCTTTGGAGAGCAGAGACTGTACAAAATTCATTTGTTGCATATTGAGATTCATCTGTATGTTTTAATACACTTAAAATATTATCAGTCCAAGAGAGGTGCACACCCTCTCCTACAAACATGCACATGTTTCTTTTATAAAACCCATTGGATGGTTATGCCGACTAAATCTAGTTGGAAAAATTTCTATTGTAAAATTTTAACTCATTTGAACTAAAAAACCACATAGATGTTGTCTACTGAGGGCAAAACCCCAGCATCTTGATAATTTCGTCTTCAGTGTATATTGTTATTGGAATCAGTGTTCCTTGTACAACATTAGGTTCTTCATGACCTAACACCAAATATTTATATCTGCGATTTCCATTTCTGTATACAAATCGTTTTGTAAAATAGATGTTAATCTGTTTTTGAGTTTTTGATAAGGGATTGTATGTGAGGAATAATACTCATCATAACTGATACAGACAATTCAACATATGCAATCAAACAGGTAACTCATATTTAAATTGAGATGTCAGGTAATAATTTGTAACATATAGTTCCTGTATTTTATATGTAAGTACAATACACATATAGCAAGTGAAAGTAAAGAATTCCACAACGCAATATGTTAGAAAGAAAGAGGAACTTTGGAAATACACGACCATATACATCAAGGTGCCTGTATATTATGTAAAATACACGCATGAAAGATATAAAAGAATATTAACCGGCATGGCAGTACACAGGAACAAACAACAATGGAAATGCACAGACCTAGTATAAAGTGACACTATGTATCACGGATGTGTCGTAGTTTGGAACATTACAGTGTCTGTATATTGCGTGCAGATAGTGTGGAACCTCATGAAAGAAAAAAGGCACATAACTGGAAAAACACCTGCTTTGTTTACAACATGTTTCCCTTCAGGGCGCAGACATTTTGGACACCCAAAGATTTCAAAAAAATGCAAAATGACCTTTGTGCGGGGGGTTTACAAATGAGCCCAGAGATCTGATTGGTCATTAAATGAAAAAATTAGTTTTGCCATTAATAAGTGAAATTAAGGTGATAAAAAAGATACATGAATATTGGTAGTACTTTGGAAATTATAGGGTTGACGGTTGAAAATTGAAAGGGAGGGGTCATATGAGAATAGATATTTTCCTTTGGTGCGGATTACTACGAGTTGTAAACAAGTGAAAATTTGAAGTATAAATGCAACTGCAACCTATACTTTTGATTGCATATTTTGTTATCAAAAATATTGATCTTTCAGCACAGGTTACTTATTTGACCCAGATTTAATAAACATGGGAGTGACAGTGACCTGAAGTTTTGTAAATTAGCATTGAGGCCTATGGGAAAATATTTGGTGGTGTCTGTCCAACTAACTGACTCAAAGTGGTCTGATGAGTGAAGTGTATTAAATATTCATCAGGAGACTGGTAATTTATAGTCTGAAATTTGAGGTGGTCTCCTAAGAGAGTTGGTCTCCTCAGAGAGGCGGTCTTTTGGTGAGGTTCCATTGTTAAAATAACATATGAAAGGGTATTAAGATGCAATATTGACACGGTAATATACAATAACAACAGCAGAGTAAATACATTGACCTCCTTTAAAACAGAGGTAAAATATGGTGCCACAGAGAAGCGGTAGGTTTCAATAATAATGCCTGTATATTATATGTCTGTAAAATAAACTTATAACAAGGTAGATGTAATCTGAAGGGTAGTATACGGGAACAAATAGTATTGAAAATATAAGGACCTCATACAAAACAAAACTGGGACCAGGTGCCACGGAGAAAGTTGTCTTCTTAAAAGATGATACTTATGAAAATACTACAATGATTTTATATTGTAGTAAACAAATATAAACACATGGAAAAATTAGAGGTTGAGAGAAATCTACAAAGTAATTACAAGAATAAGAATCCCTCTTAAATATAAAGGTGGAATTAAGTTCTTTGGTCTAGGGTTCAAAGAGAGATTACACTATGAAAACTTTCTGAGTCTCATTTACTAATATATTACACATTTACTCTCCTTTACCCTGAAATGCGGTACATAAAATCACGTTAATGAGTTAACCAGATTCTTTTCAATATAAACCTGTTTTACTAACTTTTCTCATTTACTGGTATTAACTTGAGGAATCGTTTTCATTTCGAATAAATAGATTTAACTATGATAAAACAGCACAAACATTGAAAACTAGGTTTGCTCAAGTAAAAATTAATTTATCAGAGAAAATCTAGGTTAAGCAACTCTAAAATAATGTTAGTGAAGTATCAAATAAGATTTTGATACAGTTGAATTTAAGCTCAGTTTTCTATCAGTTAACTCTAATTACTTCGCCAAAATCATATGAATGTGCTAAACACTGTTTTATTTAGTTAAATCTATTTCTCATCAAAGCAAGTACATTAACTGGTGAATAAATATATTTAACTGAGAAAATATAAAAAGTCTCAGATGCCAGGGTATAAATCATTAGAACAACAAGGTATAAAAGGTTTCAGTCATTCCTATTTTTTTGGCATGTCATTTCACCAGTAACAAAATCTGATTTGGGAACTGAGGTAAAAGTCTTATAATTCTTTGGGATTCCGGGACCAGGAGTCACCGGATGATAAACATCCTATTTTGACAATCCATACTGTCATGTAAAACCATAATTCAATATATTATGCAAAACGAATTATCAATGGATATTAATTCGACAATGAATAAGACAAAATGAACATTAATGATATCAGCATGAACAACAATTGCAAATCCCATAATGAATGGGACCAGGTGTCCAGAAGGAGCCGGCGCCCCTGTTAGCATGCTACACCCATCGCAAATGTCCCATGGACACCTCTGGGGTTCGGTAAAATATCATCAGTTACTGTGTATGGTCGTGATCTAGAATACAAACAGAACATAAAACAGATGTTTTGTAGCGAAGTCGACAAAAATGTATCGGGAATGTTTAACATGTATTGTCATTGTTTATACTGAATTATAGCGAAAAGAGTGATTTAAATTGTTACAATCTATTGATATGAATGAGAAAAATGTAGCACTTACCGTAATTGGTAATATGTTTCCAATTTCCGACAGTCCCATCTCATGACTCCCACAAACATTAATTAATAAATAAGCTACCAAGAATTAAAATCACACGCATCTTGTGGGTTTAAATTAATCATTGCCTAATTGAAATATAAATTTATTTACATTTTAATTATTCGATCTAAATGTTTCATTTTATGTATTTGTCATTTTATTTATTAATGTGTTTGGAGGTGTTTATGAATTGCCCTATTTTAACGAAACTAGTAAATAAAATAAATAAGTAGTACAAAGAAAGTACATGCATTTAAACATGCTACAGCAGTCCGTACTACAACTACATTAGAGCGAAAAAACTATCAATGTATCAGTTTGAAAGACTATTTAAGCTGATTATCAAGTTTATGGGTTTCTCAATGTGTTGTATTAATTATTTAAATATCTCATAAGTCATATATATTTATTATGGCTTATCTACTGTAATCTATTTCATGAAAATGTCATTTGCTCTGTAGAGAAAATATAACATTTCCCAAATGCTTAGGATGTACGTGAAATGAAAGTTTATATCTTTGATGTCATCATATTTCATGTTTTTAATCAATAGACCGCTTCTAGTGATGCACGAAGCTCACAGACGAGGCATCATGGAATACGTATGTACAGGTCAATATATGTTTAAAAGTCATTGTTGTTTCTTACATGGAGGTCATTGTCCACCTTCCAAAGGTCACCAAAATCTAGAATAACGCTTAAGATTTATTTTGTAAATACTTATTTATTGAACACTTTTACTGAATTTCATAAAATTTTATTTTGTGATTATAAAATTGTTTTAATACTGATAAATGTCATTCAATCTTTGTATAAAAATGTATCCCCGCACTTGGGAGAAAAATGGCGTTATACCATTGTAGATATTTTTGAATGCCTTAGATGAATTATATATAATACAGTCGGCAAAAATATGGGAATTCAAGGTCGATGTAGATAGGCAGAAAAAAATATAGAAATTCTATGTCAATATTATATTGTTAGGCTCGTAAAGTAACTATAAAAAAGTTTAATTGAATACATATTATCGATTCTACACTGGACAATATGTGACAATTCATATTTAATTCTGAAGAGCAATGATGCAACAATAGTTTTCGGCCTGTCACTACTCGCTAGAGGGTGCGCACATGCTATATAGCCGAAAATCCTGACACTCGTGTTTCAGATAGAAGTACCAATACATAATCGTAACAAATAATATCATATGGCTGGAAATCCTGACACTCGTGTTTCAGATAGAAGTACCAATACATAATCGTAACAAATAATATTATATGGCCGAAAATCCTGACACTCGTGTTTCAGATAGAAGTACCAATACATAATCGTAACAAATAATATCATATGGCTGGAAATCCTGGCATTCGTGTTTCAGATAGAAGTACCAATACATAATCGTAACAAATAATATTATATGGCTGAAAATCCTGACACTCGTGTTTCAGACAGAAGTACCAATACATAATCGTAACAAATAATATTATATGGCCGAAAATCCTGACACTCGTGTTTCAGATAGAAGTACCAATAAATAATCGTAACAAATAATATTATATGTGGCATTGTTAAATACGTTATCTTTCTTTTTCAACCATAAAATGAATATTTTATTTGAACGATATGTTTTTGCGTTTCCGAGTAAATATTTGTGCTTGTCCTTCGCATCAAAAGTATACCTTTAACATGCAGATAATTATGACCAAAGCTGTTGCCCAACGATGATCCATGATTAAATGTAAAATCCAAAAACATTATTGATTATTTTAGAGGAATATAAGTTTTATAAAGCCTGGGGTATCTTACACACTTTCTTGAATATTTAATAGTAAAGCGCTTTATACGTGTCATAATGTCATTCAGCTACTTACATGATGTATCAGGTTTTGGACTCGAGTCACCGGAGTGTTTGCTCGTCTATCGATTTGTGTTTATACTGGCTGACATTCTAGGTTATTTGTGCAAAAGCGTATCCCCCTGAGACGTTTGTCTAATGCTGTATCAGTTATATATCTTCTTCACAAGACTAGGAACTCTATTTTCTGTTATTGTTCTTTAAAATCTTTATTTCGCTGTAGCCCACGTATATTTGATTTGCTCAGAATCACATTATAGTTAAACAAAAAGACTTTATCAATGGTCAGTCCTTGGTTGATTAACAACCTTTAAAACTCTAGATTTTTATAATTCAAGTTTTGCATTTGTTTATTTTGTGTAATTGTGGTACTTTTCAAATAAGAATCTTGCATTATTTTAATAAAATATCACAGGCAACATACGTATAATGAATGCTATAATCATGGATTTAAGAATATGGACAAACACCAATACCTTTTCATAACATATCTAAGCTAGTATGTTTGTCAGTAGTTTTGTGTCTTGAAAATATCATTGAAGTGTATCATTGAAGACAATCATTATATTTATTTGCTACGTTTGATTCTGATAAGAAAATAATTGGACTTGCGACTGGTTTGAGCGGTCAACAGGGTATGATTACTCCTCCATTGCACCTGATGCCATTTCTTAATTTCTAGAGTTCCGTTTTGTCAAATGTTCACAAAATTTGTATATTGTATCCTGGACATCCTGTAGATTTATACTTTAGTATATGTTGTTTTATATTTGTGTATGTATCCTGGACATCCTGAAGATTTATACTTTAGTATCTGTGGTTTTTATATTTGTATATGTATCCTGGAAATTCTGAAGATTTATACTTTGGTATCTGTTTTTTATATTTGTATATGTATCCTGGAAATCCTGAATATTTATACTTTGGTATCTGTTGTTTTATAATTGTATATGTATCCTGGACATCCTGAAGATTTATACTTAGTTATCTATGATTTTTATCTCTGTTTATGTATACTGGACATCCGGAAGATTTATACTTAATTATCTGTGGTTTTTATTTCTGTTTATGTATACTGGACATCCGGAAGATTTATACTTAAGTATCTGTAGTTTTTATATTTGTATATGTATCCTGGACATCCTGAAGATTTATACTTTGGTATCTGTTGTTTTTATATTTGTATGTTGTATCATGGACATCCTGAAGATTTATACTTAATTATCTATGGTTTATATCTCGGTTTATATATACTGGACATCCGGAAGAATTATACTTAAGTATCTGTAGTTTTTATATTTGTATAATTACAAAAGCGTAACAGATGAATGCGTAATCTTGAAATTACCATGTGATACACTTGGAAACATTGTGATGACGATATTATATATATATATATATATATATATATATATATATATATATATATATATATATATATATATATATATATATATATATATATATATATATATATATATATACTTGTAATATACTTGTATCTGTGTCTTTGTCTGTTATTTAGTGTGTATCATGTTCACTGAGATGTTGATATTTACAAAAGATAATTCATATGTTACGATGGTCACACATTTTAGTGAACTATTTTCTATAAATCATTTCAGATGTGAAAGTTATATTGGTTTTAAGCCATATATAATGATGACACAACCTTTAATAGACAATTTGTGTTAAGGCAACATCCATTGGATTCATTGTAAATTCTGTTTGCAATTTGAATTTACAGTAATGTTGGAGAAAATGAAGCAAAAATATGAAATGAACACTTCCTGGCACTCTAGAATAGTATATGAGGATTATTATTCATTAAGTCCATTCGTAAAAATTTACGATGTTTAAAGTGGACGTCGACCAAGAAAAACTATTTCCTACTCGGTAATTTGTTTACAAACCCACTCAGATACACTAAGATCAAAATCATAAAGGTAAAAAAAAATACATTATATTGATGCCGGCGTAAATGAATATTCATATAAAAAAGCAATTTCTTCAGTTCTTACAAAATGTGTATATTTACATTTTTACTGTTGATTTACCTATTTCTATTGGTCTTCTGTTATGTCACATATATAAAAGTGTTATTCCCACGCCATTATTTCCAAGCAATAATGACACGTCTTGAAGCGCGCAGACAAATATTATGATTGGTGAAAAACTGTTAAGAGTAAACATCCCCAGCTATACCGCATCTAAATGACCTCGTGAAATCGAATCAAAATTGACAGAACACCATGCACTGTGTAAGTGATTTTTTAATTAAACGTAAAAATTAACATGTAGTACTTACAAATAAATTAGATTGAACATGTGCTCGGTCATAATTTTATAGCAGACACATATTATGGAACAAACAGTGAGCAATTAAGAAATTCATTGCCAATAGATATCCAGACTTGTAAAAAGCAGTCGACTCCTAATTGCCATCCCTCATGGTCCATTTGTATGGAGTATAGATCTAAATTTTGTGACCTTTCCCATATGTTCAGACACGCTTAGGTGATGGAATTGTTAAACGTTAAACTTAATAGTTAGATAGTTAATGCACCTGATTTATCAAAAGGTATTTTATATGAATAGGCGTATAACAATCACACAATCATATAATTATAATTTTAAAAAACCCTGAACGTAAACATGTGCTCACAAGAGCAACACATTGAAATATAGATATTATCAAATGTATGATTAACAATGCAAGTTTTGTCTTTGTGTTGTGAAATACAAATAATACACTGAAATACCAGAGAAAGAGTAAGAAAAGATCCAGTATGTAGAAACACACTGGTTAGTATTGCTTTATGTAATCTTTTATTGTGTGGTTACATATAAAGGCAGTAACAGGAATTTCGGTATCAGCAAATCATTTTGTATTAAAGTACTAATTCGTATTCGTAGCACCGTTTCAATTCCAAACTCCCCAAAAGCTAAGATAGTCATCCTTTTACAATTGGTTCGCTTGAAGGGATTTGGTATCAATTTCTCTTTCGTAACTATACATTTATTAAGATACCATGTCTTGATCATTTCCTTTGGCCTCTGTTGTAAAACTATGTCTTTGGGTATTTATAACTATCGGGTCGTTTTCACTGCTGGTGGACTGTTTGAATCACCGAGGGTATATACGCGAACCTAGTAAACCGATTCCAACTGTATATTTCACAGCAAATTACTATTTCATATTCTTTACACCGTTTAAATTCCAAACTCCTCATAAGCTAAGATAGTCATATTTTTACAAAAGTTACTCTTATTCTGATTTGGTAATATGTTTAGGTTTATTATTTGGTTTTGTAAGATACCCGTATCATTTTTACATCTATTTTAAATTCGAGCTCAACTGGTGAAGTGTATTGCCCTTGTTTGCAAAACATTGGGTGTAGGTTTATGATATGTATTCTGTACTTTTCATAATATCAATACTGAAAAGTATTTAATAACTAGTCGAAAGTATAACAATCCATAGTACATGCACTATACGAGATATATAGTGTTTCAATAATTGTCTATTTATAAATGTACGAAATAAACAAGAAAAAATAAAGGGAATTGTGTATTGCAGTTGCATACCATACCCTTTAATATGCATACTTATCAATGCAATTCCATTTTACCTTGACGCACATAATCCACCCCAGATTACCTACTACAAGAGGAAGTTTGATAAAGCCACGACCAGACTATCAATGCCTTATGAATAAGACGTAAGGTCCCCTAACACTCTCTCTCTGAACACAAAAGATTGTCATTTCATTGTCATAGAGGTTACCTTCGTCATTAAATAAAATATTAACATTTTTATAGAGTAAATGCGTAAATAGTGCATTCAATGTTGGTGACGATATTTAGTAAGATTGAAGAAGTACCAATCTTTAATAAAAAAAACTCAAGGCCATTATAACACGACGAATTAGATGTGCAAACGGTCTCAACATGAAGAACAATTACGAATCCCAAACGGGATAAGACCAGGTGTCGGGAAGGAGTCAGCGTCTTCTATTGGCATGCCATATCCTTTGAAAATGTTCCATGGAAACCATTCTAGTTCAATGAACAGGTCAAATTCGGTAAAAAGGTCAAGTTTGGTGATGAGGTGAAGTTCGGTGAAAAGCATGATTGGTGAAACGGAATCATTGTCTGTGGCCGTGATCCAGAATACTATCTAATATCTCTGAGAGGGGGACTTCATAATGTTTAACAGTATCCCCGTATCGACCATAAAACTTCTTAAAAGACTCCAAGCGTTCAACAACGTAACCTTGTGCAAGTAGTTTATTGGTTAGTCAATAAAACATTCAGAAGAAGAGCATACCCTGGCATAACGTATAAGTTGTGAAATGAAAACGCCATAGGCAGGAGAAGACGGAATATCATTAGGTAGAAACGGGATATTTGTGATATGGAAATTGAAATCGTCTCATTTGTCATAGAGGGATGTGTGAAATTGACCGTCTTTTCCAGTCGACAGCAGTAAATCTAGGTAGAAAGCAGATGTGTTGCTCTCTGTCGTCTCATTGATCTCTAGCTCAACAGGATACATCTGGCCGAGGTAATTCTGAAATTCTTAATTATTTATGAACAGAACATCGTCGATATACCTGTAAGTAAAATTGAACCAAGATGCTAACTGTTCGTTTCCTTTGGAGAGCAGAGTCTGTATAAATTCCACTTCATATGAATACAAAAATATGATAGCCAAGAGAGGTGCACAATTGGAACCCATTGGAATGCCGACAATTTGTTGGAAAACTTGTCCCAGCGTCTTGATAATATCGTCTTCAGTGTACTTGTTATTGGATATGTTATCAAATAAATGATAAATATATCCAATAGGATGAACACAATTACAAAATGGATTTGTATACGTAATCAGCAGTTGTATTGGTTCACCGCACAGAGTGTGGATCAACAATCCATCTAGGATATTACCCTTCCCTCCCTGTGGGAACATCCGTTTCCCTTCACTATTCCTTCCTTCTGTCACATAAAATAATGATTATGATATTCATAGTATGAGATGAAGATGACCGATCTAATACCTGTTACAAAATACCATTCTGGTTCCATGCAAATGTGTTTTTTAATTTCCGAACAGCTAATAAAATTGGACGGTAGGGCGTCAAAGGTTTTTTTAAAAGCTATTTTATATTTCTCTTTATTACCACACTTATCTCGAAAGGTATTTCGTTCTTGTATAATGTTAAAGAATTGCTATATCTCTGAGCACCCTTCAAACATAATGTGACAAGTAAACTTGATCTTTTAAACCAAGTGTTATCCGTATATTGTGTTTAGGTATGTTCGTGTACCCTCAAACATACTTATCTTCATACATTGTGGTGAATAGAAAAAAATAAAGTTGCCGATTCATTTAAAGGCAACAAGTACGCGCGAGGTATCATATTTTGATTATACGATAAAAACCATAACGAAAACGATATCTTCGCTTAGTTCTACATCTAGAAAGAGTGTGATTTTTACTGACTTTGATATTTAGTTTGCATCTACGTCTGTGATTCAACAATTACCTGTGCTTCGTGTTACCAGACAAATAAGCTTGTTTCTATCGTGGACATTAATGGGCCTCCTGTTGATATTATACAGTAAACAAATCGTAGGTAGACATATATACTTCCCAAGACAAAGGCAATAAGCAGAATTTCCAAATGATGTAATTTTAAAGCTTTTGTTTATAAGATCAGAAAGAGAGAAAAATAATAAAAAATGTAGATTTTGAAATGTGAATCCACATCATTTTAAGACTTCCATGGTACAAAATATTTTAGCCTCAACAATGCAATGAATATAGCTATTGTAGGAAGTCGTTGCTTAAATGCCTATAACGAGTTTGATTATACGTTTAACCTAATGTGTTTCAACAGCAAGGACACCATCCCTTAAACAGCCAATGCAATGAATATGCTTGCTATTGTCGAAAGTGGAGGTTGATGAAAGCTAAGTTCCCATTGTCGTGAGATCCGTTACAAACACCACTACTGGTCATTCGTAGCTGGACGTGGAATTTCTATGAAATTTCAGGTTTGGAAACGAGGTGCTATAGACAGACCAGTTACAACATCAACCAGAAAGGGACAGTGTCAGGACGTGAACATAATTTGCCCGTCCTTATGAATGTGTGTAGGTTGAGACGAGTTATTAACGAATATCAACGAGTTACATACGGATGTGTGCTATTGACTATCAGTAGGCGATCCGTAAGGACACTTAACATTCTGTCTAGAAAGGGTGGTAAATATTTAAAAGGATTCCCACTGTCAGTTATTCTAAATGAAATGTTTTTTATTTGAGAAAGGATACATCGGAGCGAGTTGTTACCGCTGTCCATACCACCCATTCCCCCATATCTCGCATCAAACTTTATTTAGATGCATGTTTACTCACTGTCCCCTCTATTACCAGTATTGTTCGACTGTTAAAGGCGTGGTATAATCTTTTTTTATAAACAAATAATATAGCTTTTACGAACCTGCAGCACCTGTTCACGGGTGCACTGGTGTCCAGATTATTTAAGCTAACCGCGAATGAACCCAGCTATTGTAAAGTTTTGTAGATAAAAGGTCATCTTTCTATTGAATCCAATGTACATCGCTTTGTCATCTCTGTTAACCAACTAAGTCACCAGACAAGCAGAAGATTAATTCATTTCTATATCTAATGACTGCAATTTAATATTTTAAATGTGGTTGCAGCATTCGCGCCATTCATAAAGTGTGAACTTGAAGGGTATTTTGAAATGGAAAACTAGGTAAAGCAAATTTTCAATTTCAAAACTAATTTCTTAATTAAAAAAAGCCGATCATTTTACTTTACGAGGAAACAAGTGAACTACTCTAATGTAGCTTAGCAGACGTGTCTGTGCTGTGGCTGTGTATAGTCCCGAGGGTATACATTATTATATATATGTTTTATATTGTAAAACTATAACTTTTGCATTGTTTATATTATATCTATATTTTATGTTTTATATTGTAAAACTATAGCTTTGGTATTGTTAATATTATATATATAAAAGTAAGATCAGTAGAGGAAACACTGAATCTTCTGCAAGAAAGCAGATGCGTCACACCAACGTTTACGATGCGATTGATAAATTGATATTGATATCTATCTATCTATCTATCCATCTATTTATCTATCTTTCTATCTATTTATCTATCTTTCTATCTATCTAGATAGATAGATATATATATAGATAGATAGATAGATAGACAGACGGACAGACAGACAGACATATATTGAGACGCTTGCTAGCCTTAACTGAAAAACAAAACGAGTCGATAAGCAGAAAAAGTTATGCCCAAAGCTCTCTTGTGTGGTTTAAATCTGGTTCGCGTAGGAAGCAAAATTACAGCAATATCACTTGGCGGTAAAAAATAAAATAATCATGTCGCGTAGGTTCATCTAAGTCACGCTTTAAGTTTTTCTTGACATTCATTTTGAATTTGCAAAAAGTGTGACAGTTTATTAATTAATAATTAAAATTAATGAATTTTCCATGAATTCAATGGTTTAAAAGAGAGAATATGTCATTACCTGTAGGTCAATTAGCCTACGCCCACTGATGCATCAATCTATTGTTGATAACTGTTGCCACGAACGACGGAATTGATGCGCTTAAGATTATTTTGTATGTTATTAATATATTATTTAATAAGGGTATGTCATTAATAACGTCCAAAGGTCCATGACAGTCTTCGGGGACGTATCCCCGTGTAATATTCAAGATACAATAACAATGGGACAGAGGGTTGAATAATACTTGGTATGAAATCCAGTATTGTAGATCTAATCATTATAGCCATATCAAAGCTTGAAATTTATAAATTGTAGATAGATACAATATGTATAATATCATTGGAAAGACAATATTCTAATATAATATTTTCTGATACTTATGGATACTGTTCCTCACTTATTTCATTTAAATGACCGTGGATTCACGGCGAGTGTGACCGGTCAACAAGGAATGCCTACCCCTCCATGGCACCTGATCCCACCTGGATTTCCAGATGTCCGTGTTTGACCAGATTTGTATATGTATCCTAGACATCCTGGATATATATACTCAGGTATCCGATATTTTTATATACATACATGCACTTATATAGCTTATGACCTTTCACCAAACTCGTACGTGACGAGCATAGGCCAAAATTTGAAGCCCTTAATCGGCATTTGGTACGACTCCATATGAGTGAAATATTCTTGAGGTGGACGTTAAACAACAATTCAGCTAAAGTGTTCTAATGGACTAGGAGTTTCAATTATCCATTGGTACTTCTACACTATGTGTTAAAAACCTTTCACATAAAAAGCAAGGATAGTTTCAAATACATTGCGTGAAGGAAAGAGTAGCGCACTAGCCATTTCTTAATCTAAGTATTCAGTGCGATGTAAAGTGGATACTGCTCCTCTCGTTCATTTTAAGAATTATTCTGATTAGTGATTGTAACAGTTTGTTGAGTTTTCTGATACAGGTACAAATTATCATTCTTATTTCAGTTGCAATAAACCTAAGTGTAAATTTATATCATCTGCCAAAACTAATTTCTCCCTCCCTTTGTTTACAATGTAATATCTCTTTGTTTGAAGAAAACGATATACATGTGCGTGTATATTTCGCTAATTCTGACTTGTTGTATTTACAAAATGTGATTTGTGTAGGAACTTAACATATAAGTAGATACTTCAGGTTTCTCGTGTATACAGTCCTCTTGCTCATTCTATAAATACATACATACATACATACATACAGACAGACAGACAGACAGACAGACAGACAGACAGACAGACATACATACATACACACACATACATACATACATACATACATATAAATTAATAGTGACAGAATGTACAAAGTGTTTTTAATTTACTTTTGATTTAAATGAATCATTATCACAAGTTCTATTTAGAAAATACATATTAATTTTAAACTGATGAAGTCTAATTGACAGAAACGATTGTCTTGTGCATTATAACTTTGGTATTATGTTTAAAATATTCATACTGCTTCATCCTATGTCCGTCTTGGTTTGTAAGTCCATATCTTACATTACTCCATCCTACGTTTGTTTTGGCTTGAAAGTCCACACCTTACATTACTCCATCCTATGTTTGTTTTGCTTTGTAAGTCACAACATAATAACTCAATTCTCTGTTTGTCTTGGTTTGTAAGTTCACACCTTACATAACTCCGTCCTCTGTTTGTTGGTTTGTAAGTTCACACCTTACATTACTCCCTCCTATGTTTGTCTTGGTTTGTAAGTTCACTCCTTACATTACTCCATCCTCTGTTCGTTTTAGTTTGTAAGTTCACACCTTACATAACTCCGTCCTCTGTTTGTCTTGGTTTGTAAATCCACACCTTACATAACTCTATCCTCTGTTTGTATTCGTTTGTAAGTTCACATCTTACATAACTCCATCCTCTGTTTGTTGGTTTGTAAGTTCACACTTTACATAAATCCATCCTCTGTTTGTCTTGGTTTGTAAGTTCACTCCTTACATTACTCCATCCTCTGTTTGTCTTGGTTTGTAAGTTTACACCTTACATAACTCCATCCTATGTTCGTCTTGGTTTGTAAGTTCACACCTTACATTACTCCATCCTCTGTTTGTCTTGGTTTGTAAGTTCACACCTTACATTACTCCCTCCTATATTTGTCTTGGTTTGTAAGTTCACATCCTAACATAACTCCGTCCTCTGTTTGTTGGTGTGTAAGTTCACACTTTACATAACTCTATCCTCTGTTTGTTGGTGTGTAAGTTCACACCTTACATAACTCCATCCTCTGTTTGTCTTGGTTTTTAAGTTCACACCTTAAATAACTCTATCCTCTGTTTGTTGGTTCGTAAGTTCACACCTTACATAACTCCGTGGTCTGTTTGTCTTGGTTTGTAAGTTCACACCTTACATTACTCCATCCTCTGTTCGTCTGGGTTTGTAAGTTCACACCGTACATAACTCAATCCTCTGTTTGTCTTGGTTTGTAAGTTCACACTTTACATAACTCCATCCTCTGTTTGTTGGTTTGTAAGTTCACACCTTACATAACTCTATCCTCTGTTTGTCTTGGTTTGTAAGTTCACACCTTACATAACTCCGTCCTCTGTTTGTCTTGGTTTGTAAGTTCACACCTTACATAACTCTATCCTCTGTTTGTTGGTTTGTAAGTTCACACCTTACATAACTCCATCCTCTGTTTGTTGGTTTGTAAGTACACACCTTACATAACTCCATTCTCTGTTTGTCTTGGTTTGTAAGTTCACACCTTACATAACTCCCTCCTATGTTTGTCTTGGTTTATAAGTTCACTCCTTACATTACTCCATCCTCTGTTCGTTTTAGTTTGTAAGTTCACACCTTACATAACTCTATCCTTTGTTTGTTTGTTTGTAAGTTCACACCTTACATAACTCCGTCCTGTGTTTGTCTTGGTTTGTAAATTCACACCTTACATAACTCTATTCTCTGTTTGTTGGTTTGTAAGTTCACACCTTACATAACACCATCCTCTGTTTGTTGGTTTGTAAGTTCACACCTTACATAAATCCATCCTCTGTTTGTCTTGGTTTGTAAGTTCACTCCTTACATTACTCCATCCTCTCTTTGTCTTGGTTTGTAAGTTTACACCTTACATAACTCCATCCTATGTTCGTCTTGGTTTGTAAGTTCACACCTTACATTACTCCATCCTCTGTTTGTATTCGTTTGTAAGTTCACACCTTACATAACTCCATCCTCTGTTTGTTGGTTTGTAAGTTCACACCTTACATAACTCCGTCCTCGGTTTGTCTTGGTTTGTAAGTTCACACCTTACATCACTCCATCCTCTGTTCGTTGGTTTGTAAGTTCACACCTAACATAACTCCGTCCTCTGTTTGTCTTGGTTTGTAAGTTCACACCTTGCATAACTCCGTCCTCTGTTTGTTGGTGTGTAAGTTCAAACCTTACATAACTCAATCCTCTGTTTGTTGGTTTGTAAGTTCACACCTTACATAACTCCGTCCTCTGTTTGTCTTGGTTTGTAAGTTCACACCTTACATAACTCCGTCCTCGGTTTGTCTTGGTTTGTAAGTTCACACCTTACATCACTCCATCCTCTGTTCGTCTGGGTTTGTAAGTTCACACCTTACATAACTCCATCGTCTGTTTGTTGGTTTGTAAGTTTACACCTTACATAACTCCATCCTCTGTTTGTCTTAGTTTGTAAGTTCACTCCTTACATAACTCCATTCTCTGTTTGTCGTGGTTTGTAAGTTCACACCTTACATAACTCCATCCTCTGTTTGTCTTGGTTTGTAAGTTCACACCTTACATTACTCCATCCTCTGTTTGTCTTGGTTTGTAAGTTCATACCTTACATAACTCCATCCTCTCTTTGTCTTGGTTTGTAAGTTCACACCATACATAACTCCATCCTCTGTTTGTTGGTTTGTAAATCCACACCTTACATAACTCCATCCTCTGTTTGTCTTAGTTTGTAAGTTCACACCTTACATAACTCCATCCTCTGTTTGTCTTAGTTTGTAAGTACACACCTTACATAACTCCATCCTCTGTTTGTCTTAGTTTGTAAGTTTACACCTTACATAACTCCATCCTCTGTTTGTCTTAGTTTGTAAGTTTACACCTTACATAACTCCATCCTCTGTTTGTCTTAGTTTGTAAGTTTACACCTTACATAACTCCATCCTCTGTTTGTCTTAGTTTGTAAGTTTACACCTTACATAACTCCATCCTCTGTTTGTCTTAGTTTGTAAGTTCACACCTTACATAACTCCATCCTCTGTTTGTCTTAGTTTGTAAGTTTACACCTTACATAACTCCATTCTCTGTTTGTATTCGTTTGTAAATCCACACCTTACATAACTCCATCCTCTGTTTGTCTTCGTTTGTAAGTTCACACCTTACATAACTCCATCCTCTGTTTGTCTTGGTTTGTAAGTTCACACCTTACATTACTCCATCCTCTGTTTGTATTCGTTTGTAAGTTCACACCTTACAAAACTTCATCCTCTGTTTGTATTCGTTTTAAGTTCACACCTTACATTAATCCATCCTCTGTTTGTCCTGGTTTGTATGTTCACACCTAACATAACTCTATCCTCTGTTTGTATTCGTTTATTGACTTCTTTATGATTTTGAATTTCTCATTAACGACTCATACAATATGATGATACTTCATTACGCGCGTGTTTAATTTTAGACATAAATGCATTAAAACTCATATGCATATAAACCCTCGGTGGAATATGACCACCACATGTTCTCTAAATGAATTTCCTTTGATAAGATCGCTTAATTTAAACTACGCGAAAACAGTTCCAAAGGTCAGAACGCTAAGAGTGATTATGCCAAATCAAAATATTTTACTGTACAAATAATGTAGAGGTTGATAAACTTTAGAAATTAATGCAAAGGTTTAGATCTTGATGAAGGTTTGCTGTCTCATTTTCCTAACTCAAAGCTCTCATTTTATCTTTTTATTTTATAATGAAAAATAAAAAGCTATTTAGAGACGTCATCTGCGTTTGTTACTTCCAATGGCTCGATAAGCCAATGGTTCTAGTTTTATAAGATGTCGATTCTTTATACACCACAGATGATGTCGATGATTTACTAAATATTACTTTAGAATAAGAAAATCAGCTGGTACTGAAATACCAGTTACTGGGTTTATATGTACCCTTGGGGACTCAATGGTACAATAACAATATAAAGGAGAATAATAACCAGTGTATACGTACATTTTTTATTCTATAACTCTTTCGGCGTCTTTCATGATATGTTACATTCCATAAATTTATTTGAATAACAAAACTCGCTATGATTAGTTTAAGATAATTTAAGTATGTTTTACTTTGCAGTTTGTTTTACCATCTTCAGATCTAACATCTTCCGTGCTGTTGTGATTTTCATTCAAATATATTCTGTTTTAAAACTGGACTTGCCAGTGTTGACATACAGATGGACATGAACTGGGCCCAAAGTCATCACAGTTTACCCAATACTCCAGCGTAACTAATTCTGTGATGATACACGAACGATTTCTACAGTAACTGTAAATCTGTGTATATATATCTATGACATGCAACTGTAACCTTTACTCATTGGAAAAAAGCTTCAGGTGATGTTTGTCCCTATATGTAATGACTATCATAGTTTTCTTTGATGCTGATGATTTTGATGCAGGTGATTTAGGATCCTGATGGTAACATTAGCCTGATCTAATGTTTCTTAATTAAAATGTCCCAATATGTAATGCCTATCAATGTTTTCTTTGATGCGTTCATATATCTGTCACCAAAATATATTGTAAAGGTATAATGTCTGTAGACCAATATTTATTGAGAACGCAGGTTATTACAGTTATATCTTACCATGTATAAGACATATGGATAAAGAGAAACGAATAAGTTCGCTCGCTTGTCGACATCAATACGGATTCGATATGAATATATCGCGTGGAAATATGAATAAAACATTAGTCCATTTGTGATGACGGTAAAATGTATTGCATAACCTGGGTATGATTTGCAAACAGTATATCAAATGTTTGTACATGTAATGATTATATAATAATAATAATAATAATAATAATAATAATAATAATAATAATAATAATAATAATAATAATAATAATAATAATAATAAGTGTTGCTGACCTGTGCTATGGACTGACGCCAATGCAGTAGGGTTCATTTAATTGTCACGCCTACAAACGGGACCTTTGTTTTTAAGTTTCATCCTAAAGATGACTTTCACTTTGTATACCGAGCACTTGTCAAAGGTAAAGTCAGTACCATGAATCAAACCCGAGACGTTCCGATTACGAGTCGCAAGCAGTTAATAATGGTGAGGACGATAATAGTTATGATGTTGATGAAAATGATTGCAATAGCAATAATGTTGGTGATGATTTTGACAATTAAAGGGACGATGATAAAGATAATCATATTTATCACATTAGCACAAGGACAATCAATATCTACTCTATCGACCCAGCTGTTACCATTATAATGTTTTATCACTTGCGGTGTATAGGAATTAGAAAGATCAATAACAATACTAAATATTTGTTAACTAGCTGAAATGAAAATTAAAAATTACACATGAAACACAATAAATAACAATAAATGTGAAAACCTTTGCAGCACAATTTCAATAGGGACATAGCAATATGTCCGCAATGTAATAGTGCATAAAATGATATAAGCATGACACAAGAACCTACGGTTTTTAAAATGTTCACTTGATCTTTATTGACATGCTGACTTTCAGGTATTGACGTATAACAGCTAAAATAATTCATCTCCGTCAGAATCGGCAAGGGCTTTTGAAGTTTTAAATTAATTCTAATTATGACAATTATCATAATGTAGAACAATTCAGACATACTTTTCCAGACATATTCTTTCAACCTTGTTCTAGTCTGTTGTGGAAGCACTAGTATTTTGTGCCTTGATCAGAAAAATACATAAGTAACACTTAATGAAGAAGTGACTATATTCCAACTGAGCATCTTATGGTCACAGCAGGACGTAAAATCCAGGATGTAGATTGTATTTTTGGCTGATTTGATATCTATTTTTACACGGCGTTGAAGAGGAACCGTATTGATAACCTAGTATCATATTAACATACTGACGCAATGTATCTATGATGATATCTTATACACTTGTAAATATTTTGTGAAATCATCTTTCTTCAAATAAGCTTATAGTAAGTTATATAAGCATAAGTATATGTGAGGCTCAGAAATACTTATATAATTAATTGATGGAATTTTATTATGATAATACATGTAATACACAAAATACATCACAATACTGTATATTGCCCAGTTGTAAGGAGACATGAAGTGTCGTCTCCCTGACACATGACGGCTCTCAACCAATCCCTGACTGTGTTTCATTACTAAGGTATGATAATACTGTATATTGCCCTGATTGTTGGGAGACATTGTACATTTATTGCCCTGGTTGTAGCGAAAAATTATACATTTATTGCCCTAGTTGCAGGGAGACATTATACATTTATTGCCCTAGTTGCAGGGAGACATTATACATTTATTGCCCTAGTTGCAGGGAGACATTATCATTTATTGCCCTAGTTGCAGGGAGACATTATCATTTATTGCCCTGGTTGTAGGGAGAAATTATTCATTTATTGTCCTAGTTGCAGGGAGACATTATCATTTATTGCCCTAGTTGTAGGGAGACATTATACTTTTATTGTCCTGGTTTTAGGGAGACATTATACTTTTATTGCCCTGGTTGTGGTTCTAGTTGTTGAGAGACATTATACTTTTATTGTCCTGGATGTATAGAAACATTATACATATATTGACCTGGTTGTAGGGAGAAATTATTCATTTATTGTCCTAGTTGTTGAGAGACATTATACATTTATTGTCCTAGTTGTTGAGAGACATTATACTTTTATTGTCCTGGATGTATAGAAACATTATACATATATTGACCTGGTTGTAGGGAGACACAAAGATTTGTTTACCGAAAGCATGTCATATTGCAATAGGGCAAAGGCTGAGGCAACAAATTGTTTATTTTACCGACATACCTTTTTGTATTATCATTGCTTTAATTCTCTGCTAATTAACTGCTAAATCAAAGTATCACAATTTTCATTTCACCAATGTTTCTTCCATAATTATATATCGATTGACTTACATTGAGTTGAAATGAATAAAAGTTATCTCTGAGCAATTAACATATATACAAATAAATAGCTATATGAAATCGAATTATGTAACGAAACAAATATAAAAAAAAATCTCAAAAAAATAATAACCAATCAAATATCTATTTCATGTCTTAAGAGTGATCAAGTTTTTACAAATCTATTTCATTTGGTAAGAAAGTTTGCTTTATTCTGGAAGTTCGACATACATAATAATTGGGACAAAGCATTCTCTACAAATTAGAAAAAATAGATGTAGATTGGAGATGATTAGGAAGCAACAAATTTCATTTAAAACGTCCAAACACCTAAGTTTGCAATTAATTTTGGTCTTTACACATAAACTCGTGAGAAACGAAAATACACATGAAATACCGTTATGATCAAAAGCTTTTTTTAATTTATCGAGTTTCTGGAGTTTTCTACCTACAGAAATAAGCCCTGATAATCTAGGTGTTAAAATTAAATATATGCATAGTTTAAAATAACCGAGAAAAATGTTAGAAGCAATTTCACGCACCCAACCACCCAAAGAATATGAATTACGTTTCTCTTGTATATTTGAAAAGACTCTATTGATCCCGTGTACCATTTTTATACAGATTTTCCTTTTCGGTTTGTTAAAAAGATTAAACGATATGAATGTTTAGCTGTTCAGTCCATTCTAATGTTGTATTTTGTGTTTATTCTCGTTGCATGCTAAAAAACCTATAGATTATGCGTGATAATATAATCCCATTCTAATTTTCATTGACTGTGAGAAGTTTGCGATGCAGAGAGCATGTAATAGCTGTTAAAATCATCATGTGGATATCACCATTCACTAATGCGTTGTAAAGAAAATAATTTTATAACTGTTTCTCTATATAAATATTTATCTTCGATGCTTTACCATCAATACACGATATATTTATACACATTATATGGACGCCTCTAGCGTACTTACTGTTTCTCAACGGATCTTTAACTTTGCTTTCGGAAGGTGGTAAGTTTGGGGAGCATGCGTGATATTAGAGAAACAGTTGAATTGTATTGTATATTGAAATATATATGGACGATAGCATTGCACAGATGATTCAGATATTCGAAAGGAAAATCAATTTTGACGTCTTTCGCTTTTGTGTCTGTTGAAGGAGTGTATTATTGTAACCCGAGGAATTTGACGACGCACTAAAGAAATCGACACAAGGAAAAGAATCGGTTACAGATGCTAGATATTCTTCCCCCTTTACATGTGCTAAAGGACAGGAGGTAATAACACATAGCGCACTCGATAATAATCGCCCCCACTAGTGGAGATGTAAAAATAAACAATACATATCTCTAGGAAAGTAAATAAACATGGATCTAACTTGTGTATTCTTTATTCAGGATGTGTTCCAGTTTAATATTTCTCAGGTGATTATCGTATTAAGGTAAATAAATAAACGAAGGATATAACTGAAAAGACGAGACACGTGAATGGTAAACTTTTTTTTAATGTTATCATAATTCACGTTGTTATGCAATATTAGGAAAATATTACAGGAGTGTTCTAAGAATCCAAAGTTTTTATTAATGTATGGAAGGGAGAATTTGTTCTGGACCCTAGTTGTCCTCGGTTGGATTGTAAAACCAGCAGGATGAACCGGAGAACACATCGAAAACGGCTGACAATTTATCTACTCTTGGGACTGGCAATGGTTCAGTACGTCAGCTGCCTACCGAAAGATATTCTTATAGGTAAGCAAGTTCTCTTTTTCACATTACTATGAATTACATACTTTTGATCTATACTTTGTTGATCATTTGACAATTGAAACGGAGTGCAAACAATTCACAATAAAAAAGCAGCTCTCAAGAAATATGAATTCAACGACGCTTCCTTGAGAATAGTAAACTTACGTTTAGATTTGTGCTTACCCTATGATTATTTGCGACAATAAGTTTACAAGCGATGTATTTTGACAAAGACTGAATGTATGCTACTCACACATTAAACTAGGTAGCTTTAATATGCCATTTTAATTATCGAGTAGAGCATCATAAAGCAATATAATGAGTTCTCCAAACGTAGATACTCCTTTCACGCCCCTTTCTAAAGTTTAACGGTCTTATACATCGTTCATATCTATTATATATTTTTGATATGTAGTTATTTTATTCCCCGACATTATGTGGACATTCAATTCTATTCAGTCGATTGAAAACGTTTGAATATAAATGAAAGTCTTTACAAGTTGCTTTCTTTATTCGTGGGTAAAATGAAACTTTCGAATATTTTTATGTGACTGCGTGTAAATAGAAAATGCAAATAAATTGCTGGTTTATTGAATTCGTGCTAAAATTTGATAAAGGAGAGAGTCGTTGATTTCGAAATAATAATAAATCATTTTACTCATTTAATAATAATAATAATATTAATAATAATAATAATAATAATAATAATATTAATAATAATAATAATAATAATAATAATAATAATAATAATAATAATAATTATAATAATAATAATCTTCATCATCATCATCATCATCATCATCATCAATAAGAAAAACAATAATGATAATTATAATAAAAACAATGATAACTTTGATGATAATGGATTGTTTTTTTCTTTGGCTGCATTTATATTTATATTTCTATACTATAAGATTATGATTACCTTTCAAATTACAGCTCTAATTATTACTGCTTGTCCTATTAGAAAATAGAAAACTACGAAAAGAAAACAATTAGATTAAGTAAGATAAAAGTAAGATATTTGTGGTTCCAGAGAATCTTATATATTTTTAAGTACGTGAAAAACATCCTGTCCAACTTGACCTGGGTTTTAGTGACACGTGTGTATTTCCAGAATTAGCAGTAGTAACAGTAAGTATGTCAATTTCAGCTGAATTATACCCACATAGTACAATGCAATGACTTCGGTTGAATAAATGGCAAGTTGTAATATTTTGTTTTAAACTCTGGAGTAATACTACTAGTTAAACCTGTTTACTTTCAAACCCGTCTTTCTCAAAGTTTCTCAAACAGTGAACGCATTTCCTACGTAAAGAAACAACTACTGAATAAAACAAAATTAATTGTACATATATTTCCTAATGATGTTGATATCATATGCCTTGTGTCTATCATCGCTTCAAATAAATATCGAAGAGTCTGACACAGTTCTCTTATAAAGGCAGAAATCGCATACGTAACTGTATTCACGGAGGAAAAAAACATATCTTGATATTTTCCATTACGTAAACGTTAACGCAAATTTTTGAAAAATCAAGATATGAAAAGAGATGATTGAACTGCATGCAGTAGTTTCTTTTATCGGAATGAGTAGCGCAAAAGAAGAGGAAATATCGGTGACTGTGTAGGCAATCATTTTATAAAGTTACATTATTAATCTATTTTTCGGGTTGTGTTACAAATTTTAAACGCTAAGAAAAATTGTTAACAAATTTTCACTGTTGAAGAGTGCCACATTTTAATATTTGTAAATACGTGGTATATGGAAACTTTTACGGTTGCCTTTAAATACTCATAATTCATTTGAATTAGAAAATAGTGAAAGGACACCAATCATATATAGATTTCAGTGTTTATTCAAATATTTACATTTCAATTTATTTGTGTTGATATAATTAGACATTTGATTTTATTTACACTATTGAAGTTAAACGGGCATCCGCTATGTTTACCCAAAATATGTTGATATTAATCCACTTTGACTACTTGTACTTGATGTACAATAACAAATAAGAGCTATACACAGATATAAAAATCTTATATACAACATTATATATATATATTATACATATATATATATATATATATATATATATATATATATATATATATATATATATATATATATATATATATATATATATATATATTGAGAAGTTAGGGCCAGGTCCAGTGTAGTATAAGTATACAAATAGAATTACATTGGAATAAAAAAACATATATGCCTGTGTATATATCTTTTAGTTATTGTATATCAATGTTAGTATTAAAAGGGGGAAAACAAAATTAGAAAACAAACACAGATAATGCCCCTTTAACGGTGGCTAGATAGACGTTTAAAATACATGGCTGTTTTATAACATTCAATAGGTATGGTTTTATCATAGAAACTAAGGAAAGTTCGTCAAATAATTAAATACAATGTACCAGTATTACATAATAGTATTACACGGGACAGTTGCGCTAGAAAATTATGTATTATATACATTTCTGGTATTTTGTCTTAACACATCTGTTCACGATTAGACGAAGTACTGTCATGTATTGGATGGATGCCGACCATATACAACTGTTTTAAATTTTACATTAAATCTCTACAATTATCTTGTATCATATATCACTTCACATCCACATATTTTTATATCAGATGATGTGTTATGTATTTTTAATGTTATTTTCTGCATTTTATCATTATTTTCCATGATGATGTTTTATTTAGCGTTACTTCTACAAAGTCAGTGATCAATCGACAAAATACCAGTATCATTATAGAAATATTATAACTGATAAAAACTAAAATTAAAACGCCCTGAAATTTCAAAATATTTCTAGAATAGTTTATCGGTTAGTTTTTTTCTACAAACGTTATTTTCGATACAATACTTTAATAAGATATTTTGTCACAAAACACATGTAAATATTTCAGAATCAAAATGGAATATTCTTCTTTCGATATTCTGATTTTCGATTAGTGTTTCTTCAATTTTACTTCTTAACATTTATCCCCAAACACATTACATCGCAAATTTATCCCCAAACACATTACATCGCAAATTGTTGTATGTGATAAAATACTGACGAAATGACTGATATCAAAATTAAAGAAAAAAGTTTTAACAGTTAGAAAATTAAAATGATGATATACAAGCAGTAAATATAAAATAGAGTCCATCACCACCTCAACTACCACATCATCATCATCATCATCATCATCATCATCATCATCATCATCATCACCATCATCATCATCATCATCATCATCATCATCATCATCATCATAATCATCATCATCTTCTTCATCATCTTCATCATCATCATCATCATCATCATCATCATCATCATCATCATCATCATCATCATCATTAACATTGTCATGGTCGTTGTCATAGTCATCACTTTCGCCGCCACTGTAGTTGTAATTACAGTCGTCGTAGTCATCATCTAACAATCATCAGCGTCAACACAATCGTCAAATTGTCGTCACCATGTTCATTATTACAATCACCATTATATATATATATATATATATATATATATATATATATATATATATTGTTACTATTATCCTTCATATCATTATTGTTATTTTTATAATAAAATGTCATTGATATAGCATTGTCATAGATGTACAGAATCATCAAGGAATGACTGATATCTATTGACCGACACAAATAGTTTTCAGCATATATCACGTTTTGTTTGTCCTAAGATTCAAAATATCATTGTGTATGACGAATAAACATTTTATTTATGAGCCACATGTTACCCAAGAGTTATCTCAGAAATAAAATATATGAAATATCTTTACGGAATATCAACATTGTATCGAAACTTCGTGCCTCCTTTTATATAGCTGTTCGATGCATTTTACTGCTACCAAGTTATACATGATTTGAGATGTAAACGATTACATCGAGTGCTATCAAATGTACAAAATTACATTGAAATGTTCTTACTTGGCTTGCATCTTCATAACCATGGATATATATTTTATTTCAGAAACTCTTATCGTTACTTGAAAGAATATTTCCGTACTTCAAATGTATTGAGATTACACGTAAAGTTATCCAGCATTTTGGGAATCAGAATGTGGTGATTACCATGGTGATGACAATCAATTTTTTTCATGATATCAAGATATATGTATTATGGGGGATTCTAAACTCTTAAGAAATAAATGATTCGACAAGGTTACTTCGTGTGATGCAATTATTCTAATCTGCTTAATACACTTTAGAAATAATCGTTAGACAGAAAGATGCATACTACGCGTGTATAAGTATTTTCCAATGACATAAAGAATACGAATCTTAATTGTTATGTCCTGGAAAAACCTTTCACCTCCAATGAACCATTGATTTGTTTGGAAATGATATTGATTTTTATCAAAGGAGTAAGTTCCAAAGAGAAACCAGACAGACACATTTAGTGATGTCATAGCATGGTATCTTGTTTTTATCATGGTTAAGTCTATACAGTGAAATTACTTGTCACACGTAATGTGTATGGTAGTCAAAATAAGTCCCATTTAGAACTAATATAAATATTTACAACCGTTAATACAAATCACTGTAAATAGGAATTTAATATTCTGTGTGACATATACGATATTTACTAGTTGACAATAGTTATTTTCATTGTAAACAGTTACAATAAAGATATGAGGCATGATGTTTAAAAATACATTTTGTGCAAATTTATTGGATAATGTAAAAACAGTGCAGATAGCAAAGTTTAAACTGTAAGGAAGTCCAGGTCACGTACAAATATAGAACATATAAGTACAAAAATATAAACACATATCTCTGGAATATACAGAAGTATAATCAGGTGATCTTTGGTTGAATCAAGTGATCTTGAGATTGGATCAAGTGATCTTTGGGGTTGAGTCAAGTGACTTTGATTGCCAGTGTCATGATGTTCCATCTAGAAGTTTGAATTGTTCTGCAACGGTTGTTGAGATATTTATACCGGCTGTTGTAATGTGTAAAACCCTTGCGATTTTTATCGGATAACTACCTTATGACGGACGCGACTACAAATCGCGAGCTGATCTTTAATTCATGTCACCTGACCCTAACTGATTTGATCATATAAATTGTTATCAGATAGCCATTGTACCACTCGCTTCTACGGGTGTATGTCATGCTCTACATCTGCTATATGTGGTATCTGTACTAGAAAGGCGACAATACATTTACGTCAGTACGTCAGATTTAGCTATACTGAACAATATGTTATGTTGGTATGTAAAAATCACAGATACCATAGTATCAATCAACAGGAGGTTCAGGAGACAACTTTACAAATATGATGAATATTGTACAAACGCAAATCCAGAAGTGGAATCAAGTACTACGTGTAGGGGGGTTAAGCAATTTCTGTGGACCGGTCACTCCCGCCGCGAGTCCACAGTCAAATTCGAATGAAAAAGGTGAGGAAAACATCATCGTGACAAAAAGGTATCGAACAGGTGATTCAACATCTCATTTAGTGAAAAATTATAATTGCAAAGAAGTTTATTAAACTGATCACAAAATTTGTGATATCCCGTTTTAGCCAATTATTTTCCTTTGTATATGAAATGTTCATATGTTGAACACTAGCTGGTACATCTGATAGTCTGCAATATATAAACACCAGATACAAGGGAAAGGAATATTACTACTTGAATATAGAAAGTTGACAATGCGAAAGCCATCACATAGCTTGGTTGTTAATTCCCTGTATGTGTCTTTAGTAAGTAAAATCTCAAAGTGCATAGTGCATGCCCCTGATTATGTGGTGTCTTTAATTTAAAGTTCGTTGTGAGATATCGCATTCACATACATATGAAAACTGTCACCAATAAATGATGAAACGTCGTCGATATATCTAATTATTATACCTTCTGTTAAAATTTCGTAATCTTATAATTGAGAGAGAAGTGAAGATTTTCAATGTCACTCATTCATGTATCAAAGATAAAGAAGGTAGGGTGATATTCCACAAAATGTCACATGCGCCAACGTTATATGTGCACGGTCCGTCCCAGTGAAGCAGAATGACATTCCAAAATATATCACATGCGCCAACTCTCGTCCCAGTGAGAGCTTTTCGTCGTAGCCAAAAGGTTTGTAAGTTATTTGTTTTGTATTTGATAATATGTTCAAGCAAACAAATATGACACTCGGTATAATAAAATAAATATTACATTCATTTGAGGGTGATATTGCATATTTTCACCCCGAGAAAGCATTGTTGACTGAGGCAAAACTTCATGAATGTAATATTAATATATTGTAATACCTTCTGTTTTACTTTGGTAATCTGATTTGTTGAGAAAGATGTGAAAACTTCCAATGTCACCCGCTCATTTAACAAAGATAAAGAAGATAAAACGTTTGAAGGCTATTTGTTTTGTATTTATTAGCATGCTGGTTAATAGTTGTAAAATGTAAAATAGTCATGGTAATATGTTAAACCAAACAGATATGACACTCGGTATAATAAAGTAAATATCACATCTGTGAAAGGGTGATATTGCATATTTTCACTCCGAGGAAGCATTGTTGGTCGAGGCAAGCTTTATATATAAAGAGAGAGAGAGAGAGAGAGAGAGAGAGAGAGAGAGAGAGAGAGAGAGAGAGAGAGAGAGAGAGAGAGAGAGAGAGAGAGAGAGAGAGAGAGAGAGGCGAATATTTATTTTATGTCAAACAAAGTTTTCTTCATGTGAATAAAGGACGAATAAAGTGACACAATTGGTTCCCATATATTTAAGGTTACGCTTTATATTTTATTCTGTTGTGTGTCTTCTTTTTTGGGGGCGGGGGACCTATAAACATGTAATATTTTGAAAATCAATTTTCTGTCGTTTGTAGTTCCAAGATATGATATGAAAGACACTTGCAACTGTTGGTTAACGTTGTAATTAAATTTCAACGGATATTTCACATAGTTCATTATCATGAAATTTCTAAATTTTTACACAGATCATGCATTATAAATTTAATATCCTGAAAATTAAGTTTTTATTGTGGTTTCGTATTTATTGCTGAGAATCATTAACCATGTGCAGATAAATCGTAAAGAAAACTTCCAAAGCTCGTTTCAGTAATAATTCTAGGATGATGTCATGTGACTACAAAAACGTAATGGTAACAAACAACGAGGAGTGTTCTAAACATAATGTCATCTGAGCAATATGAACTCAAACTCACCCCGGTTTATAGATCACTCAATCACAATACAGGTAACAAAATCGCTAACATGTACGGTGTACATCCATTTATAGCGTATTCATTACATATACATAGTATATACAAATGACTGGTAAAATAGCGGAAAATGTGCTTGAAATTAGGGCCTTCATAAAAGTTAGTTCGCTACTTGGCATAAAAAATGTGATGAGACCTGAGTTAACTACTATGAACCAAAGCGGATGAATTCCAACTGAATTTGGGACACCAAAACGACACGCCCAAACATTTCCAAGCGATTAAAGTTTGTCTGTACTTTTCTTCGATATCAAGGGTTCCGTCATGCAAATTCTGGTGACAAAAGGCAGAACAGTTACAAAAACGTTTTATAAAAACTGTAAATTTTTTTTAAAGAACTACTAAAAATTCGCCGCCCGAAAACGACTCTGGTACCTGCGACTTTTTGCATGACGTCAGAAGGCTCGCATTGTGACAGAAAGTTTGGAGTCAGAGAAGGTTACGGTCCTCCCACATCCTCTATGTTTACCAGACTTGTCCCTTGCGACTACTTTCTGTTTCCCCAACTCAAAATTATCTAACTGGAAAGAGATACAATTGTCCTTGGATCTGCTGTCTATCAGTATCTGAATAGTTTCCCCGATAGAACAAAGTGAATTGTGCTTTCAACCGTGGATTGACCCACTAAAAATCAAAATGTCTATCCAGGCAGATGGAGAGTATTTTGAAGGGCACAGAGCAAGTTAAAATGATCAAAACAATTGTAGTACAGAAGAAGCATTTAAAGTGACATTATTTTGGGGATACCACTGGTATGTCACAAAATGAAGGGGATTTGGCATGTTGCCGGAAATTATTTGAATAGAATGTTCTCTAATGCTCGATTACGAGAACCGAAACGGTTCTGAAATTACAACTCACTGATCACGTGACTTTGAAAAAAATTTAGGGCACTTTGGTCGCGGTGCATAAGAATTTACTATGGGCGGTAGATGAAATCAATATAAATAAAAAAGCAAGTGCTGATTTGTGGTGCCATGTTGTAAATCGGATTCCAGAGAGAAAAATAAGCCAGATGAATATCCATGGATGGACGACAATTCATTTAAACGAATTTCCCAATAAAAATATGAACCAATAACTGAAGCGTAGTAGGTCTATGGTACGCCATCACTGACTCTGATGTGAACATTGAGACAAATCAGGAGTGTACACCTAGCCACAACTCTAAGATATAGGAGAATGTTTATAAGTTAAAATATTTATTGTAGGACCTTTAGCATCAATCTGAACTTTATCATATATCAGCTGACACGAAGACCGCTGTAGGTGACCGCCATTTTGTCCAAAAAATGCTTTAAATTTTGTCCCGTGGTGATGAAAGTCACATGACAGAGAGGGGTCTGTCGAGGGATCTCGACGTATTACCGATATTAAGGTGTTTATACCAATGACATTGCTTTTTATTTCTTTTATTATAATTTTACGGTATGGCCATACTAAATGGTTTTAACTGACACGAAGGTAGCCAGTTTTATATTTGCAAAGGAGAAAAGCAATTTTAAAATATAGACATTTCCTGCAAAGCCTCCCACAGACACAGCCAATGTAGACGGCGTTCATATTTGCTATAAATAAAGTTCCTCAAATGACGTCACACAATGGTGAAGCTTCATTTATAACATGACGTCACAACAAGATATATTTCATTCAATAAAACTGTTCTACCTTGAACTTTGCTGTTTCATCATAATGAGACTGGTCACGTATAAGGCTAACTTGAATAATCCAGTCGTTATATTTCGCTCACGCCTGAATCCAACACAATCAGAATGCTTTAACCGGAAGAAATTTTTACTGTGCCAAACTGTGACGTCATAGTAATTTGCGTCAGAATTTTGAGACGTTGCATTGACTAGTTCGCAACATTCGATAACTAGTATTTATGGTAAAATTACAACTGTAAACCTAATAATTCATTTGCAGTATACGTTCAATATATATTCTCTGTTTTTTTCGAACATTTATTTATCATCGATTTATCCTCAAATTTGAAACGGAAATCCAAATCCTAGAAACACATATTAAACGCCTCTGATTGGGCGAGTACGGCGAGAAACATTTTAACTGGTTAGCTTTCATGCCCTATCGAATCTGAAGAGTTCCGATCAAGGGCGTTAATCATTCACGTTAGTATAAGGCAGGATATTCGATTTCATCATTTTGTTTTCAATTTGAAAACTATAATATGTATACCGGGCGTCATTCTATTTATCTGCCACCCAAAATGGCATACATAGTGACAATGAATGCACTCTGACACGCGTTCATTCGCTAAGTAACCGGGAAGGAATCCAGGCATTCCGCAAGTAAACTGGCAAACTTTATAACGTAATCAGCGCCATGTAATTAGCTTTGGCTTCAATAAAGTTCGAACCCCGAGAGAAACTCCATGGTGTAAAGCGCGATACACCAACTAATTAGGCACAGATACCCCATGATATTGCCGATTGCGTTACACTTCCGATTAATCTCTCAAGCATTATTCAAAACCTCTATCACTATCCGAGGAACTGCTATGTGTGGAGAAAATAAGTGTCATTATCTTGTTCTGTAGTTGTGGGTCGACCACAGACAGCTAGTCACCAATAATGATCAGGTCTGCCATGCACGTACAGAGAAACAATTGGGGGAATGTAATGAAGGAAATCTAACGTATTTTTATATAATTTAGTATAAATTCCATAATTTCTATACTTGGACTAATGCATGTACCACGTGTTACCCAATAACGTTTGTGTGGGACTATTGTTTCTATTAGTGATGTAATGACGCTAGCAGATGATATCCAGGAATATTACGTAGAGTTACGTTCTACCACCAGGGCAGATACTGTGGACTCCGGCGGGTGTGACCGGTTGACAGTGGATGCTTACTCCTCCATGGCACCTGATCCCACCTCGTGGTTTCCAGAGGTCCGTGTTTGTCCATTTTTACAAGATTTATATCTATGTCCTGGACATTCTATTGCTTTATACTTTGGTATCTGAGATTTTTAAAATTATCACGTGGTTCATGAATTAGTCCCATGCAAATGTATGTTTCATGTCATTTTTGAGCGATGAAAAATTGTTGTAGTTTCTATTCCATGTTCAAAATACATTTATTGACGCAGTTAGAACTTCAATATTCTTTGTGTATTGTCATGGTGCTTTCGATTTTATTGTTTAACATGAGTGACTCAGATGATTTGGCTGTGTTTTCTACAAAACAATGGTGTCAATACTTTTCTGATATGATCAAGTCTTGAGCATTTCACTTTAAAGGTTCATTTTCACAGTGGCGAGTTGTAAATAATTCAAAATTCTAAAAGATATTTTATGTTTGGTTGCCCGGGAAACATGCTGGGAATTGATGTGTTTTTGATGGTAAAATTTTGATTTTAAGCTGTCACTTTACGCCATAATAAGAATGGGTTTCATCAGATATCTAAATAAATAAAATGTGATAAAATTTCTCTACAAGGCAAACAGCAAATAAGTCAGCTGTTGAACTTTTCCCATGATCTTTCTATTCATTCAAGAGAAACAAATTTATGGTTGTGTCGGGAAGGCAATCGGAGATGAAATATAAAGTTATCGTTTTGCTATATTTATTTCTCAACGGACATACATGCATTACTGTTTTAATGATTATTGTTCACCTATGTATTTGCTTTCCAAAGAAGGCCTATATTTTCTAGAACTGCAGATATTTGTACTTACTGTCTGAACGACTGGACAAAGTTGCACAATACCTGCTTAAATTTGACATATGGTTATCCTATAGCTTTAATATACTTTAAACAAATACATTTTACATTTTGTCCTAATAAAATGGATGGTTTTGTTTACCAGATCTGTTTCAATATCTATCTAATTAAGTGTTGATTATAGGAAATAGGAAACTATCTCTTCTAATATTTAAACGGTTTATTCTGATATTTTTGCTCACTTATTTTACTTGATATTGACTGTGAGATGACGGCGGGTGTGACCAGTCAGCAAGGAATACTTGCTCATCCATGGCATCTGATATCAATCATCTCTGTATGTTGAGAGGTCCTTGATTAGTATATTGTATTTTGAACCCCCTTATGATTGACATTGTTTTATTAAAAACAGGGTATTTAATTGACACTGCATAGTTCCTGAATAGGTTAGAGTTAGGGGTTAATGAATCTTACAAACAAGTTTGTCAACGAATCATGAATGACAATGCCATTACAAAAGATCTGATACGAGGTGTTACCTGTAATATTGTAAAATAGGGGTCGATGATTATCGTTGGTTTCTAACCATGTTATCTAACGATAATGACTAGTTACTCGAGGAAAGCGGAAATCCGATTTTATCTTCTCAGGGTACAATGCAACTGGGTTCTGTCCTCAACTATTTAAACTGGACATATTACCTAAAATGTGGCGCGAACATCACAGAAACAAACAAAATCTAAAGATAGTATATATACTTACTTACTTACTTATGCCGTTTACCCCTTCTGGAGCATATGTCACCAACAGGCCGCCTCCATATAACCCTGTCTTGACCTGTTTTCTCCAGTTGATTCCACGTCTTCCCCATGTTCTTCCATAGCTGCCTCTGGATCCCTTCCCCACGTGTTGCTAGGTCTATCTCTTTTCCTTTTTCCTTGAGGTTTCCATGTTAGGGCCTGTCGTGTGATAATTGTTAGTGACTTTCTTAAAGTGTGGCCTATCGACCTCAAAAGTATACATAGAAAGAGTAGTAATGTCTCTTTTTAAAATGGTATAAATATATTTAACAATGTTTATGAATAAACATACAGAAAGGGAAAATCAATGACAAACCATTAAAGATGAAGGAACTATACAATTAATGGAACGTACAGTACACGTGTTTGTTATTTTAAGTATCTAAGAAAGCATTGTTCCCGCGCTTTGTCAAAACGAAGGCAAATTGCTATTGTTGAAATATGTTGTTCGTAGTATTGAAATATGCAAAAAAGAGTGCATGTAGGTTAATTGTGTTTGCAAGCTAATTCTTTCATGACCACATGTGAATTTTTAAATGCAACCTTACCATTGCACCGGTCATTTAGAGTTCAAAGTATGATTGATTTACATTTACATTTAATTAATGCTGGGAACACGGCGTCTACTAAAGCAATGTTAAATGTTTAATTATAGTTTTGTTAGTTAAGATTGATCATACTTACGTCTCTGTGTATCCCATGAGGGCTCAGTCACCGAATGGTTAGAGCATAGTGCTTTGAACAATGAATTATCTCACTTCTTGTTAGAGTAGGTTCGAGACCCGCTGGATTCAGTAAGAAACTTTGCCAGTTTGCTTGGGTCGGTGCTCCCTTCCCAGGTACATTGTAATCGGGTTCTCTCCTCCACCATTGAAAACTGACTGCCATCATATGACAGGAAAATTACTGAGTGTGGCGTAAAACAATACTCTAAATTAAAATTGTGTCTATCCCCATAGCATGTTATACAATGATAAGCCATACCATCATCCAAGTTGCAGTATTCGTCATCTTGTTTCATTTTCTCTGTAATTTGATTGAGATAAGTTGGGGAATATAAAACGCCATCTCAACAAATAGTAATATATATATATATATATATATATATATATATATATATATATATATATATATATATATATATATATATATATATATATATATATATATATATATATATATGAACTATAATGTATCGAGAATCTTAATCAATTATATCTACATTTCCACATTTAACTATATCATTTTCTGTTTGAGTATGGGTAGTCTGCAATCATCTGTACATGTTTCGGTCGCTTTCCTAAAGATGATGACCTTGGTTTGTCGATATAAGCATATTTACCATAGTATCATGCTGTATGTTGTAATGCTCTGAATACCAGAGTGTAAGCATCCCACTGGGACTACTTGGTTTATCATAATCCGTAAAGTTATATTCTATTCTCCTTAATGTTGGTTAACTATCCTCGCCAAGGTTAAGTGAAGGTACATAACTTTCTATACAGAATTGAGAAGGGCTTCCTTAATAAACGAATCTAGCTGAGCTAAGTCTACTTGAATTACTGAGTCATATCGCTAAGAGGATGAAATTAATACATAATTAATATCGTGACCTTGCTTCGGCAGACATTACAGTTTTCATAAATATGAAATATTTCACTATGATATATTATTGTTTCACGTCAATGTGCTATATCATTGCTTCAGGTCACTGTGATATATCATTGTTTTACGTCACTGCGATATATCATTGTTTTACGTCACTGTGATATGTTATTGTTTTACGTCACTGTGATATGTTATTGTTTTACGTCACTGTTATATATTATTGTTTTACGTCACTGCGATATATCATTGTTTTACGTCACTGTGATATGTTATTGTTTTACGTCACTGTGATATATTATTGTTTTACGTCACTGTGATATATTATTGTTTCACGTCACTGTGATATATTATTGTTTTACGTTACTGTGATATATCATTGTTTTACGTAGCTGTGATATATTATTGTTTTACGTTACTGTGATATGTTATTGTTTTACGTTACTGTGATATATCATTGTTTTACGTTACTGTGATATATCATTGTTTTACGTCACTGTTATATATTATTGTTTTACGTCACTGTGATATATCATTGTTTTATGTCACTGTGATATATTATTGTTTTACGTCACTGTGATATATTATTGTTTTACGTCACTGTGATATATTATTGTTTTACGTCACTGTGATATGAGCGTTTCAAGTATTTCTACTCACTTTTGTCGTCACTTTAGAATGCTAATTTCAAGTTATTTATTGTTCATAAATAAATAATTAATATACATATCAGAGCTTGAGAGGTCAGTGCTGTATTATTTACTCGTAGACAGCAAAAAACATTGGGGTGAGGTGTGACTAATTTCTTAATAAGTTGATGTTACTTTTATTTACAATTTTTCTGTAATCATCTGTGACTTCTTCAAGAGATTACTAGGTTAACTATACTATATATCCATTTTTGTATCCAGCAAGATTAAAACCAGCATTCACTATAATTGTGAGGCGGTGAGTCTTAAAAGCGATGATTTAATGAATATGTAACCAATACGATGTTATATATTAATGCTCAATTGCAATCTTAAGAGTAATGTTGTGTATTCCACAATGCATAGTTTAGCTTTGATTTTAAACTGGATCTTGTAATGATATTTTTATTCCAAGCTGTTGCATCTTTAACATAAGGAAATGACATATATAAAATAACATTGTTTATTGACATTACTGCTATCCAGTTTGATTTGACAATTTATCTGTGAATTATGATAATATTTAATGAATGTGTTGACCTTCAGGGATTGTGATATGACGGATTGTAGAGCTGTAAAACAGATGGCCTAAACTGGTTGATTTCTACAATACCTCACTGTTATAACATAAGATAAGATTATCTCTTATCATGTTGTAACAATGATTTTCTGTATGTTTTTGATATATTTTATATTTTCTGTATGTGTTGATTATAGATAATCGATTTCAATTGCAGTATGTATTTTCGAAATACGATTAAATATACAGACAGACAGACATCACACACACACACATACACACACACACACGCACGCACGCACGCACACACACACGCACGCACGCACGCACCCACGCACGAACACACACACACGTGAATTGTAAAACGACATATTCTTGCTATTATAAATCTTGAAGTTTATATACAATTACAGATAGTAGTTATATGGATTGTACATAAACCTGAAGCCAATTAAATCAAATCTTTTACATGAAAGAGAGAAAAAAAAGATATATTCAGGTACAGTTATATTCTATGGTGATTTTGATACTAGTAAAGGTGACAAAAGGAAAACGTTAAAAATGAACAAATGAAAAATAATTATGCTTACATTAGAGCTCTTATTGTTTTCTTCTATATTTAATCAACATTACACGACGTCTTATTTGACAACGTACCCTGGGTTTCATTTCAAGTGATTTACATTTAGAAAGTTCACTCCAGTGATTTTTGTAAGTTCAAATCTTATGATGTCATCATATTACCACTGATATATCGTGGTGTATTCTGCAAACATACCATCCATATTTCAACAATAATAATATACTCATTTCCGTCTAGGAAAAAAAATTAACGATACGAATGCGTCTTCTATAGAATTTTAGTTTATGGGATCAAAAGTCTTGTTTGAAAAGCAGTTTTCGTAGTTCGTAGTTTGTCGCCAGTTAATGCGAGTTACGAGAAAAGCTAGGTCGAGTATTATAACTTTGGTATTATGTTATAATATTTATAACCAATAGGTCGTTGCCGCTGCTGGTGGAGCGTTTGATTCCCCGAGGGTATACATAAACCTAGTATCTGGTATTTCGGTACCAGATGGTAATCTTATACTAAAGTAATATTTGGCACTAATAGCATCGTTTAAATTCTAAATTCTTCTAAAGCTAAGATAGCCATCATTTTACAGTGGCTGCTCTTTGATGGATTTTGGCAATACGTTTAGTTTTATTATTTGGCCTTGTCTGGTACCACTTTCTTTTAGAAATATGTTGAAATTTAGAGCTCAAATGATGATATCTAATTGACAGAAACGATCGCCTTGGTGTTTGGTGTTTGGTGTTTATTTATGATATTTATAACCACTAGGACGTTGCCACTGCTGTTGGACCTTTTGTGACCGATGTTCTTCATGTTGATACCATATATCAAATTTGTCCTATTCCAGTGGACTTCGAAGATAATGAGTTTCAAATATACATTTGTATTTATTCATTTTACTTGTTGGTGTGCTTTTACTGGTAAAAAGGCGAAAAGACCATGTACAGACTATTTTCATTGTACAATTATCGTCCACTGTGAGTATAAAAAATCTCAGATACAAAAGTTTAAATCAATAGAATGTCCAGGACATAGATACAAATCCCGTAGAAATGGACATACACGGACCTCTGGAAACCAAGAGGTGGGATCAGGTGCCATGGAGGAGTAAGCATCCCCTGTCGACCGGTCTCATCCACGGTGAGTCCACAGTCAAGTCCAATGAAATACGTGAGGAGTGAATCCTTGTCACAATTGGTACAGACGCCTCAACAACCGCCAACGAAAAGGCAACTCAACATTTCACTTAGAGTAATCGCAAACAAGAGCGTAAAATTCTCGGAACGTTGACATTAAACGCGGTTTTCGATATCCCTGTGTCAATAATTTGTCAGTGAGTAGTTTACATTTGTATATGAAATCTTCATATGCTGTACACCCCATGGCATATCGGATCATTTGTGAAATATAAACTCCATATGCGGGTGACTGAGGGATATTTACGAAAATTTACGATGGGAAAGCCGAAATCGTCGCATTTGTCGTAAAGCTTAGTTGCCAATTTCCCGTCTGTGACTATATTAAGTAAAATGTCTAAGTATGAAGCCTGTGTGCTTGATTCTTTTGTATCTTTAATTTCTAGTATATGATGAAATAAAAACTGGAATCGAAATGGATAATAAAAAACCGAAAACGGCACCGAAATTATTACGTTCAAGAATTTTACAGCCTGTAAAGATTATCATATAATTTCTTGGATTTTTAGAAATTGGAGATCATATTTCCATCGCCAATTTGAATGAAATTACAGTTTTATTATTACTGTTCATTTCATAAATGCGAAGCTAGATCTTTATTGGTTTCTTTCTGTGTTCAGTACAGCTTACTGCTTTAAATGTTATACGACACCAGTACTAAAGATATTATCTATTTAAAACTGGATGATATTTTGCCATTCTCAGCAATGATTTATTAAGTACAGATTTTTCCGATATCGAAGCAGTTAATCCTACTTTTCTCGGTTTAACACTTTTTCTATAGTTAAATAGAATTAGGGATACCCGGTTTCCGTCGATGAAAAACTAAGTTTAATGTCAAAGTGATAATGTTGAATCCATTAATGTGATTCTGGCGTGCAATGTTTAACCCATTAGTTCAAGTAAATGGATAACACAGGATAAAATAGAAAAACTAAGTTTAACTCATTAATGTCATTAACTCAGAAACATGTTAACATCTAGAATACAAAAACTCATTTGTATACAAAACTGGAAATCGCAGATATAAATATTTAGTGTTAGGTCATGAAGAATGTTATTTTGTGAAGAAACACTCTAATTCCAGTAACAAGTACACTGAGAACGATGTGATAAAGATGCTGGGGTTTTTGGTGGACAACATATTCGTGTTTTTTTGCGGGAAAAGTTTTCCAACAGATTGTCGGCATTATAATGTGTACCAATTGTGCACCTCTCTTGGCTGACATCTTTTTGTATTCATATTCCAAAGGAAACAAACATTTAGCATCTCGGTTCAATTTCACTTACAGGTATATCGATGACGTCCTGTCCATAAATAAGTCAGAATTTCAGAATTACCTCGGCCAGATATATTCTGTTGAGCTAAAGATCAGTGAGACAACATACAACAACACATCTGCTTCTTATCTAGATTTACTCTTGTCGACTGGAAAGGACGGTCAACTTTATGACAAACGCGACGATTTCAATTTCTATATCACGAACTTCCCATTTCTAAGTAGTAATATTCCATCTTCTCCTGTCTATGGCGTTTTCATTTAACAACTTATACGTTAAGCCAGGACATGCGCTTCTTAAGAATGTTTTATTCTGAGATCAAAATGACTCGCCAATAAACTACCTACACCAGGTTACGTTGTTGAACGCTTGAAATTTTCGTTTAAGAAGTTTTATGGTCGATATGGGATCTTATTAAACATTAGAAAAACTCTAGGGAGACTATGATGATGACATTTTAGTTTATTTATCCCGATGCGGACATAGGGGCAGCCATTTTCGCTGTTAAAAATTACTTAAGTCAGTATTTTATCACCTGAGAAAGAAATTTGTCTAAGAATTTCTTTATGGTCCACAACTTTACCGAATTGGAGAAAATTCTCAAGATTTGAGTAAAATCTTGAAGTTGAAAAAAAATGTCTGAGAATAGTTTTATGGCCCTGGACCCAGGTCCTGTTCCGCTTGAGATTCGCAATTGTTCTTCATTATGAGATGATTGCACATCTAATTCGTCGTGTTCTAATGGACTTGAGCTTCGACTTTTTATTGGAACTTCTCCATTTATATATATATATATATATATATATATATATATATATATATATATATATATATATATATATATATATATATATATGTGTGTGTGTGTGTGTGTGTGTGTGTGTGTGTGTGTGTGTGTGTGTGTGTGTGACTTAGTTTCTCCTGGGGGAAACGACTTAAATTGCTGGGATCTTGATATTTTGAGTTCAGCAATTTTATCTTCATATCATTTTACCAAGATGTGTTTGATAAATTTTGCCTAACACTGATGGATTTGATCGACGAAAATGCTTGAAAGTAATCTAGGATAACTTTCTGGAATTGATTTATCGGCAGGTGCTTGGTGTTTATGACTGCACCAGAAGAACGATGTTTCTACACATGTAACTTATGATTAAAGCATGATAGATTTATTGCCTCTGATATTTTATATATAATTACATTTTCATAGAGCTTCGACAACGATTTTCCACAACAATTCCCCCTCTCTCTCCAAATGCATTTTCCGGAATGTTTGAGTAAGTATGATAATCAAAATGGCATTATCAACTTCTCCTAAGATTAGAATCTATACCTAGACATGGATGAGAGGTTGATTTGTACTATGAGCTGTACAGACCGTAATACTTGTTTTCCTGTAATTTCTAGATACAAATCTTCTTCGTGATTTTCGTTTTATATCGACATTCTTCCGTCTTGTGGTGTATTTATATAAGATCCGGAAATTGATTAAACTTGTAACAAATTTATACCAAGCAATTCATGTGTAAATTCAGTCATATCGTTCGCATGCAATTTTAAAGAGGTTAAGGGATTAACAAATATATTTATATAGAGGTTGCCTTGTGATATTTGCTTTTCTTTTACAAAAAAAAAAACCTGATAGAGTATTTACAATTTACCTTTCAGAAATGAAGTTTCATCTTGAGACGTTAGCGTTTAATTAACAGAAACTACCTAAAACATAAACTTATACTGGCTTCTGCCTTTATCATTGACCATGTTACTATGTATATTAATTTGATTAAAATCAGTCACTGATTTATCATTTGAATTTTATAACTTTAATACCGATTTACTTTACAAAATTACTGAAACGATATTTCTCATTTTTCGTATTCTAAACAAGCAATTTTAGACGCTGCTAAATGTTTCGATATACATTGTATTACAACAAGTCAACAATTAAGACAAATGCATCGAAGTCGGTCAAAAAGACTTGTATGTGTGAAGTTATATCAAAACAAGCAGTGAAAATGAACTCCCAGCGAGTTGTCATCGTCATCAACCAATGAAATAACGCAAAACAGAGTGCATTGGTGTGTAAATTTCTTTCATCTTTCTCTGTGGCTTAGAACAACAAATATATATTTTATCTAGCCTTTTCAAATTAAAAGGTTACTTCTATCATTTGCATTATATATAAATATTTTACTCATAATACCAAACGTTGTTAATTTAATAGGCGCCAAAACAAATGGTTCAAAATGATTGTTTCTGTCAATTAGACTTGATCAGTTGAGCTCGAATTTAAAACAGAAATTTCAGAAACAGAATTTGATATCATACAAGGCCAAAATAACCTTAAATGTTTTCTTAAATCCGTGAGTGTAACCACTGTTAAACTTTAAAAACTATCTGAATTTCAAATATAAACGGTACAATCCATCCGAAATGTTATGTTAGTATCATATTATCAGTATATATATATTATAAACATAATACCAAAGCTGATACTAAATACGGGGTCTGGTTTAACCGTTTAACTATTCGGTATGGCTCAATTTTCATGTTTGGTATCCATTTGACCCTGCGCAACATGTAGATAGGGATAAAAAGTTATCTGTCACAGACAATATACGTAAGCGTTTACGTCATGTTACATATTACAAGACAGTAGTAAATTAAAGTGTGACTTAGTGGTTACATAACTGTATGTAGCGAAATCTGACATTGATATTTTAATCTTAGTAATTAATATCAAATTTAAAATCAAATTATGTCCTACAAAACAAACACAAAGACACGCACACAAACACCTGCAATTAGTGAGCCTAAAAGTGTACATTATATCTATTTACCACGAAATTTCAACGTCTTGAAACCTATTTCTAATTACTAATATTTTAAATTTCATTCAATTCTCAACATCATATCTATTATTGATTTCATTTCATCATATATCAGGCGGGTTTGTTTTGTTTTCATTTATTTTTGCAAATGAATTATATGCGGTTGATGATTGATTAAATTGAACTTCACGTTAAGAAAATGTGGATGGTACATTGAATGAAGTGTTTTTATCAAGTATTTGATCAATATTTAGTAGTTATATGCCATGAAAAGGCAATACAAAAGCGTTATTTATTTATTTTACTGTCATCAAACATGTTGATTGAATTAAAAACACCTGTCTGTCAATTTCAAATTTTACAACAGTAATATTCTTATAGAAATGTTTGTTGATTTATAAACAGACAAAACATGAAGATGTTCTCAAATACGGCAACGCCAAATCACTTTCAGAGTTACATCATGATTGTTATCGATTCTTTACGACAGTTACTGCTTGTAAAAAAGTATAACTTAAATACCAAAACTTAAATTATTAGGTAGGATAACTGGAATAATAATTACTGGATATTTCAGGGTAATTACAACATATCCCGAGATATAAATTAGAATTCCAGAGGTATTCACATATCTCGTAATTGTTGGTAAATATAACATTTCAATATGTATAAATTAAATATACCTTCAATACCAATTATCTGTAACGGGTAATGAAAAAGTGCCGGTCAAACTGGTTTCTGAATCCAGGTCTCAACTATCCGTTCGGCTGCTCTATATTGGTCGGGTATAAGCATTCCCGTATCAATTTTCCTCCTTCTTATTGAGAATTCAACCCTCTATGAAATCTCACACGAAATGCATAAGACATCGTGAATTGTTTCATTCAGATTCATTTGTAATAGTTGAGAAAAAGAGGATCGGTCAGACCAATGTTTCCTGTCATCCGCACCATTGTTCTACCCTCCAAGCTTCCTTGTTGCATATCTAATATACGATGACTTTAGTGCATATGAGTAAAGTGAAATGTATAGTTAAAAATCTAAACTTTTCTAAGATATTACCTATCTACAGTATTGAAATTAAGATTAAAAACAGATTCCTAATCTCTTCTAACTAGAGGGAGTTGTGTGGTAAAGGATGCTGTATTCCACCACCATTACTTTAAACAAACATTATTGGAGGAGAGGGATTCTAAAAATACTAGACGTGCAACAGATTTAGCCGCTTAAAACTATTGTATTTAAGTTGTTCATCCTGACTAAGACCACAGTACGTGGCCAGACTCCCACATCTTAGACCTACTGATATTTGTGAATAAGATCCCAGTGCGTGGCCAGACTCCCACATCGTAGATCTACTGATATTTGTGAATAGGACACAGTACATGGCCAGACTCCCACATCTTAGGTCTACTGATATTTGTGAATAAGATCCCAGTACGTGGCTAGACTCCCACACCGTAGACCTACTGATATTTGTGAATAAGATCACAATACGTGGCTAGTCTCACACATCGTAGACCTACTGATATTTGTGAATAGGACACAGTACGTGGCTAGACTCCCACATCGTAGACCTACTGATATTTGTGAATAGGACACAGTACGTGGCCAGACTCCTACATCGTAGACCCACTGATATTTGTGAATAAGATCACAATACGTGGTTAGACTCCCACATCTTAGGTTTATTGATATTTGTAAATAAGATCCCAGTTCGTGGCCAGACTCCCACATCTTAGACCTACTGATATTTGAGATTTACACATTGGTGACAATCTAATTAAATGTTATGTAATGAAATTATTAACGACCTCATTATCGGTTAATACATGGAGTTATCAACACAAGAAAGCGATATATTGCCGAGGGAAAATATAACTTTCTTGGGTTGGTAACACCATGTATTAACCTTAAATGAAGTTGATTTAAACAATGTTTTCTATTCGAACACTCCACAACGGATGTGTGTCAATACTATGAGATTTTTATTCATATAATAATGATGACATCTGATTCTGACTAACACATAGATCAATGTAAACGATATAGTTTAAAAACACATACTTTTCAAATTGGAGCTCAACTGATGAAGTCTAATTGACAGAAACGGTATCGTCTTGAGCATTATAACTTTGGTATTATGTTTATAATATTTCAATACTTTTAACCTACAAGATGTACTAACAACTATGTGTTCTATTCGAACACTCGCAATTGATGTGTGTCAACTATGTGCTTTTTATCCTAGTGATATAATGATATCTGATTCTTACTGTTTCCTCTAACTTTTTATTCTATTATTGTTTTTTAAATTGAATGGTGATATAGTAGGCTACGTATCACACAAACATTTGAAAAATGAAATTTAAATCAATTTAAATGTTAAATGCGAACTAGAAATTAAAGATACAACAGAATCAAGCACACACGCTTCATACTTAGACATTTTACTTAATATAAACACAGACGGGAAATTAGCAACTAAGCTATACGATAAACGCGACGATTTCGGCTTTCCCATCGTAAATTTTCCACATTTAATTAGTAATATCCCTCAGTCAACCGCATATGGAGTTTATATTTCACAAATGATCCGATATGCCAGGGCGTGCACAACATATGAAGATTTCATATACAGAGGTAAACTACTCACTGACAAATTATTGACATAGGGATATCAAAAACGTTCCGCAAATTTTACGCGGTATTAATGTCAACTCTGTTTCCGCAAATTTGACGGTCGGTATAATAGTCTTCACTTGTTTGCTTGGACTACTCTGTTTCACCGGTAAGGGGATGTTACTCCTCCATGAAATGTTTCCAGAGTTGCCTTTTTACGTTGGCGTCCTGATGTTATACTTTGGTATCTGAAATTTTTATATGTAACAGATAATAAAATTTATATATAGTTTTTTGTGACCAATTATGTACAAGATGGAGCTAAAAAATACTTGCTACAAACATGAATATTTCTATTTCATTGGACTTGACTGTGGACTCACGACGGGTGTGACCGGTCGACAGGGGATGCTTACTCCTCCATGGCACTTACTCCCACCTCTTGGTTTCCAGAGGTCCATGTTTGTCCATTTTTACCGGATTTGTATCTATGTCCTGGACATTCTATTGATTTATACTTTGGTATCTGAGATTTTTCATATTTCTATATTATTCCACAGGTAAAATCGTATTTCGAAACATGAAAGCTATTTCATAATCTTACCGTCACTAATTTTACGTGTAAGTTAAAAACTGGTATTCTTTCTTCCTCTTTATCCCTTCCATCTACCTCAATTCGTAAATCAAGCACTGATATATGTTTACGAGTATCTCAAGGATTATAAATATTGAAAAGTCAAGCTTAGAAGTACAATTAGTAAACTATGCACTGCTATTTTTTCCTAAGTTTGAAATGAAACTTATGATGAAACTGATTGTGTGAGCTAAAATGAATTTATTTTCGATTATCAAATGTTCCATGTTCGTGTTCGTGATGCTCTCTTATATATTATGACATGAATATTAATTGTAGGTGTAAACTATCCCAAATGATGTAAGCAAAAAACTGCAACTTTTGGTCTAAAATTTAGAAATATTGTTATGATATGCGATTTAGAGAACAGAACACTTGTACAAATGGTACTTTTAATACTTCGATAAATATCGTATTATCTAAATTGTATTCACGTGTTCAAGGAGGGTCTAAGACATTTTCGTCATAGCACCAAGGGTGTTTTCAAAACGATTATTAATACATATCACCATAACACAGCGCGTTATCGATATATTAGCTTATAAAACAGTTCTAGGGAGGTTCTCTGTACAATTATCAGAAAGATCAGTTACATAAATTTAGCATTTTTTAATTTTTATTTTGTATGAGTTCTAAAAACATAAAAATTCATGGAAAATAGAAATAAAATTCCGCCAGTTTGATCGTTGAGAAAATAACTTAACTATTTCTTTGAAGTAATACAAACACATATACATACCGAAATGCATGAATTAAGAACACAAGAAAAATAATAAAGATTAAAAATTCATACAATAAAAATGTTTTACATTCAGTGTCCTATAATTTAGAAAATAAATGATATTTGTGCCACGCCTCTGATTTATCGCTTATTGTCTAATTAAGCTTCATAAAACAGGATGTACACTGATAATTGTGTTTGAGAAGGATGGAAGATGCAAATACAATTTTAATTCACATCATGATCAATGTCTTAATATGTAAATTAATGCCCCGTTATAATGCCGCCTTCTGTGTAGTGGCTGATTTGGCGGTATAACGGGAATATTATGATATATTTTCCATGAGTCGACAAAAACTGACAAAATCATTGTCAATACATTACAGAAAGATGTAATACGATTTGTGTTTCAAATAGATGATTAATTCTACTTAATTTAACAGGTTTAATTTATGTCTAATTGCACTTTTGTCATCCTTATAGATTAATTTCAATATCCTTTCAATATTATGATTTGAACAATTGCAATTCAAAATTTCCTTGTCTGGCGACTATTCTTGGTTTTCAATAAATCTACACTTATTTCGGTTTCACACAAATATCACAGCACAGGGTCTTTTGGAGTGCTAAAATTAATTGATATAAAAGCAACAAAGATTATAAATCTGTATTTGACGTGGAGTCATGTTCTTGCATTGTACGACAAGTCTTTAGATTTTATGTTGCACAGTGTTCAGATGCACTATGGATATTTGAGCTCGCGTTGTATAAATTGATATGATAACGGAACACACGCTAACTGTGTGGTCATTTCCAGTTTTATATATAACCGCGATTTCTGACAAGCGCAAGGGCAACGAAATGACAAGAATGTCTAATTCTGACGAAATGACAAGGATTTCTATTTCTGAATTCTTACCTGTTATATGTAAGTCCATCATCATTCTCACTTATATGTTACATACAGTCTACAACATGATATTGTACGAATTCTCGCTGAGGATTAAGATAATGTTATTAAATATCTGACATATTCAATCACCGAATTTCCCAAATTGATAAAAGTTAGGTGTGCGACAATTTGTATTTGCTTTGATGTAATTTTACGACATATTTCACACACACTGATATGGATATATATATATATATATATATATATATATATATATATATATAGATATATATATATATATATATATATACATATATATATATATATATATATATATATATATATATATATATATATAGAGAGAGAGAGAGAGAGAGAGAGAGAGAGAGAGAGAGAGAGAGAGAGAGAGAGAGAGAGAGAAAGAGAGAGATTATGTTTCCTATAAAACTGTTGTGGGAAGACGTAAATTTCAACTTAGTCGAGATATTTACTTCTAATTGTATTTAGTGAGGTAAACATGGACCCTATGGATTCTCACAATATGCATTTAAATGAAACTAAAGATATATGAAACCTTGAATTGTGTAATTACACTTTTGAATGGTAGACAAAAGAGACAAATGATAAAATAAAGATATTCCCTTGTGTTTAGATTTTGTTAGAATGAGAAACAAGAAAACACATTTATGACCAATGAACATCATTATTAAATAGTTACACGCAGGAAAAAACTTTTTCCGACTTGTTTGAATTTGATTAACTCTCACTTAAATGGGGATGGTTAATTTTGTCCATAATAGGCTACACGAATTAATATCACAAAAATGTATTCTAAAATGAGAGACAAGAATTACATTTATGACCAATGAACATCATTATTAAACAGTTGCACGCAGGAGAAAAACTTTTTCCGACTTGTTTTAATTTGATTACCTCTCACTTAAATGGGGATTGTTAATTTTGTTCATAACAGGCTTCACGAATTAATGGCACAAAATGTGTTCTATCTATCTTTTACTCTCTCTCTCAATCAATTAATCTATCTATATATCTATCTATCTATCTATCTATCTATCTGTTTTGGCCCCACCTTTGCAAAACTTTGGTAATATATTTATAATATTTATTGTATGTCGTGTTTATATTTCCCTAATTTTATTTTTTATTTGATTTTTGTGTTTTACGCCACACTAAACACATTTTTTAGTTATATGATAGAGGCCAGGTATACAAAACCCGGTTACATCATGTGTTAATATGAATTTGACTTTGGACTCACAGCGTTCGATACTGAATCTTCCATGACACCTGATGCCACCTCTGAATGCCCAAGAGATCCATGTTCTCCCAAAGTTCAGTATACTTGAAGATTGTCTTCTGAACCTCGTGTCGGCTCGTATCTGGCATCTGTGATTTTATATCGCTATTAAAACCACGCAATTGCATGTCGATATATCGTCTGTTTCGTGACGAATCTTTATAAAGTACCATACTGTTATCGCCCAAGTCAAGTAGTCTTAAGAAGAAGTTTAACTTTATAGATAAGGATGGGTAGATATAAGTAAAAAAACCCAGAACAGATGTAAAGAACAGAATAAAACAATAAACGATGTATAAAATTTGCCGTAATTGAAAATGATATGTTCTTGTATTATAAAAGCTTTAGATGGTCAATCTAGATGGGTATCATACGTTTCAAATGAACCATTAATCTACAAATTAGACATGTTGTAATGCACTGAAATACTTAGGGATTTGGTAATTCCATCTACATATCGACATATATTGATCCCCTACCATTTATTTCTGATGTACAACTACCGCATGTTCTCTCGTATATGTATTTTTGTCTCTCCTAATTTCTTCATTATGCAATAAAGCACCGAATTCCAAAAAGCAGTTTGTTACATTCTGCCACTTATGTATTGTAAAACAGATATATAATTGTATCAATATCTATCCTCTCCTTTTGTTTTTCAAGTGGTTAAATTTATATTTTGGTCTGCATGTAAAAGAAAATAAGTGCAGAGTATTTCAAGATAGAAAAATAAATAACCATCCATCCGGGCATTTAAAACTGAGTCTCTACGATTAATAACATGTGTAAAAGCTGTAATTAGGAGTTACAATTATTACAAAAATACGACTGCTAAAACATGATTCTGAAATTGAACATACTAGTATTACGTTATCAATTAAATATTTAAAACGAGACAAGACAAAATCCAGTGGGGTATAAGCTGTGTTTACCAAAAACTATTTTGATGTTTTCTACTTTTACATCTTGTACCGGATGTACAATAAGATTTATACACTGGCATATATTCCTATATATTTGGTGAAAATAGGGTCCGGTCAAGCGTGGTATTCACATGCAAAAAGTAAGGTTGAGTTAAAGCACACACGCTTCATACATACGGGGGATTGGCAACTAAGCTATACGACAAACGCGACGATTGCGGCTTTCCCTTAAATTTTCCACAATTAAGTAGTAACATCCCGAGGTCATCCGCATATGGAGTTTATATTTCATAAATGATCCAATATTCCAGGGCGTGTTCGACATGTGAACATTTCATTTACAGATGTAAACTACTCACTTACAAATTATTGACACATGGATACCGCGTTTGATGTCAACGTTCCGCAAATTTTACGGTCGGTATAATAGTCTTGTTTGCGATTACTCGGTTTTACTGGGTGAAATATTGTGTTGCCTTTTCGTTGGCGGTTGTTGGGCCGTTTGTACCAATCGTGACGAGGATTCGTTCCTTACGTTTTTAATGTGAACTTGACTGTGGACTCACGGCGGGTGAGACCGGCCTGTTCGAATCTCTTGGCTTGGTCCATGTTTGTCCATTTTTACCGGATTTGTATCCGTATCATGGATATCGTAAAGATCTATACTTTGGTATCTGAGATGTTTTATATTACAACTAAAAAGTGCTAAACAGTGGTTTCTCAAGGAATTTTTAAAAAATATTTAAGTATTTAAGAAGTGTGTAAAAGTCAGGTAGGGGAAAGATATGAACGGAAGAGTAAAAATGATGGGATATTGATACTTCAGGCCCACTGCACCGTTGGATGAAATGAATAAATAATGTAAACAATAACTAATGACGTCATAATGCTCTTGCTATCTATGTCGATAATGGGCAATTTATGTCATCACAATGCAAGGTAATTTAGACCGACTTTGATCTCTATATACGGGTCAGGGTTCACCAAGTAGATTTGTAAGACACTTGAGTATATTACTAAGATTATAATGAAGTATATTATAGATAATAGATATCTATTTCTGTATTAGAATAATTTGAAAATAAAATCATAACCGGCATACTAAAATTTTTTTTTTACGATAAAATTTTTTACATTTCTGATTGTATTATTTTTCTGTTGTTTTCTAAAAATTCCGCCGACTGATCTCCCACGGACACTGCACAAGTTTGGGATTATATGGACACAACACAAGTTAGGGATTATATGGAGGCATCACAAGTAAGGGATTATATGGAGACAGCACAAGTTAGGGATGCCGCTTATTCTGGCTTTTTCTACCATTCTGTGTCAACGCAGCTTATGGTTGTACTTGTCATTAATTTTAACTGTAGGGCATCCGGGAGTTTTACTTCTTCTGGTGACATGACAACATATTTTATGGTATATGAGAGACTTTCCTTACTCGCTAATTCATCCACGGAACCTGATCCCGCCTCTTGCTTTACCGAAATTCCGTGTTTTTTAAATGTTCCTGAATTTTGTATTCTGGTTCTTTGACCTCCTGGTACTTTGGTACCTGACCTTTTTAAATTTATGTGGTAAATAGCACTACACGCGAATCAGAACCCGAACTATCTCTTCACTATTTGTATTGCAAATTAGATAATTTGTCATTGGAAGATTATTAGCTAACTACATTTAATCTTGTTTAACAAAATTGGATCATCTGTTATGGCTGTAATGAAGTCTGTCTCAACAATGGCTTCCAGTTACAGTCGACAGCGAAGCTACATCTATCAAATAGACGATTCTCGAAAAACGAAGCTGTGTTAATGCTTTTGTAGGTATCACATTTAGATAGGAAAATCATAAGATTGATAAGATGTATGTCTGCGTGTCAGTATATAAGCTTTAGATTCAGAAATATTTGTCTGACGTGAAAGTTATATAAACAAAATTAATTCTTCCTCGTAAAATGTGTTGGTTTGTCAAAACAATATCCCAAAAACTGAAACAAATTAAAACCATTGTAAATGAAAGTTGATGTAATTGCACTAGTGTTAATTTCACACAAAATATTTAAACAATTTTTAAACAAAACTTTGGATGCAAAAATCACGTTCGTATGTTATTGTGTGCGTTAGAGAAAGATGTGAATAGTGTAAAACTTCCTTTCTACATAAAAGTTGTGAATAGTGTAACACTTCCTCTCTACGAAAAAATGTGAATAGTGTAACACTTCCTCTCTACAAAAAGATGTGAATAGTGTAACACTTCCTCTGTACGAAAAGATGTGAATAGTGTAACACTTCCTCTCTACAAAAAGATGTGAATAGTGTAACACTTCCTCTCTACGAAAAGATGTGAATAGTGTAACACTTCCTCTCTACAAAAAGATGTGAATAGTGTAACACTTCCTCTCTACAAAAAGATGTGAATAGTGTAACACTTCCTCTCTACAAAAAGATGTGAATAGTGAAACACTTCCTCTCTACGAAAAGATGTGAATAGTGTAACACTTCCTCTCTACAAAAAGATGTGAATAGTGTAACACTTCCTCTCTACAAAAAGATGTGAATAGTGTAACATTCCTCTCTACAAAAAGATGTGAATAGTGTAACACTTCCTCTCTACATTTATGAACGAAAACATAAAATATTCCTAATGAATTGAAGAGGGTTGCTGTAGGTCACCTTTTTCGAAGATATCCTTTTTTGTTACGTAATTTGACGTATGAATTGATTCTGCACAACTTCGTCTATAGGGTGTCAGATCATTTAGATTGTAAATTGAAATGTCTGATACCTGTCGTATTTAAATTCTTTCGTTACATTCGCAGACATACAGATCTAGTCTTACACGGTTCACAAGATTTCCGCTTAATCCAAGCGCTTGATCCCTTCGGTATCTTGTGATGAATCTTTATATCTATAATGAAAAATTGGTCGTTCTGGTTCGTCTTATCAGGGCCCATTACAGCAATAGTTATTTACAGTATGATTATTTTTTCATTGCATTCTTGGTTAAAGAAATGGAAATTATATGTTGTATCATAATGAAAGAGTATCATCTGAATGACACTGTATACAATTTTAATAGTTTGCATTTCTTTGAGTCCATATGATATATCGGCCAGTTAGAAAGGTATTGAGGCTTATGAATAAGAATCATCTAGGCCAGTATTACCCAATTCACATAAGATGGCTGGGCAGATTAACCTTTTCATTATCATACGGATGATTCTACTCCCTTTTCGGTTATGACAAACTGTGCGCAGGAAAACGTTTTATTCCTCATTGGATACGCTCTTATTTATGCTGACAAGTAGGAACTTACAAATAACAGGTATTTATTTGTTTAAAATGAGATTTGAAAGATTAATGGAGGAAAACGACGCAGTACTGCGAAGACAACCTTGTCGTGTCTACGGCATCCCATGTTTGGACATATGATTTATAAAATGGTTGATAGCTGAAATTGGATTCTCTTCCAAAACAAACAGTGAATTCATATTCATGGCAAATTGAAGATCTAGTAGTTGTGTTAATATTTCTAAGTATATTTCATAATACCAAAGTCTTGCAAGTAGAAAGAATCAGTAAATAAATATACAAACGCAAGAAGTAGTGATGCGCATTTGGAAAACTCGAAAAGGTAACAAGTGTACCAGGATATGTACCTAAACCATATGGTCACACTAAGCAAACGTCTGTTTGTAATTAACACAGCAAAAAGTGAAACATGGGACTAGGTCACGATATCGACTGTAAAATGTTGAGCACATGCGCAATGTTTCATGTTCTTTTGACCAACCTTTATTCACAAACTATTTTGTATATGCAATTACCCTAAGTTTTACCTTGATATACTTTAGATGTCCAATTTGTTACCAGAAGTTTCTTGCTGCCAGCATTGTCTGTGTTTGATCTTTATGTATTTTATATGTATAAAATTGAAAACTGTAAAACGGTAAACTAATAGACAAATGCTTCATATACAAACTTGCTACAAAGTTTTATATAGAACAACAAATAACACAGGAAAAAGTAAAAGAACAGACAATCATGTGTTTTACTGAACTAATATAGTTTAATGTAAAAGATCTAAAATAAACAAGATTACGTGGAAGGACACCAAGGTTTGATTTACAGTTATTTCTTCTTTACTTCAGTTAATAAACACATTGTTGGTAGATAAACAATGATTCTATTGGTAAATAGGACGTTGATGTAGTCCGTGATTTGATTAAAGGAAGTTAAATATTATTGCATGTCTATACAGTTTGTTTGCATAGTATTTTTGTAATGTTGTTTCTACTGAAATAATTGATAATGAACGAATCACGCGAGGATTGATTATATAAAGTAAGGCAGTCTTTGTAAAACAAATAAGTGACGCTATAGCAAAACTGGCATTTATGCACTTTGTGTACTAATAAGCCATTTCCATGGAATTCTAATTTTTATTCAACAAAATGCGACATTCTTCCGCCCACAGTCTTTCTACTGGTTGATAACTTGAACAAAAATTTTAAAATTGTTCTTTTTTAGTTTAGTTTTTTAGATAATTTGCCTCTAGTGACTGTCTGCACGTAAGTAAAATAGTTTGTTTGGGACTTAACAAAAACAAAAATTATGAAAAATATAAAAATGCAATTCTACGTTAACATATTTGATATATAAGATCAGTGAAATGTTGAGTTGCCTTTTCGTTGGGGGTTGTTGAGACGTCTGTGCCAATTGTGACGGGGATTCACTCCTCACGTGTTTCATTGAACTTGTATGTGGACTCGCGGGGGTGTGACCGGTCGACAGGGGATGCTCACTCCTCCATGGCACCTGATCCCAACTTTTGGTTTCCAGAGGTCCGTGTTTGTCCGTTTTTACCGGATTTGTATCTATGTCCTGGACATTCTGTTGATTTGTGCTTTGGTATCTGAGATTTTTATATATATATATTTACTGTGTTATTGAATCATTTGGTCATATGGTTTCCTGTTTTGTGTTCAAAATATTTATAGTTTCCATTTTCTTTAAGTTTTCTAGTCTAACCTGGTCATCAAAATCAGGGGATCCAGCCGTCGTCCATGGCCAGCTGATGACAACGGCATATGTTGGTCAAACCCAGTGTATAGTTTCAATAGGCTACACATTTATTACTATAATTCATAGACAAGCTTTATTATCATACCTCGTAGATAACGCACAGTCAGGTATTGGTTGAGGACCGTCACGTTTCAGGGCGAAAGAACTTCGAGTCTCCATCTCATGTGTCCCCAATGCTTAGCCCCTTATGGGTTTTAAATAATGTTCATTATACGCACCTCTCCGAGCTGTTCCGAACACAAACATAAACAGAAATGTGAGATCACTGCAGACAGCAGACAGTGTTTGTACCTCCCTGAAGTTGGTGAAATCAGCAAAATTCTGGAAATTAATGATGATTCTGAATGTTGGTATGAAAAATTATTGCCCTGGTTGTAGTGAGGCATGAAGATGTTTTACCCCGAGAGCCCAGGGCATTAATTGTATAATAATATGTTCTATTTAAATCACAGTCTTTCAATATCCAGTGATGTCATTCAGCTATATCATCTTGATATATGTATTACTCTCCTAACTGCCTATACCTAATTGGCAAAGACAACACTTTATCTTTTCAAAGTTAGTGTCTGAAATAATCATAATTAAAAGTATGTTGTAACGATATTGTATGCGAAGGACGTATGTAGCATTTGCACACCAGCTTTGTTTTTGAAGTGTATTGTCTAAAGGAAATGTATAGTTATGTTCCGTTTTAATTCCATTTGAGACTATTTAGTTGTCTCTTGGCTAAAGCATGTACCATTTGAATGAAAAGTTAAATATATATCGCATGTCTGTAAAACGATATTTAAATAGCATTTATAAGACGGCCGTTCGTATAATGTTATTTGTACAGAAATTAAAAAAGGGAGAGGCAAAGGGAAGTGATTATATGATGTAAGAAACATGTTTAAACTACCAAATGACTGAATAACAAAATTGCTTTTTGCACTTGAGATCTCTACTAAGTATATAAAGAAAGCTTGTTATATGGACATGTTTACATGAAATTGTAATTATAAATATTACAATATAAGGATCTTGTTTGCGATTACTCTTTTTCATTAAATGAAATGTTGAGTTCCCTGTTTGGTAGCGGTTGTTGAATCATCTGTACCAATCGTGACGAGGATTTGTTCCTCACTTTTTTCATTTAAATTGGACTCGCGGCTGATTCGGTATGGTTTGCCTTTTGTGGAAGTCTTAATGAAAGTTTAAAGTTCTGTTTGGACTCTAAAATAACATAAAAAACATAGCAATCAATTAATATGATAATATGAAAACGGTATATATCAGAAATAAAGTACGGTTCGTAGATAAGATAATGTGTAAAAGCACAGCCTAAGTGCAAGTTGACGTTTATGCATTGGTTAAACACAAAATTAAGAATTAAATACGTTCGAAATTCAGTTAATTTGATTGTTTTTTGTAAAAAAAAGTAAATATAGACTCTCTCTCTCTCTTTCATTCTGCAAGACGTGTTTGATTTGTTCATGCGTGTATATCTGTAGATGTCTGTGTTTTGTGTTTCTATTCGTTTGCGTGTCTGTGGATTTGTACATTCGTTGGTGATATCTAGAGCTTCCACCACAACCCGTAGCAACGTAAAACATGTTTAGCTCTGATTTTCGACGATTGGAAATTACTCTACTGTAACAGAAAATGATGTTGTAGATATGATCCATGTTACCATCACATCATTAATCTTCACGACAAGATTGATCATATTCCACATGATGCAGACGGTAAAGGTCACAATTCAACGTAATTTCACATCAGTAAGTTCATGTAAAATGCCATCCCATCGATTTTAAAGCGTCTACATTGTTCTAAAAGAAATAAAGATAAGGTCAGGAAAAAGAATATACTTGGGTAGTATAAACAGTCATTGGAATTTTCTTGTGGCGCTTATCATTTGATAAAAAATATCTCTATCCGTTACTCGCTACAAATATTTGTAAGCTTAACTCAAATATCTGGTGATAAACACATTAGTTTTTCTATTCAAGATCTTATGGTGCTAATACCGGATTTAATAATACGTTACGTCGATGTTTAGTTTACAATTTAATCAAGCAAATATGGACGTTATAGTCAAGCCTTAATAATATTTACCATTTAAGGGGTACAGATGTCTACGATGTCCAGTATTATGTTAATTGTATCATTTTAATTATATCATTATTATTTAAAGATAAAATATTTGAATGTTCCGTGGTGTCCAGTATTTAATTGTATTATAATTTAAGTAGTCCATTTTAAAGTTCCAAGTTGTCTAGAATTAAGTAGAATCTAATACATGTTTGTATTAATTAATTAGCATTATATACTTAGCTTTCAATTCCAACACTTGACTTTCGATCTTTTGTAGTGTTGATCAAATTATAATTAAAAGTGTATCACAAAAAGGTTTCCGAAAGCCTAGAAATTCACATTTTAGCTTAAATTTATAAAAAATATTATGTATACAAAGCTTTGTTCAATATAAAAAATTTCAGACACCAAAGTGTATATGAGTAAACATATCATTACGTTATCCCTTGCCTGTTGACTTTACCAATACATGGAACAATTATAGCAATTGTTTAATATTTAAAATGGTAGATAAATTAGGATTTGATAAACACATATGATATCTTACACGTATATTGGGGAATTTTTGCCATATATATATATATATATATATATATATATATATATATATATATATATATATATAATATATATATATATATATATATATATATATATATCGGTATTCAATGGCTGTTTTCTCCGGACGATTGTCTTCTTCGGTGACTTAATATTATAAGTCGTTGTGTCTGTGTAGAAAGTATGTATATTTTATTGTTAAGGTAAATCAATATTTTGTAAATGGTTTCTGTAGCTATATGCCAACATTTTGTAAAAAATGTCTGTATTTAAGAATTAAGACCATCTAATCGATATCTTACACACAAAATACATGTATTTAGGTTTTTCTTTTCTTGTTTCCGCTTAATATCATTACATTATCTCTTACCACTTGATTTTACCAATACATGGAACAATTCTAACAATTATTTAATTTTAAAAATGGTAAATTATTTATGATTTGTTAAACACGTATAATATCTTAAACATAAAGGCTATTAAAATGGGACCGGATTCAGATAATGATAATATTTTATTAGGTTACATCATCCACAAAGCTATAGTAATATGATTATTTTGGTAGACAAAGACTTAATGTTCGCGATATAAGAAACGTAACTAAATTAAGAAAAAAAAAGTATTTTGGGTAATGCGTTTGACAAAGGATATTATATTATATAATTTCTTCTCGAACTAAATTGGCTTATATACGTAAGGAGTAGACTACGTTTTAGCCATTTCAGATTAATACAGTTATATACAATTATGGTGTAGGTCTGAGTCGTGTTTTATCGTATTGTATTTTACCTGTATCAGATGGCTGTTTTAAATAAAGTGGGTCCCGGATTGGATCACGCATGAAAGTAAGCAATAATTTTACAACCAATAAAGAAGCAAACTTATATTACATATGACTATATACATATGGATGCCTCTTGTTAAAAGTTTAAACTTTGTTCATTTTCTACGACTGACAAACAGTTATCAGCTTAGATAAAATGTCTGTTGTTGACCCTGATGTTGGCTTGCAGGTCCTTGCTGTGGGACGAGACAGGATTATCCGGACAAAAACCAGACACTTTGTCAGAATGTATGATAAAATCTCGTATTCGAAAACTTAAAGGGACTATGAAAATACGTTATCCCTCTGTATTTAATGATCCAGAAGTAGTAACTGAACTGGATAGATTACATGACCAATATGTACTGGTACCAGGAGACAAAGCCTCAAATAATATAGTGTTTATTTGTAAGGCACATTACTATAATTGTTTAATAGAAGAACTTGGGTTTAATACGAATTCTTGAAATCCTACATACACACGTAGCTCACTTTCAAAGGACGAGATCCTTCAAAATCACGTGTCCGTATTACGCTCATTTGATATACCTACAACGTATACCTATTTCGAGCTACCATATTTATATTGGATACCTAAACTTCATAAAACCCCATATAAGCAAAGATACATAGCAGTATCCTGAAAATGTTCTACCAAACTTTTATCTTTATTTCTTACCAAATTATTGACAGCCGTTAAGGAGGAACTTCCACAATACTGTACAGTTGCTTATTCCAGAAGCGGCGTAAATCAGATGTGAATACTTAAAAATTCTAAACAGCTTTTAGAAAATTTGAAGGCACACAATTTTTCTCGAATTCACAGTATCAAATATATGACTTTTCTACTCTTTACACTACTATTCCACGTATGAAATCAAAACAAAGACTTTTCAGCATCATAGACAACTGTTTTTTCACTAAAGGTGGTACCCGAAAATTTAAATATATAGTGATTGGCTGTCAGGATAATTATTTTGTCAAACACCACTCTGATTCTACACATAAATACACTAATGTTGATATAAAAAACATGCTGGAATTTCTAATATACAATATATTTGTAATGTTCGGAGACGTGATCTTTCAACAAACTGTTGGCATTCCTATGGGAACCAATTGTGCTCCTTTATTGGCCGACCTGTTCCTTTATTTATACGAAGCAGACTTCATTCAGAAACTGCTGAATCAAAAGAAGAAAAAGTTATCGGTGTCATTTAATTTGACATTTAGATATATCGACGACGTTTTGTCAATTAATAATGACAATTTGCATACATATGTCAATGCGATATATCCCAGCGAACTAAAAATTAAAGATACAACAGAATCAAGCTCACACGCTTCATACTTAGACATTTTACTTAATATAAACACAGCCGGGAAATTAGCAACTAAGCTATACGACAAACGCGACGATTTCGGATTTCCCATCGTAAATTTTCCACATTTAAGTAGTAATAACCCTCAGTCACCCGCATATAGAG
>BROG01000154.1:332500-385000 GCA_030159075.1 Atrina japonica
TGTGTGTGTGTTCGCCATGCAAACTCTATAAGGTAATAGATGATGATCTATTCAATTGGAATTTAGTTTATTGATGATCAATTGGTCTTTTGTGGATATAAAATATAACTGATTACATCAAAGATGTTTACTCCCTTTTAATTTGAGTACAAAATCTTTAGAGAAATGAACATTTAGCACGAAATGAAATGTTATTAGATTTTAAAATTGATCACATGCTCTCAACTCCGTGTTTCTCATTTGGGACAAAGTTTATGAAGTAAGGAAAAGAGCACAGTTATCAACGAACTTAAGATATTGTTTATTGTATCATGTAACAAATTCCAGATACCAAAGTACAAAACAATAGAATGTCCAGGTCATAGATACACATCCGGTAAAAATGGACAAACACGGACCTCTGGAACCCAAGAAGTGGGATCAGATGCCATGGAGGAGTAAGCATCCCTTGTCGACCGGTCACAACCGCCTTGAGTCCACGGTCAATTCCAGTGAAACACGTGAGGAGTGTATCCTCGTCACAATTGGTACAGACGTCTCAACAACCGCCAACGAAAAGGCAACTCAACATTTCACTTAGCGAAACAGAGTAGTCGCAAACAAGCCTATTTTACCGACCGTAAAATTTGCGGAACGTTGACATTAAATGCGGTTTGCGATATCCCTGTGTCAATAATTTGTCAGTGAGTAGTTTTCCTCTGTATATGAAATCTTCATATGTTGTACACGCCCTGGCGTATCAGATCTTTTGTGAAATATAGTCTCCATATGCGGATGACTGAGGGATATTACTACTTAAATGTGGAAAATTTACGATGGGAAATCCGAAATCGTCGCGTTTGTCGTATAGCTTAGTTGCTAATTTCCCGTCTGTGTTTATATTAAGTAAAATGTCTAAGTATGAAGCGTGTGTACTTGATTCATCGATTTAATTAGTCAGTCGGTCGGTAACGAATTCTAAATGGTGCATTTCTTTATATATTATCTTCGTTTTCAACTGGAATTGGTATCCCACCATATTTTAAACTGAAGACCACGCCTTGCATTTCATATAGGTATACACCTAGCATTGCATCCAAGCTATTCAATTACAAACTGGTTTTGCAGTGCCTAGACAGCAACCATCTTCTACTCAACACTGTCACATGTTCATGTGCTTCATCTCCTTTCATATACAATCCTATCAGGCATGTCATTACCGGCGACGTTTCTATTGTTGAAAATGAAAGCCTAAAAAATCTTATTTTAAGGGGCCCTAAATACCGGGAAGACCGTTCTTTTAATTGGCGTCAGAATTTCAGTTTAGTTATGGATTCTGTCGAAGATTATGCCAGACGATGGGCCAAACATGAAGACGTAGAACCAGACACTTTGTTTGAGTAGCTAAAAGCCATACGATGGTTGATAAAATCTCGTATTCGACAGCTTAACACGTTATCCCTCTGTATTTAATGATCCAGAAGTAGAAACTGAACTGGATAGATTACCAATTGTGACGAGGATACACTCCTCACGTGTTTCATTGGACTTGACTGTGGACTCTGGGCGGGTGTGACCGGTCGACAGGGGATGCTTACTCCTCCATGGCACCTGATCCCACCTCTTGGTTTCCAGAGGTCCGTGTTTGTCCATTTTTACCGGATTTGTATCTATGTCCTGGACATTCTATTGATTTATACTTTGGTATCTGAAATTTTTACATTAATGCTAGGTCTAACTACGGGTGTGTTCGATTGGCAAGGGATGCTCAAATCTACAGGACACCTGACACCGCTTATAGATTTCTTGGAGGTCTATTTTTTCCACTGTGCAAGATTGTCGCTTTTCTCATGTTAGTATGGTCGGTATAATAGTCTTGTTTGCGACTACTCTGTTTCACTAAGTGAAATGTTGAGTTGCCTTTTCGTTGGCGGTTGTTGAGACGTCTGTACCAATTGTGACGAGGATACACTCCTCACGTGTTTCATTGGACTTGACTGTGGACTCACGGCGGGTGTGACCGGTCGACAGGGGATGCTTACTCCTCCATGGCACCTGATCCCACCTCTTGGTTTCCAGAGGTCCGTGTTTGTCCATTTTTACCGGATTTGTATCTATGTCTTGGATATCCTATTGATTTATACTTTGGTATCTGAGATTTTTATATTAGTATTGCTCGCCTACACACTGTAGTACATAAATCATATTCCTTATTGTTATTGGTTCTCAGTTAAGGGATATATTTTCTAATATATATTAAACGTTAAACCCAATCGCAAATGCAAATACAAATGCGATTTTTAGATCTACATTGTCCAAGTGGTGATTGACCTTGCGTCAGTGTGATTATATATTTCCTATTCTATAAGTATCTTAACGGTTTGAATGGCAATTCGCACAACCACACATGAATTATATATTATTGCATTCTCGTTTATGAGTAATGTTTAATAGACCTACATCAGTATCAGACACTTTCGCTTTTGTTGCGTAAATATATTTTATACATGCAATACTTACGTAGGTGCATCATTCGCTAAAATAAATGTCAAGTAAATTTGTTTTGCCTGATTTATATCAGTAATGGGATTTTCTGAAGCATGCTACGCCGTATAACTCCGATCTAGAACAGACTTACGATATACATACTGTAAGTGAGATCTAGCAATCGTTACTAATTCATCTTCTTATTTTTTCAAGTGGCTGATTTATCTAGGAAAAGAAATTTAGCGTTCTAAATTATATTTCCCACAACGACGAAATCGCTCGATATTAATCACTAACAATAGTGATTTTGGGTGTGAAAGTAATTGGCCAATTTCTCTGTTACTTATCTAAAGGAGTCGAACAGTTGATGGATACAACATGAGAGGAAGTTCGGCTGTTTTACTTACAAATAATTAATAAAGTCTGTGATTCCCTTGTAACTTACTGGTTCAGTGACGGAACGGTAAAAGACAATTCGCTCGTCTCAAGTCATCGATCATTAATGGACCCGGAAGTGTTTGTATGCTGAAGATTATCAGTTACATATGAACGGCGTTTTCCGGAAAAACTACTTTTCCTTCTCCGCTTAAAACTGATCCCCGCCGAATAAATGACATTTTTATAGTGTAAATACGAAAAAAAACCCGATCGTTTTATTGATTTCGGCAAAAAATTGAAATTGTGTCCTGAATGGATTTATGAGCTCTTTTCACATCGTAAAACCAACAATACCAATTTGAAATTAGGTACTAGTCCTTATCTATAATGACTTAACTTGCAATGTACGAATCACAAAGAGCGATAATGCAATTCGTAAGGAAGTCAAAACGACATATCGGACAAACATGGATTCTACACTTGAGACTAGATTCGTTGACGAATAAGGATCGTATTCTGATCATTTACATCGGCTGTGGGTCCGTAGTATTATTTAAACTGGATTCTTATTAAGAATACATTTTGAGATGCTTGCTCCTCCGTGGCACCTAATGCCACCTATAAGGTCCGTGTTTGTCCAATATTCACGAGATGTGTATATGTATCCTGGATATCCAGAATATTTATACTTTGGTATCTGACATTTCTATATGGATATGGAAGTACATTACAGCTTATTTGTTGCCGTTGTATGACACCACTTCCTCTTTCGAAAATAAACAAATGAACATCTATTTTAGATTCGAGCTCAACTGATGTGCTATTGACAGAAGTGATCGTCTTGAGCATTTATTTTGTTTTGTTTTTCAAAACTATAACTTTGGTATTCTGTTATTAATATGTTGCGACTTTTATCATCACGTATCACTGATGTCAATGTTAACTTTATTTTACATATTTTGCATATATAGCCCTAAATTTCATTCGTGTTTATAAAATCTTTACGCGACTGGACAATGCATGAAAATTATTTTCAAAATAAATTATTGCCCTGTCGAACTGTATTTATGTCATACATTGCTACAAAATTGATTCTTGTCTTATATCACATTACTCCAAACCTATGCATTAAACAGGAATCGGATAATGTTCAGTGTGCAGGACAAAACAAAGTTAAATAAGAAATCTATATCAGGCAGTTTCTGTCTTATTTGCCGATCGTATCAGTCAAACACTGACGCGTTAGATATATTGGGTTCTTAGCATGGATCTAAGATAATTAAACCTTTTTAATTTTCGACTGCACTACGCATTTATTCTTTGCCAATGAAATCCGCTCTGTATAATTGTGCCATTTTTTAATTTAGTTCTTTTCTATCAAAATTGAAGGCCCTGATCTTAGAAGGTCGTGGATACGACTTTAAATTTTCGTAAATTCGGTTTGGTGTTTTGATGGAATGAAATCGATAATATTCTATTTCTAACAGGTTATATTGCTGTCAAATTAATATACATACATACCGACTGTTATTTCCTTCATTGCAGGTATATAGAACGACTGTATTCATATTTCAGTAACACAAGTCCGTCGTCGCGTGACCCAAGCGTTTAACCGCTTTACTTTTTTGCGTAGGAATACATAACATTTTAGAAATCCTTTCCATGACCATGTATTTGTCGGAAAAATCTTCTCTGAACATATGAATGAATCAATAAAGAATAAAATAACACACATTCATCTCGTATTTTTTATTTAATCTTAAAAGCCATTCAATACCACAAAACAAACAATAATCACAGAAAGAAATCGAAAACACAAAACTAGGCCTGCATCTGTAGCACACTGTACATGCTCATATTGCGATAAAACTAGGTCATGTTCTGAAAAGAAAGACAGGCCACAGAAATGAAAATTCGCTTCGTGGTTGCGTTGCTTGTAAGTTGAATAGAAAAAAGGAGAGTTAGGTCTTGTGCAATTTTGTCAAGCATCTCTGATAAACAGCTTGCTTTGCCGTCACCGTATATTCCTGTCAGAGACAATTCGTAACTCGCATCTTGTGAAATCTGCTCTCATTTCACCTCAGATCCTATAATTGAAAGGCTACTTCACAGGTCCATCTTGTTTTTCACAACCTGTAATGTTAATACCGAGCATAGTGTGGCATAGTGTGGCATAGTGTTCATAGGTTCTATAGTTAGATCTATCGTGTTCGCATCATAAAGTATATGATCAGCTGGTAAATACTGAAGTCTGAATTGACCTACATAACATCATATAGACCTATTATAGTTTATAGCCTAGTCTACACGGATTTTCCATCTCGAAGGTGTCGATAATTATCTCTTAAAAAGACAAATAAATATTTGTTATTTCACAACATAATCGGCATTTGTTTTGATTCAATGGATTTCAAGGATTTGCTAGTGGGCTAGCCTATATGCTGACATACTTACGAAAACATCACCGATACGGAATTTTCCAGCTGATTAAGCGATTGGTAAAAATGTCAAGTACAGTAGAATGGCTACCTCCAGTTGTCATGAACGAATATTAGCAGTCACACTAAAACTTTCTGTGGTATATTCCACTGATAAAATATCAGAATTCAAACGAAACTTTGTTGTAAACAACGATCATCTGTTGCTATCCAAATCGCACATGGTAGGCCTATCATCCATTTGCACACGGCCCATTTGGGCAATTCTCTTCTGACACATTTATCCCGCCATTATTAAATGGTTGAATATTAATAATCGCTAACTAAATCTGAGAATAAGTATTCAAAATTTTCCATATCACAAGTGTCTTTCAAAATGATATAAAAAAAGAAATTAGACGTTTATTTCATTTAGTATTTGCAATCAGAAAAGAGAACTACTTCTCATGTCAAAACAGCTGATGAGCTATTACGTCATATGAAAACACCCCCGTAAAGTCAGTATTCTGGAATGAATTTAGTATCCAGTGGACTACAGTTTCATTGGAAAATGGTTATGTATATAAATATAAGGATTGCTTTTCATTTTTTGAACATCGGGGTATAAAAGCAATTGCTAATGGAAAAAAATCATTGTACATTCGTGCTGCACACAATTTTCCGGTTTGTCCTGTGTAATATGGGTGAAAAGAGAGATCGTTTATGTCTAAGTCGACTTTGACATTTTATCATAAATATGAGCTTCAAATCATCTAGATCTATTACTTATAAGTTCCACAGCGTATATACGTTTTGATTTCTAGTTGGATCTATTTAGTCAAATAGATATATTCAGAAATCACTCTTTATAGACGTATCATTATTTCATTGCATTGAACCTCTCGTATGTCTCAGAAGTCAAATAATATGAATGGGTACTTAGAGATATGAAATTGCGTTTAATATTGAAATTCAGAGATACTCTTTCACAAAGTTAAAAAGATAAGCCCTTTCACCCCTCAATATCCAAATGGTATTGTCTTTTCTATTGTTTCGTATTAGTCTATTATGGTAAAAGGGTTGAAAGGGTTAATAAAATTATATTCATTGTACACATATATTTGTATCATAAATTGTTTCTATTTTTCACAAACAAACATACATTGCATTGTTTGAACCTCGCATACCCAATTAAGACGCACAGGGTCAATAAAAGATTTATCGTTGATGACATTTTTCGAGTTACAATGTAATGATATAATATTAAGTATATTATATATGCAAGGATATGTATGACACGCCAAAATTACATTTATTAATTATTTATTAGTTTTTAACTAATTTGTCTCGCTTAAAATTTTGTTTTCTCCAGAAAATGCGAGTTACGAGAAAAACAAGGTTTAAAATTAAATTGCAGCAATAAAACATAGTTTTTATCAATTGAAGTAGGTTGTTCTCGAGAAAAACTTGGTTTAATTCATTTTTCTAATTTTGGCGCAGTTAAACCTAGTTTTTCTACAGTTAATGTGCATTACTGGGAAAAACTCGTTTCAACTGGAGAAAAACTAGGTTTAACAGAGAAAAACAAGGTTTAACTCATTAATGTGATTTTGGCGTGTCATATATAAGATTCATTGGTCATTGACATATTTTAAGTGAATTACGTAAGTATGTTCATAAAGATAGTATCAAAAATATATGTTCACGCGTAAACATTCAGTCGTGATAAAACACCTGTAAATATCATCAGAAAGAACGACAAAGAAAACTAAAATGCTATAACTGTTCAAGGATACTTGCACTGTGTCAGACTATATCAATGACTAATCATTCAATATGTAATATTCAATATTTTATTGCAACAAACATTTTTCTTTACAAAGCAATAACTCCTCTTCACACGTGTTCACAAACTGTGGACTTCTTATAATTGCTGTAAAATGCATCTTTTATGAGTGTATATTGCATAATCAATACATAGATGCACATATGACTGATTTGACGAGGATATTTCAACAGAAATAGTGCAGTGACATAATCAGTTTAAATCTTTAATAACCAGGATGAAAGAAACATTTTAATACCATTGTTTTGCTGATGAAGGACTAATATCAAACGTCCAGTTATGAAAAGACTTAGTAAATGTGACCCAATTTTATATATGATATATATTATCATAGATATCATGTTGTTGTTTTTACTTTTGGTACAGTGATAGTGTAGAGCATCACAAGTTTCTATTAACTCATCCACCCCTAAGGACACATTTGGAATGGTCTAAATCATTAATTTACAGAAGAGTCAATTTTTTAAGTGCTGATGAGTTAATGTATACATTAAAATATTTATAAATGTTACATACAAGTCGGAATGCATGTAGAATATACTTGAAAATGCACTTTGAATTATATAATCATTATACAAGTCTATCTGGGTAATGCCGAATTAAAGTTTAAATAACCACATAATGAGCTAGATTCAATACTAGAACCAGATGTGCATTTTCAATTGCGAATCCCAAACGAGATAGAACCAGGTGCCCAGAAGGAGTCAGCGTTCTCTGCTGACATGTCACACCCATCGCAAATGTTCCATGGAAACCTTTCTAGTTCAATTAACAGGTCAAATTATGTGAAAAGGTCAAGTTCGATGAAAAGCACGATTGTGAGTTATTGTCTGTGGTCGTGCTCCAGAATACTATATAATGTTCCTGAGACAGGTACTTCATAGTGTTTAACAGGATCCTCGTTAGAACTTATCTATTATTTCATGTGTTGTAAAATAGGTGGACTTTTATGAGAATTACAGAATTGATTTCGGAATTGGGCTGTCAGGTTAAATTTGTAGCATAGAATGTTTCCATTTCACACTTCCTTGTGTTTTCCCTTGGCAATCGTAATTTGAGATCATTTATATATTTCTTTGCAATCGACTCATAAAGAACGGAAGATGTTAACATATCATCTATATCAAACTGAACTGTTCAACAGTGTGAACAGTGGTTTTGTTTTATGTGAATTAAAATATGTGATCAATTAAAATATTATAAACATACTACCAAAGTTATAACAAACTATATAAAAATCCGGCGAGCTTCATTTAAAAGGTTGAGTTGTCGTTCAATTTAACACGTATGATGACACATCGGAATAATTCGTAGTTGGTACTGAAATACAGTAATGCAGATCTGTATTAAAATATAAAAATCAAAGTAGGAATAGTATTAGTACAGAATTCCATAAAATCTAATATCTTCATGCGAAAAAACAGTAAAACATTCAAAATTCACTAATTCTCAGCCACTTGGCCTTTATCAAGTGAAAGACGACAGTATGTATATCAGTTACATAGTTTGATTTGCACTGAAGCTTTGTATTGTGCAGACTAAATACTATGTAACTGATATACATACTGTCGTCTTTCACTTGATAAAGACCAAGTGGCCGAATTTTGTGAATTTTGAGTGTTTACTGATTTTAGAATACTGGTACTTCCCTTTGGAGGACATTAAATTTTACTTATATTTTTATATCATAATTTTACTTCTTGTAAATCTGATTTTTCTCTTTAAACTATACAAAATATATGACAATTTATGACAAATGACAATTTATATACAATATATATATAAGCGTCACTGATACCAAAGTATCAATCGTTTCAAAAGTTCATAAGAAAATATAATAATCGTGTGAAAATCGGACGCACACGGACCTCTAAAAATCCAGAGGTGGGATCAGGTGCCATGGAGCAGTAAGCATCACCTGTCACCCGCTAACACCGGGCATAAGTTCACAGTTAATTTCAAAGGAAATAATTGATAATTAAATCCTCATCTTAATCGGTAAAGGTGGTTTTATTTGAAAGTTATCGTGTGACATGAATACGATAATTTGTGATATAATCCATGACATTTTCGAACTAAATGTTATATTTATGTATATTGTTTGCTGATTGACAAGACCGTCAAAGGCTAATAAACTACACTAAACTAAACTATAAACCTGAATGCTTTGAAAAATTTTCCTCTTTCGTATTTTGCCTTGAAATCAATATAGACGTACATCTAAATACCTATAATTCGACATTTTTCTATCATGGTTTACATAGTTTGAGATGGTATAGCTATTTTAACCTTTGTGCGTCTTAAAATGATATGCCTAGAGGGCGTAACTCTTTTTAACTTTAGTGCGTCTTAAATAAGGACGTAATGTTAGATAAATGTCAATCGAGTAACAAAAGTTTTTTTATAAGAGGTATTAAACAGTTGATTAATTTAAGCGAAAGAGCATTTTATCGAACATTGCGTTTGATGTCAACATGTCAACATGTCAACGTCTCGCAAATTTTATGATCGGTATAATGATCTTGTTTACAATTGCTATGTTTTGCTGAATGAATTGTTGAGTTACCTGTTCGATAGCGGTTGTTGAGTCGTCTGTACCAAATGTGGACTCGCGGTGGGTGTGGTCGGTCAAAAGGTAATGCTTACGCTTCCATGGCACATGATCCCACTTCCAGAGGTACATGTTTGTCCAGTATACACCATATCTGTATTTTGTATCCTGGACATCCTGAAGAATAATATTTTGGTATCTGTGATATTATAGTATGAGACTGATACTTATTGCAGAAAATGCATGTTTTGTTGTGTATGTATTACATATACATAATACCTTTAACTTGGTTATCTGTTTCTCAATTTATTTCTTTTACCTAATTTTTCTAAAGCATTGCTGTTTAACACAAGTTTTTTTAAAGATGATAAGGCATGTTTTATCAATCAAAATGTCTGTTCTGATCGACATGTTTGTGTATGTATTCTATGTTAGACATAAGATGCACGGGAAGTTACACTAAAGAAATAAAATATGAATGCTGAATACCAACTAGAATCATTAAGATAAACGATAAACAAAAGACGGCAAGGTCATCATAATTCATGCAATACCTCGACGCTTGTCATCAATCATGTAAAGCTTGACTACAGACGATATCTAGTGATATATTATCATTTGGAATATGATCAAACATACACGACGATTGGGAATATATTAATCAAGGATGGTCTGGACACATTTCACAAGAAAACCTGCGTCCTGTTGGAATTTATGAAGTGGAAATATTATGACTGGTCCAATATAGTCGATAGTCGATATATACGTATTACGTACTTCTAGTTTGTTTATATTAAGATACGACTACATCCCACTTCTGGGTTTAGCAGAGATCTGCGTTGTTCCAATATTTGCGATATATGTATACTGCTCTCTATACATTTTAAAGGTTAGCACTTCGGTATATACGCTTTATATTTTGGTAATGGTAGTATCTGTTCCTTCGGCAAGCGCTCGGAATACGAAGTGAAAGTCACTGGTCTTTCAGATGAGACTAAAACTGAGGTCACGTGTCACGGCATGTACAAGTCAATATTTGTGCCACTGCACCTTTAGCTGTTGACATCTCCATATAACAGACCCTTTACCGATAACTGCTGTCCTGTAACTTTGAGTGGCAAAATTATACAGATTCCCGGACAATAACGTCAGGAAACAATCAAGTACTACAACAACGTCTATGTACGTGTATCTGTATCGATTTTGCCACTCAAAGTAACAGGAACGCAACGTGAAAGGGTCTATTCCAAAATTCTTGTCAGAATGTAAAAAAAAAAACAAACTACAAATACTACCAACCGTATACATTTATTCTACATAGACGTAGGCCAAAGACAAATTCCTGTGGAATCTCATAACAAAGAAAACCAAAGTGAAATGAAACCTCATTAACGTAAACTAGAACATAAAATTATGATTTTTCATAAACAGTCGGATGTTTAAAGACATATTATTGGTTTAATGGTGGTTGGATTTATTTCTGGAACATACAACATTCTGTATACGCATTCTCTCGTGACATTTTTGGCAAATATGCATCATTACCCAGTACTACAACTATAGTTGATGATCCGGATCGTATCTCATATTAATAATAAGAGCATACTTATGTTGTGATTATAGAGAGACTGGCAATCAACTGTTATGAAACAGATGACACTCGGTTGGTTAAATATGTTTGTTTTACTTTAGATCAAGGCACCTGTTGGTACATTTGGCGTTTAATTTTTTATTTGATGTCGACAAGTATAAAGTGTGTCATCTTTATTCTAAATTATAACTAATTGCAATGTATTATTTGCTTGTAATACAATCTGTTCAAGTTGTTGTTTAGTCTTTTTTCCTAGAAAGCGATACTTCATTATTGTTGATATGGGACAACATTTTGGCATTTGTTCTTGATGTTTTTAATCTTCTGTGAGTTCTACGATGGTGTAAAACATAACAAAAACATAAAATAATTTCAAAAGTAGAGAAAAAAAAAAAAAAAAAATGTTAAGATATAAACATGTTAGATATAAATTCAACTGGGTATAAGCGTAGCCTGAATGACATGTTCTTTAGCAATAACATTTCTTGACTTTCACAACATGATATTCCTATTCTAGAAATATATAGTCCTCACGCGGTGCCAAGCGCAGTCATGTGATCAATTATATTAGCAAAACGAATTTAATAACGATAATGCTAGTGTAAGAACAACCACGGAAAAGGCCTTCAAAAAGATTACAATCTTGTCTAATACCCAAGCATTGAATGATGTATGTATATATTTTTCAATGTATTTCTCATCATCTTAGTTCCAACACATACTAAAAAGATAAGATTGGTATCTTGGTACACAGAATAGTCAATAGTCATTTTCGTTCAATACGAAACGATAGTTTGTACAACAAAAGATAACAATGATTATGCATTTGAAATGCATGTGCCTCTTTGATAAAACTGTGGAAATCTACATTAAGTTTTAAGGTATACACACTTTGTTGTTCTATTTGATTAGAAATTTATACCAATGAAAGTATACCAAATTGCAAATTAGAGCTTTCTGCTGATAGATTTGTCGACCAACCTCTTTCATTATGTAATTTCCTAATTTTACACCATTTTATAATGTACTGGAAAATATTATAAACATAATACCAAAGTTATGATGATCAAGACGATATCGTTTCTGTCAATTAGACTTCATCAGTTGAGCTCCAATTTGAAAAGTATGTGGTTTTTTTCTAAAGATAAAGTGGTATCATACAAGGCCAAATATCTTTAAAAGTATAGCCGAAATCCGTGTAAGAGTAACCACTGTAAAAATGTCTATCTTAGCTTTAGAAAATTTTCGAATTTAAATGATGTTAACAGTGCCAAATACATCGCTTATCACAGGCTGTTTAAGCCTGCACGCGTTACAAACGATGACTGTTCTAAACAGAAACGTCTTTTCCTTAAACTTAAATTTACAAATAAAGGCATAGACGCTTTAAACATTGGCAATGTTCTAAATCACAAAAAAGTTCAGTCCTGTATTCCACCATATTTTAAACTGAAGAGCACGCCTTGCATTTCATATAGCTATACACCTAGCATCGCATCCAAGCTATTCAATTACAAACAGGTTTTGCAGTGCCTAGACATCAACCATCTTCTACACAACACTGTCACATGTTCATGTGCTTCATCTCCTTTCCAATACAATACTATCGGGTATGTCATTACCGGCGACGTTTCTATTGTTGAAAATGAAAGCCCCAAAAATCTTATTTTAAGGGGCCCTAAATACCGGGAAGCCCGTTCCTTTAATTGGCGTCAGAATTTCAGTTTAGATATGGATTCTGTCGAAGATTATGCCAGACGATGGGCCAAACATGAAGACGTAGAACCAGACACTTTGTCTGAATGGCTGAAAGCCATACGATGGTTGATAAAATCTCGTATTCGAAAACTTAAAGGGACTATGAAAACACGTTATCCCTCTGTATTTAATGATCCAGAAGTAGTAACTGAACTGGATAGGTTACATGACCAATATGTACTGGTACCAGCAGACAAAGCCTCAAATAATATAGTTTTTATTTGTAAGGCACATTACTATAATTGTTTATTAGAAGAACTTGGGTTTAATACGAATTCTGGAAATCCTACATACACACGTAGCTCACTTTCAAAGGACGAGATCCTTCAAAATCACGTGTCCGTATTACACTCATTTGATATACCTACAACGGAGACAGATTTCGAGCTACCACATTTATACTGGATACCTAAACTTCATAAAAACCCATATAAGCAAAGATACATAGCAGGATCCAGCAAATGTTCTACCAAACCTTTATCTTTACTCCTTACCAAGATATTGACAGCTGTTAAGGAGAAACTTCAAAAATACTGTACAGTTGCTTATTCCAGAAGCGGTGTAAATCAGATGTGGATACTTAAAAATTCTAAACAGCTTTTAGAAAATTTGAAAGCACATAATTTTTCTCGAATTCACAGTATCAAAACTTATGATTTCTCAACTCTTTACACTACTATTCCACATAAAAAATTAAAAGAAAGGCTTTTTAGCATCATAGACAACTGCTTTTTCACTAAAGGTGGTACCCGAAAATTTAAATATCTAGTGATTGGCTATCAGGATACTTATTTCGTCAAACACCACTCTGATTCTACACATAAGTATACTGAAGTTGATATATAAAAAACATGCTGGAATTTCTAATAGACAATATATTTGTAATGTTCGGGAGACGTGGTCTTTCAACAAACTGTCGGCATTCCTATGGGAACCAATTGTGCTCCTTTATTGGCCGACCTGTTCCTTTATTCATACGAAGCAGACTTCATTCAGAAACTGCTGAATCAAAAGAAGAAAAAGTTAGCGGTGTCCTTTAATTTGACATTTAGATATATCGACGACGTTTTGTCAATTAATAATGACAATTTTCATACATATGTCAATGCGATATATCCCAGCGAACTAGAAATTAAAGATACAACAGAATCAAGTACACACGCTTCATACTTAGGCATTTTACTTAATATCAACACAGAGGGGAAATTAGCAACCAAGCTATACGATAAACGCGACGATTTCGGATTTCCCATCGTAAATTTTCCACATTTAAGTAGTAATATCCCTCACTCACCTGCATATGGAGTTTATATTTCACAAATGATCCGATATGCCAGGGCGTGCACAACATATGAAGATTTCATATACAGAGGTAAACTACTCACTGACAAATTATTGACACAGGGATATCGAAAACCGCGTTTAATGTCAACGTTCCGCAAATTTTATGGTCGGTATGGTAGTCTTGTTTGCGACTACTCTGTTTCACTAAGTGAAATGTTGAGTTGCCTTTTCGTTGGCGGTTGTTGAGACGTCTGTACCAATTGTGACGAGGATACACTCCTCACGTGTTTCATTGGACTTGACTGTGGACTCACGGCGGGTGTGACCGGTCGACAGGGGATGCTTACTCCTCCATGGCACCTGATCCCACCTCTTGGTTTCCAGAGGTCCGTGTTTGTCCATTTTTACCGGATTTGTATCTATGTCCTGGACATCCTATTGATTTATACTTTGGTATCTGAGATTTTTATATTAGTATAAGATGAACAGCTGGTACCAAAATACCAGGTTCCAGGTTTATGTATACCCTCGGGGACTCAGACGGTCCACCAGCAGTGGCAACGACCTAGTGGTTTTGATAGGTATGTGTTAATCGTAAAATTATTAAATAATATTAGTAATGTTTAACTTGACCTTGTGCATCTAAATATATTTTCTTACCTTTCAAACGATCACACAGTTGTGAAAGATAAGGAATTCCTATACAATTTAGTGCTCATAAACAAATGTGGATTACAAATATATCGTTACATTACATCATTAGTGCGTGCACTTCCTCCCCGACCTATTGCCCCAGTCATAACGCCAAACTTGCATATCGACACCATTCTCAAAAACAAATCTACTCCAATATAATTCATATGTTATAATGTCAAACTCACATACTGCCATCCACCACTGACTCTTCAGTACAAAAGGTCATTATGCATATTAAATGTGATATAATCTTGATGAATTCTGAATTCATTTCATTTCCACAGACAGTTATGTCGTTTCCAACACTTACCTACCTAGTTGGTAAGTAAATTTTGATAACTAATTTTACAATAACGAGTTAGCTAAAAATATGGCAGCGAGTCAGCCAATTCACTTAGGTACGTGTTGCGATGAATACAAATTGACTTTAACCCTTTCAACTTTACAGGCCGCAATGGACTGGTCTATGAGATATTATGAAAATGATGTGTCTTACTGAATGTTTAAACTCAAATTGAAACTTATATTACATGGAAACTAAGCAACATGTGGCGGTGTAATTAATTGGAAGGTTATATCTTTATAAAAACATTATGCAAAACACAACGTCAGTTAAAACATTTTTTACACCCAAACTGAGCGTAAACGGGCGGTCTTTGATCTTTAAGGCAATTTTGAATATTTTAAAATTAGATATTGATAAATTATGGATATATTTACCTGCTACATTTACAAATATACATTACTACAAGTACAACAATAACGTAGATGCACGCACGGCTTCTGTCATTCTGTCACGACTACGTATCATTATGACATCACCTGATTTGGTCGTAAATCACACATCCTGATTCTTTGTAATATGATCGCAAGTCTTACGTTTGGTCCTAAAACCAAGTCTAGGACTTATAACCTTTTTACAACAAGCCCCAGAGTAAACTTAAAGGACTGCAAAACAAATTACTGTTTAGCGAGGTGCCGTCCAAATATTTTCAGAGAAGGATTTAATCCGTCCTCTAAGTTTGAAATACACCTTCGAATTCCCAAATGGTATGACGAACTATATGAAGTAAATGAAAAATAAAGAAATAAAGAAACATACATACATGTAAATAAATCAATAAAAATGGCGAAGATATATTGCAAAGGTAACAGAAATTTGGTATACACATTAATTTAATCTTTAAATAACATATCTCAGTTCCGTAGAACTCTCATAAAGGTGTTAATCTTGTTTAAGTTCTATCGACTTTGTTACATTTATTTTCATCTAAGGCACTGAGAGTCATTAATTAAGCCCACGTTTTATATTCTTATCAATAAAATATTTTGCAGCAAACAATTGCTATGTAGAGTGAACACTAGAGCAATTATTACAATGTTGCATTGTTTATGAAACCATATTCATTCCGAGCTACAAAGCACTCAGTATATATCAAATACAATGTTAGTTAATGGTTAATTACTGTGGGCAATTGCAGACTTAGCATGTTTTTGATATCATGTTTTTTCCGCGAAGTTTTAATTTAAACAATGACGCGAATTATTTGATTTTGCTATAAAACTTCGTAGTAAGAAACCATCTGGTACATTGTCGAGAGTATGCTAGAGTTATTAACATTGATGATTACTTCTTTACTATTGTTCCTTGCCATATGTAAATCTACGGAGATTTCAATAATTAACCTTGATATACATTAATCTGATTTGTAATATCGTCTCGCGTAAGATTAATGTATGTTACTGCCTGTTGCTGAATCATAGACTTACAGGACGGAAAGAATATATATATATATATATCACACTGATCCAGTTGACGTAGGGCTCAGAACGAGTGTTTCAGTGATGTATGTTTGGCTAATCTATACCCATTTTAACTGATGTATAATAGATAAATATTTAACGTTTATATTTATATCGCACGTTGTAATCGCCAATTACTTGCACCGTAAAATTATACCGAATGACAATCCTAGAAGGACGACCCCATGAGTTTGTAGTGGTTGTTATTTATATACAAACCTACATTTTATATCAACTGTTTATTTCACACACACATATACACACACACACAAATATATATATATATATATATATATATATATATATATATATTGCAATTCTTTTAAATTACATGTATGATACATAAAGGAAATATGTTCACTAAGGTTTTAGGATGAAATATGCAAATATCTCTGAAAAAGAGAGTAATATTCTTAATAGTTATTTACAGATCAGTTAGAATGTTTTTGAAATTGTGGAATCTCGATATTCAAATTCTTACGCAGTGCTTTCATAGTTTAATCGACACTATATCTTTGCATTAAAGTAGCTCTAGAGCAAATTAAGAACTATTTAAAGACAATACAAAGAAAGAACACGTTCAAATACTCAGATGCATAACAAGACTACTACACTATAATGCTAATGGTCTAAGATATTTGAATTTAAGAAATGCTGTTGATAACAATCATAATTAATATTTATTTCGTGAAACATGTTTTCAATGAACCTGAAGCTATTTTCATATCTAACATATTATGTAAAACTGTTCAACCTATTTGTGTAGGATATAAACTCTAGAATTTGCGGGGATCTGCAGCTTTCAACATATGTGACCGGTCGATAGGGGATGCTTCCTCTCACCTCTTGATTTCAATAGGTTCGTGTTTGTCCATTTTTACCAGATTTGTACCAATATCCTGGACATCCAAATGACTTATACTTTGGTATCTGAATTATTTTATATTCCAGTTATCAGTTTTAGTTTGTTTAAACTGAGGTGTAGTGATGACTTCCTCACTTATGAAACTTGAAATTGACTATCGACTCAAGGCGAGTTTGACCGGTCAACAGGGGATGCTTACTTCTCCATAGCGCCATGATCCCACCTATAGATTTCTGGATTTCCGTGTCTGTCCAGTATTCACCAGATTTGTATATTGTATCCTGGACACCCTGATGATATACTTTGGTATTTGTACTTTTATGTAGAAAATAGTGATATCAATTTGTGAATATATATATATATATATATATATATATATATATATATATATATATATATATTCTACGCAGAAATATTGAGGTATAAAAAGATATCTCAGAAAAAACATGCTGAAACCAGAAATGATTTATTTCCATCACACGAAAAATAAAAATAAGTGATTTATGTATCACTAGATTGCTTACATAATGCAAATAAAATGTGGCAATACATTTTATTATCAGTCATATTTCAAATTTTACAAATAATCGTCAATAAACAGGCAAAATGTAGTTGTGTTTGAATTGATATTTACCTCAACACCACGATGCACTGCAAAATACATGTGTATAATCATAGATAACTACCGTTTATTTTCGATGTCACTTTGATAGTAAAACGGACCTCGGACTAATTGACGCTTTTAAATCTAAAATTCTATCTATTCATTCACATGAAAGATATCACATTACAAATATGAAAAAAAACTTTCAGTTTTATTTACAATATAATATGTTGCATAACTTCTTTTACTTAAATTGAAAGAAGCGATGATTGAATTTTATATGGCGTTTTGAAGTATCTATTGATTAATGATTTCCAAGATCATTTCTTTTAAGACGTTTTACTTGTTTTTACAATTTTCAGTGCCTTTATTTTACTTTGGTTATCACTTGTTGATAAATTGTTATGTACACTCGTGTGACCTTAAGATACACGGCGATGTTCTAATTAACCCGGCAAAGCAAGATACGTCTTTCGTTTGCATATTATAAAAGTAAACATAAACACGCTGTTCATGACCGCAAGCTTGTTTATTCATGTCGTGCATTTGGTGTCACGCAGTATGTAGAACATAGCAGCCATATCAGATAACAATGGAGATAAACATGGCGAAGATTCCAGTGCCCGAGTTGATGTCTTTGCCATTCACTTAAATTGGTTGTTTTTATGACAGAAGTATTTAACGTTCTGCTACACATCTTAGCTCTGTCCATCAAGTACAACAAGGGATTGGATCTGTGAGAATGTTACCTAGCGTTTGGTTCACCATGAACATCATAGTGTGTTTTGATCAAAATGTATGACTTACTGTTGTGTGTATGTCAATACAGCTAGATATAAATCCATCTATTTCGCTTATTTGCGGATAAGGACTTGTCAATATCATTCTGTATTTTAGAATCATTCATTTCACTATTTTTTTTAGCTTTTAGATTTTTAAATAATGTTTCTTTTAGTGATAATCAAACGACATACCATTACTTCCGAAAGAAAATCAGTAAAATGATATTTATCCACCAAAGACATATTCCAGTGAGCTTACGTATGACAAAGTTGTTACTATATACCACAGACGATAAGATATACCTGAACATGTTCAACATATGAACATTTCACATACAGAGGCAAACCATTTACTGATACGTTGTCGTCATAAGGATATCAAGATAGCGTTTAATGTCAACATGACGAACATTTAATGGTTGGTATAGTGACCTTGTTTTCAAATGCAGGGACTGAATAGTAGTATCCGATAGTGATTGTTGAATCGTCTGTATCAGTTGAGGATTCACTGCTCATGCATTGCATTATAATTTCATTGTGGACTCATGGAGGGTGTTACCGGTCAACAGGGGATACTTACTCCTACATGGCACCTGATACAATCTCTGGATTTTCAGAGGTCCGTGTTTGTCCAATATTCATTTGATTCTCTTGGAACTCCTAACGATTAATAATTTGGTATCTGAGACTTTTATATCCATCTATTATGTCGAGTTTAAAGGGAAAAATCAGCCTTACATTAAAAAAAGTGAAATTATTATAATTAAATTTTATTTTTACTTCATAATCTATTCTTTTGCTTACGACATATTCCCCAATGATCTGTACCATATGCTCTCGGTGTATAACTCTTAGTCGAGTTATTGATTAGAGAATACAACTGCGGATCCACTGTATCTTAGTTAGTATTTACATTTGTTTACTAATTTGTACAATATTGCCATTGTGACTTGTGCAAGCCCCAGGTGTTGAAAACTAAGTCTTTGTTAGAAAATTGTTATCTAACCTTAAAAGCGAACTTTTGAACCATTTATCTTACTTTACATTATCCTTGGATATAATGATCGACCGTTTTATTTTACCCGTAGGAATTACTATTCATCTTCTGGAGACGCGACACGTAGCATCAGTCTCTATACAAGCACAGACAAACACGAGTCCAAATTTCTCTGAGGGACAATACAGAAAATGAACGAGTGTTATATAGATTAAATATTCCATTTTATTACATTTTCAAGACAATAGATTATTTTTATACATATTGTCTAAATCAATATTCATATTTTGAAAGCACCATTTCGGTTTATTATACTTGCGAGATATGAAAGAAAGAAAAGAAAGTAATTGAAACCAATATAAAATAGAAGAAAAAATAAGATGAATGATACATTTGTATATCAATTATCAAATCGTCTATGTAATTCAGTGAATACTATTCCCCTTTCACGACCATTGTAATTACGATATTTCGCTAAATGTTGACTTACCTGTTCGATAGTGGTCGTGGGACTGTTTTACCGATTTAATTCTTTATTTCATTTTAATTTGACTGTGGACTTGCAGTCGGTGTGATTTGTTAACAGGGGATGCTTACCTCCGGAGTGGGTGTATTTGTCACAAGAATTATATATCGTCTCCCCTATATATTGATGATTAATACTTTGGTGTCTATAATTATTGTGTTATTACAATCAGCCTGTTTCAATTTTTTGTTAAATAGTATTGATTTTTTGTAACGCGACAATTGTCGATTTTACCGTCCCATGCTGACGGACCGTTTGTGTTGTTGGAGGAGAAAAGACCTGGTTATATTGTCAATAAGCTTAGAGTCCATTGATGCTCAAACCCGTCTGACAATAAGTGAGGTACTTTGAGATAAAAAACTCGATTATCTTAACAACCTTCAACATAAGAATTGTGCTATACTTTACGTTAGCAAGGGAAATAATATGCAACTTATGCATATGTCTGAGGAATTAATGCATATCAAGTGATTGCTTTGTATTATATAAATAATCTCTGTAGGTGGAGGTCATTCACATCAAATATTTTGAGAGAAATGCCTGTTATTTATGTTTTAGTTATAAATAGAGGGAGTAATTGTTGTGACAGTTATTGCCCAGTAGTATACACGGTTCGTTACAGAATATGTCTCTGGTCGTGAGCTTCCATCAGCCTTATACATAATATCGTCGAGCAGAGGAAGCAATATTTATTATAAAAATTCCAGATATTTTGTGTTCATGCGTGAATGTGAATCTAATTCCGATATTTCAAAATGTTCCAGTTTCTAAAGCGGTTGCTTTGACAACCGTTTCGTTTAGTTTGCAAAATGGCCATACACAAATTGTAAATTTTATTCATATTGCATCGTTTTATTATAAACATTATAAATAAATTCCTATTGGTTACATTTTATATGCGTGACTAGTATATATATATATATATATATATATATATATATATATATATATATATATATATATATATATTAAGTAAGTTGGATCCTATACACGTGACTAATATATTATTGTGTACATTTTACTATTACTTAAAATCTATAAATGAACTTGGATAGCATCTTTTTACATTTTAGACGGATTTGGCTATGTATTTAGATTCGTTATTAGACCTTCTATGATACCACTTTTCCTTCAGAAAATCAATTTAAAATTGGAGCTTAACTGATGCAGCCTAACTGACAGAAACGATCGTCTTGAGCATTATACAGTAGCATTTATAATATTACATCTATATGCAATCATATCTGTTAAATCCCATATACGTGAATAGTGTGTATAGATATATATTTCTGTTAGATTCTATATACGTGAGTGATATATACCATCCTATTACTCAGATTATATATACGTGAGTGATATATACCATCCTATTAGTTAGATTCTATATACGTGAGTGATATATACCATCCTATTCTATATATGTGACTAGTATATGGAAAAACACCGGCTTTGTTTACAACATGGGCGCAGACATTTTGGACACCCAAAGTTGTGCGGAGGGTAAAATGAGCCCAGCGATCTGATTGGTCATTAAATGAAAAAATTAGTTTTGCCATTAATAAGTGAAATAAAGGTGATAAAAAAGATACATGAATATTGGTAGTACTTTGGAAATTATAGGGTTGATGGTTGAAAATTGAAAGGGAGGGGTCATATGAGAATAGATATTTTCCTTTGGTGCGGAATACTACGAGTTGTAAACAAGTGAAAATTTGAAGTAAAAATGCAACGGCAACCTATACTTTTGATTGCAAATTTTGTTATCAAAAATATTGATCTTCCACCACAGGGTACTTATTTGACCCAGATATGATAAACATGGGAGTGACAGTGACCTGAAGTTTTGTAAATTAGCATTGAGGCCTATGGGAAAATATTTGGTGGTGTCTGTCCATATAGAACTATTCAATCATTTTAGTTTAACGGCTTACTCATTCACCTGGTTCCATCTCGATTGGGATTCACAATTGTTCTTCATGTTGAGACCATTTGTATGTCCATTTGGTCGTGCTGTAATGAACGTGGAATTTCGATTATTCATTGGTACTTCTTCATTTTTACATCAGATCCCATATACTGACTAGACCTGGTGGCGTGTGAACATCAAGTTTCTGATAATATTTTTGGAATTAACTTTTCAATTAACAAAGAACAACCCTTTGCGGGAACGATATTGACTATATCCAGAACCTAAACCTTGCATTTACAAAGACTCACTACTCGCTGAATATGATTTTGTTTATTCATGTACATGTAATATCATATTCACTACCACACAATTTAAATGCATATTTTATATTCATAAATTTGAAAACAGTAGACAGTGTTTTTGTATGAAAAAATATCTGAGAAATTAATAGCTGTCAAGATTAATTAGAAAATAATTTTTGACAAGTTTCTTTCCCCGTTCTTCTATTTCATTGAAAAACATTTAATCTACCTAACGTTATGCTACCAAACTTGCATTACTACACCGAGAATGTATTCAAAATTATATTTTACAAAGTAATATATGTACTTCTACCATTCGCTTGTGTAGTTATACAAGTCTCAGACGGTCATTAAATCGAGGCTGAGGTATATCAAAATATGCAAATAAGCAACAGTGTTGATTAAATCTTACAAGCGTTTGTATTGGATGTCAAATTAAACTTTGACCCCGCACTACGAATGAAAATGATCGTCGACTCTAAAAATGTACATGAAGATGCATCAGGCCTGTTGTCCTGTCTGTCAAAGTTTGTGATATTACGAACTATGTTGGGATTCCTACATGATGTAATTTCCATACTACGTAAGTTTTCAGTTATGGTAAAAACAGGTACAACAACTTGTGTAAGTTGATAACCATGTTTATCTTACTCTAGATAGTAAATTTTCAAAATTTTAAGAACCACTCTCAATAAAACCTAGTGTCTTTCCAGATTTTAAAAAATAACTAACGAGAGTTTGATAAATACAATAATTCCACCAACACTTCTCATAGAAACTCTGTATAAACATTATATTATATCCTAGAAATGAAATGGTTATGTGTCATCCTTAAAACGGACCACTATCGGTGTATTAGTGGTAGTGCGTTAGAACAATAAGCAGAATATATCAGTGTCAACTACTGGTCACGTCCTGAATCAAACGTAAGATCTTATGATTTGACAATGGTGGGGATTGTTCTGTCGCCGAGCACTCAACAGAACATGTTAAAATCAATGTCTTTGGTTGATACCTTAATCCGGGATCCTCTGTTACTGCACTGACCAACATGCAAGTGACATTAAGAGCAGTAAGTAAGTAACTACGTGACGACAGGCGTAAAAATAATCACGAATCCCTGGAAAATGTCAAATTCTGTTGTATACCACATATAGCTAGTTATATTTCTGTGTAAGAGAAAATATCTTGCAAGATGTAAAACTACGATTAAAAAATCTAAATTACATATACACATTTTATTAAAAACGTTTTAACTGCGTAAACATTAGGTTCCTATCTTGTCTCGGATCTTGCAATACCATGATGTACAAACTATGAAACATGGACGTAACGAATATTTACGATCTAGCGTATTGGTTTTTATCCTGTTTGCTAACATTATATATTTACATGTGAAATATATCCACTGAACGCATTCCGTCTACTTTGGTAGTTGCACAAACGTTTCGTCTTCATGAAGTGTCGGAAACTTGTAGTAGAAATAATGTGAGACCAAAGCGTGTTTATTTCTATCGAAGTGCCTTCCAGTACCAGATTTTCGGTACCAGCTGCTTATTTTATACTTAGGGAAAACTTTAAATGGCTAGCAGTGATAATGATTAAAATTCTTCCTCGACAGCTAAGATAATCATCGTTTTACAGAGCTACTCCTAGACATTTTTAGACGGATTTAGACGGATTCGAGTCCAACTGATGAAATCTTATCAAAAGAATTTTCAACTTCTGGAATTAGACTTAATTATACAGAAATGGTGCAATAAGTAAAATAATTTAGTTTTAGCATGATAGATAGTCCCTGGTTACTAAAACTACATACATGTACATAGAAAGGCAAGAAAAATATTTCGTATGTGCATTCCAAGCATAAATGCAAGGCTAAATTGACATCGAATTATTACGAAAATAAGACCAGGAAATCAATTGTACCAAAAGGATAACACGCTCTCATCACGGAGTCCTTAATCGGTTCCTCGCCTGAAAAGATAATTCGGTTATTTCCATGACAGTTAGCTTTCGTTAATTTGTCAATTTTATTCTCAGTCTTTGTTATAAACTAATTTGACGTAGATTAGAATGGAGACCCAACACTACATTAAGAAATAGATTGTAGTTGATCAAGCTGATAGTTCGATATCTATAATCAGTATTTTATGAATAGTCCTTATCGAAAAAATGAAGTATTTTTAACAGCGTTTTCTGGAAAGAAAGTCATACAATTTACGCGTTAAACCATCTAGATGTAAATGTAGGAGAGATAACATAAAGTAAGCATGCTTACAAGTAATGGAAAAGTGCATTCATTGGCAATCGATAGTAGAAGGGAACAGGTGTACATAAGAAGTAAATATGATCAATTTATCAATCACACGAAAAGCTTCCAAAATATGGAAAAGTGCATTCATTGGCAATCGATAGTAGAAGGGAACAGGTGTACATAAGAAGTAAATATGATCAATTTATCAATCACACGAAAAGCTTCCAAAATATGAAAAAAAAAACCAGCACAAACAATCTGAGCATTCTAGTCCTGAAACGAATCAAATAATTTAAACGAGGAATTACATTATATAAGATTTATTATTCACGAATAGCAAAATATATCGTCTTGTTTGAATGCCGTAAATAACTTTTCAAACGTACCAAATAACGGAAAGTTACCACTTTGTAGTTACTATATATATTTCAGTAACTCATTGAATGAATGAAGATGATTAAATCCTCTTGTTGAAATTTTCATGTGACAGTTATGCAAGATGAAGTGCAAAACTTTGATAAGATCTTTCGCAACTCACATTGCAGATATTAAAATTGTAGTTTCAGTAATCATAATGTATATGCTACAACATACGCAGATGTAGTTTTAATAAAATGTCTTAACGCCATGACAGGGAACCTTGGTACCAATAGTCCGAAGACCCTTGACACTTGGTGGTAGAATGAAAGGTATTCTGTATTGTTTATCTGTGGACACAAACACTGGTCCATTTACCTGGTAAATATTAACTCAAACATAATTATCGATTTTTTAAAAACAAGTGACACATTTAAGCAAATATAGAGCAAAATGTAAAACAATTTGTCCATAACGTGTTTTCAAGGTCTAGTTTCAATGCATATTGGTTGCATTGTCCCTTTATACAAGTTTTCGGGGAATCGCATATAAAATAAATCAGAAATTAGATTATAAATGCAGTTGGATAATATATGACAAGATTAGACTGTCGTTTACAACGACTAGACATTTTCACTTAATTTAAATTTCAGGAGTTTTAGCGGTTTAGCATTTAAATTGCATAATACTGTCCAGAAATGACTGACGAGGAGATTTTATGCATCATTTTACAGTTATTATGAAAGAAAATGAGATTTAATTTAATGTTTCAATAGACTCTGGACTCTGTCTTTGAAACATTTATTTCTTTGAAAAGCAATTTTATCTAAAATAAGAATTATTCTAAAGGGATACAGACAGCTCTTCACAAAGGGTCAAACATCGGCAATTTTGTAACAAGCTCGTACAGACTGGCGTTCCATGACCTTATTTAAAATGCTGTCATGTTGTCGAAGTAAAAAGCGTATATATATATATATATATATATATATATATATATATATATATATATATATATATATATATATATATATATATATATATATATATATATATATATATTGCAAATTGACAAACACCAGTTGTTTGTAACGCAATAGACTGTCATAAAAAAATAAATGATTAGATTGGTAAATGAATAAATAAACATACAATGAAAAATAAAATAAATAAACAAACACCGAAAAAATGCAATTAGTTCTGATGCAGTAAGACTATTGACTTTCATAGAAAAGTAAAACTGGAAATATTTTCCATTAAGGTAAAAATCAATATACAAATAACTAGATAAATAAAAAACTGAATGATTAAATTAATAGATATTTAAAATTATATAATTAGGTAAATATGTAAATAAATGAAAATAAATAAATAAATACATAATACAAATAAACAAACACCAAATGTTTGGGAAAATCCATATGTTTGTAATACAGTAAGTCAATACAATGTCATGCAATGTAAATAGACAGTAAAGCCAGTGTTTAGTACACTTGTTATCCCAGTAACAAAACATTGATAGTCATCATAACGCCGAATCCGGCCATGAAATGGAATGCTCTCTTTTAATTCATGATAACCGTCACGAATTACGTGGAGAGTTTATCATATCAAAACTAAATTGATTCCCCGTTGTAATAAAATACCATAATAAGATTTGTCAGTTTATTACATAAAACGACGAATTTATCTTTATTTCACGTATGCAGGAGGCAGTCTGAATTGTTTCATTGGGATCGAAATGTACTAACTAAAAATAGATCAATGTCATTCATAAGTCAATAAATATTGATTGAAACATAAGGTTCTTTGCGCTGCATTACTCAACATTTGACACTTTAATTTTAGTAATTTCATTTGGATAAAAAAACATCGGTAGTTAAATAATTTTGTATACCATGATCGTGCAAAGTGACCAATCATTATTCAAATCATATTCATTTAACTTAGTTCGTTGTGGTGTTTTATTTCCCCTTCAATTGCCATCATCTTAGACCGCATAGTATCTTAATTTAAATATCACAATGATTGTTTGTCATAATTATGTGATTTGATTGTAAATTCATGATTTGGTTTTATACGTATTTTATGGAACAATTCTCTTTCTTAACAGGTGGTCTATTTGGGGAGGATGAACCACTTACGACTGTTAATGCATTTAAGTATGCTATATATAGGATAGATCATGAACCCGGATTATTGGATGGTACATCCCTTCAGTACAACACGCGTCGACTTCCGACGTCAGATTCTTTCCGTTCTTCTAAACAAGGTATGTATCTACTAAAAAGGAACAAAAATAAAGACGAGGGGACTTCCTTCTACTCTTCTAAATTAGAGAGGAACCTTTATGTGTGTAAATAAAAATCGAGTCAATGCGACTTTCGGTGAGAAAAAAACATTTTGCACTCTCCAGCTGCTGTATATCTGGGAATTTTTTTCCCGTTTAATTTCGCACTTAGAGTATAGGGCGAATTTAGAATGAATCCGACAATTTCCATGTATACAGTATTTAAATGTATGAAATATAGAGTCGTATGTGTCTTATTCAGTTTGAAATATTATGCAAAGATATTTACCAATTATATAGATTATATTATGATTTAAGACCACCACGGGTCTCATGAACAGGTGGTTGTTGTTATAATTCCCTACGGACTTATAAAAAGTCCTGTCCTTACTTGATGGAAAATAGAATTATCACGAATTGTAAGATGACAGTCGACGTATATTACTTTCCAGAGAGCCATCACACTCAGTTAATGTATTATTCATTAAACAGAGTACACGTTGGCCATTCTAGTGTGATAAAGTGCACAAAGACCTGTGTTACGTAGTTTTTCTCTGTTCAACCAGAATTTTCTCCAGTTAATGTATGTTTCGGGAAAAACTAAGTTTAACTGGAGAAAACTTAGTCGTGGTTTAACTCGTTAATGTGATTTTGGCACAGGGATTTGGATTAACTGGAGAAGAACTAGGTTTAATTGAAGAAAAACACCTTATCCCACCTCTTGATATCCAGAGGTCCGTGTTAGTCCATTTTTAGCAGATTTGTATCTATATCCTGGACATCCAACCTAAAGATTTATACTTTGTTATTTGAGATGTTTTATATATTTTACTGAAAAAACTAAGATTAACTGGTATGGCACGCCGTTGTTTTCAGTTGACCCTAGTTTTGTCTCTCCTGTAGATGCGTGTTAATTTGAAAAGTATGTTAAACTGAGAAAACTGGATTTAACTCATTAATGTAATTTTGGTTTGTAATAGTTATGACATATGATTATTAGAATTAAGAAAATTTTTGAATTCATCAACCTTCCATTAAATTAAGGAGCACAGGCCGTGTAATCTTCATTTAGATTGGTTCGCAATGTATTTTATCTATGTTAGATATTTGTATGATCCTGAAATTGCAATTGTTAAAAACATATACGTATTCAGAACGTAATATTTTTATGAATTGAAACTTTCAATTGGAATATATCATGCTCCGGTCATAACCTGCATTATGCAATCACCGTCAGTATATCTGTCTCAACCATGAAATGAAGCAATATGCCAAACTGTGATCTAGAAGTGAATATGAATATGACGACAAAAGCGTCGTATTTTAATGTATTTCCATTGATAGACTGACAGGCAATGTCGCCAAATTGATTGTCGCTGTAATACTTTATTGTAAAGGTTACAAATCTTCATTGTTTTTCTTAAATATAGTATGGTAAAATTATTCCATGACAAACTCTCAATTTAGAATGAAAGCTGGCATGTATCAAAGTGCCGTCGAGAAATGTGTCTCTGTAAACAATCAAAGAAATACAAATGAACCAATCTTTTAGAAACAAGTTTGAAATAATAGAATATCAGTTATCAAACATGTACACTTATCATTTCAAACACATTAATGATCCGCCTATATGTCTATCAAGGTAATGCGGCATATCCGGGCTCTGACAAAAAACAAAAATCCAAAAATAGTAATGCGCAGGTAAAACGTGACTCCGTGCATTACTGTAGTTCTAATACTTGTGCTGCCCATGACAAGTCTGTCATCCCACTTATGATTCGGTTTAAACTCGGTTTGTTTGTAAATATGTGCTAATTTACCTTGGTAGACCTATACTTATATACGATTTGGCCTTACGCACAAAAGTACTATACCCAAAGGTATACAAATATTAGGGACAAGTTTCGTATTATGAAAGCTCATAAGTCTTAGACTTGGTAACAAGATCACATTTACGACATGTGAATGATTTACAAAGAATTAGATACTATGTTTTAGGACCAAATCAGGTTCTGTCTCCATGATTTCCAAGAAGTACAGCGTAAGTTGTGTCAACATTTGTAATTGTGAACGTAGCAGATTTTGCGCATTCTTAAACTAAATATTTACTGAAAATGCGCAAATATGTCTTAAGACTTGAGTTAGGGTAGCTTTGATAAAACGGTTCCAAGTTTTGTTTTAGGACCAATTGACTAAAGACTTAAAATTACATTTTTGTTAAGGGACAAAATATCATTTGTTAAATCGTTTTTAAAATTGCATCCAAAATTTACTTGAACAGGAGAATAAGAGAATAATGAAGAAATACGAAGCTAAGAAACTCTTTTGGTATACAAGTATAGATATGTATATGAAGTATGAATATAAAAATCTCAGACACCAAAGTATAAATTTTCCGAGATACATATACAAATCTTGTGAATATTGAAATTCGGTAGGTGGGATCAGGGGCCATGGAGGAGTAAGTAGCCCCTGTGTGTGTTTGTGTGTGTGTGTGTGTGTGTGTGTGTGTGTGTGTGTGTGTGTAAGTGTGTGTGTGTTTGTGTGTGTGAGAGAGAGAGAGAGAGAGAGAGACAGACAGACAGACAGACAGACAGACAGAGATGGAGAGAGTGTGATGTGTATCGACATAGACAGGGAAAGCGTCGATATAAACAGAGAAAAAGAGTCGATATTGTCAAAGACCGTTGTGTAGTTTGTTTCTATCTTCACTCACCTCATCGCTACTGGAATGAAAACACGTTTACTTTTATTAGTTTCGTTTTCTCAACTGTGGTAGGTTAATTGATAACCACGAGAGATTCTCATTAGTCAAGATATGTTACACGTTGTATTTGGAATTCAATTGTACTGTGATATGATGATGGAAGACGTACGTAAAAAGTAAAAACCAAGTCTCTTCAAAACGCACATAAAACTGACAAAACAAATTAACATTATTAATAAGTATAATAACTAACATTTTCTCCTCCTGACTTGGCTCTAGGGTCAAGAAATCTATCAGTTTTGTGAGTAGCATTCTCCTTATTTATCAATCAATTTAAGTAGTATCGGGTTCCGACAAATATCTGACTGCATGCACTCCATGATGCTGCAGTGTTGCAAATCAGTTACACAGACAGGTACAACAAATCAATGTGAATGCAAACGCCTAGTTGAACTCTAAAGTAAAATGATTTTGACGTAAAAATATAACCCCCTTCACTCAAAGAAACAATTAAAATATTGTAGATTTATGATATCTCTGCACGAAGTACGTGAATTTGTTTATCGGGTGAAGTCATTAGTCTCTCATATTAACAGTTATGTACGAGAGCAATGCATGTAGACAAAATTACTTTACTGTAATGACCTTTTCGTTAAAATAAACCAGCCTGGTGAATAGTTTTCACGCACATGTCAAGTCTGCATGCAACAGATAGAGTGACTCAATTGAAACCTAAGCTGTAATAGAAACTGTGAGAGTCATTTTAGACAACAATTTGGTGGTTTTTTTTTACAAAATATCATAAAATTAAATTTCAATTTTTTATATCAAATATGTTTCTATCTACTGACATAAATATAAATGTTTTCCAAATTGCATGCCCGATTCAAGTGCGCGGTGTTGCAAAAGGACTACGATACTTACAGAGTTCCTTATACAACCTCAAAATTAATACCACAAATGTCGAACTATAAGTTTTTTTGTCATATACAGTCGAACCCATTTATATTGAACCCTCTTAATTGAATCCCGCTTTACTTGATTTTTTTAATTCCCAGCACGAACTGCTTTATTACCTCTATAATCCTGTTTTTGAAGCTGTTTATGTGAGGAAAAAACATTCCCCTCCGGTTTCATAATATACGGGTTCTATTGTATGTGGTTTAAAGTCGCTATATTCTTTTACTTATTTGGTAATTACCGAAAACACAAGTTTGAGCAAAAATGGAATTTGGGCCAAACGTGACACAATATTTTTATGATATATTGAAAGTTGTCATAATGGTGAAGAAATTGCATTTTCACGAGGTTTTATTCAGAAAAATGAAAGTATATTTTCTTAAAACCTTGGATAGGAGTGCAGGTTGTACAATATTATCTCCAGGATATTTAGGATATAATACACAATTCTGGCGAACATTGGGCAAACACGAATTTCTGTAAATCCAGAGGTGGGATCAGATGTCATGGAAGAGTAAGCATTCCCAGTTGATCGTCATACCTACCGCGAGTCCACAGTCAAATTCAAATGAAATAAGTTAGGAATTAATTATTGCCAAAATTGGTACAGACGACTCAACAACCGTTATCGAACAACTCAACATTTCATTTGGTGAAACATATCAATTGCAAACATTGTCATTATACGGATCGTAAATGCCTTTGTCATATGACCTAACGTGTTTTATTATGTGTGTCAATTGTCATTTACGCCACAATTTTCCAGATACAAGTAAGTCAGTTTGTTTGAAGGATATACCTAAGATACAATGCACCCATTGATTTTGTGCGGGATCAAATACGCGCCGACTAAAAATGTTTGAACTTGCAATATCAAACGCAAAGGAGATCCCTTACATATATAATCAAAAATATTGATTTAGTTTGCACGCTATCCTAAAAATGTTAAAACAAAGTTAAAGATATGAGGAAATAATTGCTGAAAACGGTTGTTTCTGTCACTTAGACTACATCAGTTAAGATCTAATTTGGAATATATGTTAAAGTCCGAAAGAAAGGAAAATAGTTTAATACAAGGCCAAAATGTAGATATAAACCGGAAAAAGAACAATCACTGTAAAAATATGATTATCTTAGTTATGGGTAATATAACTTACATGTTTAGAGTTACTGAGGCGCTATATAAGATTACTTCAGTATGAACTGATTATTTGTTGCCGAATTACCAGGCACCGGTTTGTGTATATTTAAGCTCTGAGACTTAAACGGTCCATCAGCAGTGGTAGCGACCCGGTGCTTTCAAATGTACCCATCATACCTCACAAATAATATGTTCCTTTGAATATATAAATTCCCATGATTCCGGATCAATAAGAATTGTTAATAATTTGCCTAATTATTATAATATCATACATCATTGTTTTACTGCCAATTTTAATGCCCAAATATGCTACCTACTAGTCCCCAAATATATGTATAGTTGGCAAAAATAATATTTATTGGTTTCTTCCATTCATGATATAAACATTTACGAAGCAAATTATTTTATCCCCAAGTGTTCTAATAATTTGAAATATTCTATTATCCGTAAACTTGTTTTTTTTTTCCTTTTTGTGTCTAGAAATAGAGATCGAAATTAAAAGCCATAATGATAATTAATTTTGATTTTGACGCGAACTCCAGTTAAACATCAATCTCTTTTTATTTCATGTATGATATTTATAGATAATGACGTATCTATTTCATCTCCTTGTATTACGTCATGTTACTATTGTCATTCCTTGCGTTTATGTTTGTTTCACCATACACACATATATCACGAAGTTAGTTTCAAATATTGAAATACAGTATATTCAGTATTCAATATATAGTATTTATATATATATATAAAATACTATATAACTATATAATAACTATATATATATATATATATATATATAGTTATATATATATATATATATATATATATATATATATATATATATATATATATATAACTATATATATATATATAGTTTATATATATAAAAACTATATATATATATATATATATATATATATATATATATATATATATATATATATATATATATATATATATAGTTATATATATATAGTTATATATATAAATATATATAAAGTTATATAGCATTTTACAGGAGTGATACGGGAATATATTGGGTCCATGAAAAAAGTTGTATGAAACTTTAAACTCCTTGATGATAATAATGAAACCGGTTGAATTTATTTCGGTGATGTGATTTATATATAATATATTTTGTACTTAGTTTGTAGTCAAATTAGCCAAGGCCCCATTGCTATAGTTGGACCAAGATCTCAAGAAGTTTCAGCCTTCACGAATTCACTTTGCTCATATCTTCACATTCCACATATCGAAATCCGGGAATCTTCTCGACAACAAAACCTTCAGTCTGGATTTTCCATCAACCTTCACCCCGAAGCTAGAGAATTAGCAAAGGCATACCTAGATGTTATCAACTCTTACAAAATGAAATCAGTATTAATTATTTACGGTGATAAAGATGGTGAGTTCAGGAACTTTCTGTGTATGATTTCTTTTTTGTTATACGTAAGATGTTTTAGATGCCAATTTGCTAGTGTATATTATCAATTTACGATGTCTATACTTAAAAATGCCATCAAAATGGCTATAACACTCAAAGACCTCTTGAACGTTGATATTCTATAGTGCGATATTACAGCATTCCTGTTGATTAAATATTCATAAAGTAAATATATATGACAATTTTACTTTAATTGACGGTTCCAAGTACATATATTAGCAACATTCCTGATTCAATCGCAGCAAATGTTTACAATCAAAGGCACCAAAGATCAGATATCAATTTTTACTTTGAAGGAAATCGGAAATATCTATATGCACTTGATGTTTTACTTTTAAAAATACAATGTACAAAACGAAAATAGCATCAATAAATAGTAGGTGAATAAATGTTTAAGTCATATTCTATTGAAGGTTTGATAAAAATGCAGAACATCTTAAGGGAAGTAACGAAAGATCATAGTCGAAATGTCTTTGTTCGACAAGCAGAAAGAACCAATATGAGAGAAGTGCTAAAAGAAGCAAAGAAAAAATCCTGGACAAATATTGTCGTAGATTTAAATGTGTCAGACACTGCAATGTTTTTAAAAATGGTAAGTGATATGATGTGAAAATATATTTCTGCATACAAATATTTAAAGAACAAAGAAAAAAAGGCTATAGGACAGTATACAAATATGGCGAATATTGTACACGTGTAGACACTCGGCAAGATTTGAAATAGGATCAACTGCCATGGAGAATTAAACATCATTTGTCGATCGGTCAAATGCGCCGGAAGTTCATAGTAAAATCAAAATCAAAACAAATCAGAAATACTTCCTGGTCACAATCCGTAAAGAACTGATCCATATCCGGCATAAATATAAGCTTTCGCAAATACACTTTAATTGCTACACCAATTCTGAGCAGTAGTGATTGCAATATAGATTTGCCATTTAGTTGATAAATCAATTTCGTTAGCAACAATCACAATGTATATTGCTAAATTTGATATTTCTATTTCAGGCGCTACAGGAAGGCATGATTGATTCATACCATCATTACATTTTGACTACTCTGGTAAGTTTTTTCTTTCGATAGATTGCAGAATGATCCATAATTACCATTATTTCTTGAAGCAAGAAAAACATTATGTTTCGTGCAAATTTTCGTTAATTATTGACAAATGGTTATAGGCTAGATTCGTGGATAATTGATTTTATGAATAAATAATACATCGGTTTAATTCAGTATTTCCTTTTTACGCCAGAGTTATGTAATTTTCAAATGATCGATGTTTCAGGATATTGATGTTCTCAATCTGGATGATTACAAGTATAATTACGTCAACTTAACCGGTTTCCGATTGGTCGATCCAGATGATGCATACACACGAGAAGTGATTGACGGCATGTATTATTACGAAATGGAAACACGCTTAAAACTTTTGCAGAAAACAATACCCGTGAGTTTCTTGATAACGCAGATTGACGATTTATACCCTTTGATATAAATTAAATTCTACTGTTTACTTTTCTGCAGTTTTGAATTTTAATCAATAGCGTAAACCCGTAAGTATGTTTGATTCGTCAATTGATGAATGGTTCACCCTAATTACGTAAAACGTCTACTGCTTGGTTTTATTTTGTATTAAAACCCGTATACTTTTTAGAAATATTTAAAAATATTTCGTTGTGAATTATATTTATTTTACCGTTTTGTTGTTATTTTTTACTTAATTTCTGTTTATGATGTTTTATGAGAAAGACAACGAAAATTCGGTTACCATGGTTTGATGATTTTTTCATTTTGCACAAAAATATTGTTATATATTTTAGAGATCTGTGTCAGTTTTGTATTGTCTTTGTCTGTTTTTATGACAATTCCCAAAAATATTTCAATAAAGTAGATTGATGAACTGTTCATTCTGTAATATATGTTGTTTTACTTTTGTATGTTACATACATATGTTTGAAGCTGTATTATTTCGCATTTTACAGAAATCTAGTTCTTTTTCTTAGAATAAGTATACATATTGAATTATTCCCCTTTGATCACTATAAGAAATATTGTGATTTCAGTTCACAAGACTGTTGTTATTATTTGTAATTTCAACATATGTTGTTTGATATTGTTTTATTTGAGTTAAAGTGTTTAAAATGATCATGTGAAATTTCATCTCTTCTTGAATTTTCTGATATTCGGAAATGCATTCATAGTTGTCTAGACATATGCACTGGAAGTGTTTTTTTTCTGAAATACCGTACCTTATCTGACCAACCTCTGAAACTTAACACACAGTATTCATATATTTCTATCAAAATCTGAATCTGCTAATAATTAATGTGATCTGGTTTGATTAGCAATATGATTAGCGGTTACACTAGTTACAAAATACTGTTGCTGCTTATTTTCTCCTATAAAATATTTCAGTTTTAAGTCTCATCCTAATAATCAATGCATGGCAATGTAGTGGTGAATTTCCTATTACAAAAACATATGAACAAAATATAATTTGAACGATTTCACATCTTTGTACCAAAACTGTATGCATGAGTTTTCTCCGTGTCTAATGTTACTTTTTGCCACCCGTCTAGATCCTCTTTATTTAGACTACGAAGTAGGACGTATACCTAGTAAATCTCTGTATAGTTAGAGGCATTTTAGAAGAATTATATATAGGCATGTAACGATGATCTGTTTTGATCTTTTTCAGTACGAATCCGCGTTGCTGTTTGACGGTATTTTGCTGTTAGCCAAAGCGTTAGAAGAGCTTGATAAAAGTATTATACTTCGACCAATTAATGCTTCATGCGATCGAGACAATGTTTGGCGATCCGGCAAACATTTATACGACTATCTTAAATTGGTGAGCCAATAACAAAAATGATGTTCATCTAAATTCAGTGGCGAATTGAATAAACTAATAAACATGTAAAGGAACAGGATGAATAATTCCACGATTCAACCCATTCACCCCTAAAGACACATTTGGACTGGTCTACATCATTGATTTACAGAAGAGTCCATTGTTTTTCAGAGGTTTATGTTTATATGCAATATGAATAGCGCTTACATTAATTCCAAAAATACTATTACTACTTATTCTGTAGAAATACTATAAAATATATTATTTCAAATTACCATTCTAAGTCTTAAATACTGTATGTGTATTTAAATTAGCGCACTCATATGTTAGCGGTCTGAGGGGTGTAGCCTTATTATCGTAATCTTGAATTTGAACGAATAATTTTATTAGTTTTGTCGTGTATTCAGAATGGCAGGATGGAGACATTTTATTTTAGCGCTGCACTTGAATTAGCTCAATTACTTGGGCCTGGAATGCGCTAATATTAGAATACCGCTAAAATATGTACACATACATTAAGAGAATTGACGTGAAATACTCAGATACATTAAGAGAGAGCCTAACAAATTAAATTTGATGCATAAGTACCACGTCTTGATGAATACCATTATTTTTAACTACATATATCATTATGTTTATCTATCCCCAGTCTCAGATAAGAGGATTGACTGGACATGTTCAGATACATGAAGGAAGGCGCTTACAATTCAAACTTGATGTGATGCAACTGAAGGAAGCTGGATTACAAAAGGTGACTTATCTATCACTTAGAAAAACATTAGTGAAATTGATTAGTTTGGTATTATAAGCTGTGTTTTACATTAAATACTGAAAAACCAAAGAACAGTTTAAATATCATTAATAATACCAAAGTTATAGCTTTACAACAGAGGCCACTAGAAATGCTCATAATGATTATTTCTGCTAATTATACTTCATATAAATACATATTACCGAAAGAAAAAATGGTATCATACAAGGTAAAATAATACATCTTAACATATTGCCAAATCCGTCTAAGAATACCCAGTTTAAGTAATAATATGGTATATACCCCAAAATAATATTTGCATGGTAAGGTACATGTATGTTTAATAAATTGGAAAGCATAAAAACGGTTTCTTATAATGTTTACAACGATAGTGGTAATACCACATTTTAGATATAAAAAATCTCAGATACCAAAGTATAAATCAATAGAATGTCCAGGACAAAGTATAAATCAATAGAATGTCCAGGACATAGATACAAATCCGGCAAAAATGGACAAACACAGACCTCTGGAAACCAAGAGATGGGATCAGGTGCCATGGAGGAGTAAGCATCCCCTGTCGACCGGTCACACCCGCCGTGAGTCCACAGTCAAGTCTAATGAAATACGTGAGGAGTGTATCCTCGTCACAATTGGTACAGACGTCTCAACAACCGCCAATGAAAAGGCAACTCAACATTTCACTCAGTGAAACAGAGCAGTCGCAAACAAGACTATTATACCGACCGTAAAATGTGCGGAACGTTGACATTAAACGCGGTTTTCGATATCCCTGTGTCAATAATTTGTCAGTGAGTAGTTAACCTCTGTATATGAAATCTTCACATGTTGTACACGCCCTGGCATATCGTATCATTTGTGAAATATAAACTCCATATGCGGTTGACTGAGGGATATTACTACTTAAATGTGGAAAATTTACGATGGGAAAGCCGAAATCGTCGCGTTTGTCGTATAGCTTGGTTGCTAATTGTTAATTGCTAATTGCTTATTGATATAAGATATTTTTTTCCAAATCTATATAACCTGCTATCAATATGAATCGTCCTTCTTTAAGAATGATAAATAATTAAATAGTATTGTGATGCACGACCGTATACGGTACCTCCTTACGCCAATCAGATCTAAAACAAACTGACGACATTTTCACCACGCTTGACATTTTCGCCGAACTCGAGAGGTTTCTATGTATTATTTGCGATTGGTATTGCATGTTAACATGGGACGTGTACTCCTTCCGGCGACATGGTCCCATTCCGTTTGGGATTCGCAATTGTCCTTCATGTTGGGACTGTTGTTTTATTCATATTGTCGTATTCTTATCAACTTAGAGTTTCTAATATACATTGATATTTCTTCATTTTTTGTCTTTTAACCATGATTTTATTTTCTACTCGCAATTATTTCTATTTAGACAGGTACATGGAAATATGAAGAAGGGGTAAATTTTACATCAAAATACGATGCTGACAGCTTTCCTTTTGGAAATAAGACTCTGACGGTGACTACCGTTCTTGTACGTACTTATTTGTCTACAGATTTATTTCATACACCACCGAAGTTTCAAAATCTCCTTGACTACACATTCTAAAAACCAATGTTGTTTGCATTTGCATGAGGGAAAGATTAAAATATATTAGTATTTGAACACAAGAAATATATTTCACCAATCTTTTTCGATATCATTTAAATATTCTCTATCTGTAATTATTAGTCTCACAGAGAGGATATGTACAGACAAACATTAGTTTGCACTGTACCATTCTATATGTGTTTCTATTACGTTGGCAACAATAGTACATTTTGCATTGATGTTAGTGAATTGCATGTTGTTGGAAGTTTATAACATTATATCAATCATGTAAACATTAATCAACATCTGTTATTATTATTATTATTATTATTATTATTATTATTATTATTATTGTTATTGTTATTGTTATTATTATTATTATTATTATTATTACTATTATTATCATTATTATTATTATTATCATTATTATTATTATTATTATAATTATTATTATTATTATTATTATTATTATTGTTGTTGTTATTTTTTTCTCCATACAATCTATGAAAAGTGGCGTATCTTATAGTTGTCATTGACATCAACATCGATGACGTTGCCATGGCCACCAACAGCAGCAACAACCGCTTTGTCGTTTCTGTGTATCTAATGTTTTAAATTTCTTTTGTTTTATTCATCGCATGTGTTTTATTCATTTTATAATGGATTGTGTGTTATATATTGTGGAAGCACTTTAAATTCATTTTAGCTACAAACATTTTAGATTGCTAATTTTATTGCTATTTCAGAATCGCCCTTTGATCGTTACCACCAAATTGGTATGTGATATCTTTGCAATTAACGTGTGAAGTAAGCGCTTGACGTTCACACATCAAGCGTTTATGTAATAGATGTCTACTAACATTTTTACATAATTCTTGCTTGCGCGAATCCAGTTATGAATTACGATTATCCGTTTATATAATGCCCCTTTCGGTAATTTTGCTATTATAAATTTATCTATAAAAATGAAATATATATGTTATGATTTGCATGAAATTATGTAGATATTATGCACCTCGACTACAGTCTGGAAAAGCACATCCAATATAGCTGTTTTAAGATATCAGAAACATAACATTTTGATTACTATAGGATCATAAGTTCCATTAAACTAATGGTCAGGGACCAGTAACTAGCTAGGACCAGTAACTAGCTAGGACCAGTAACTAGCTAGGACCAGTAACTAGCTAGGACCAGTAACTAGCTATTGCATTATTTCGGCTATATACAGAACATGATTTTATGAAATTTGTTTTAGATCATTCATCAGCTGTTGGACACTTTTCTTAAACAGAGATGTTGTCGCGGTACATACTAAAGACGAAAACACATCATAGCCGGCTACTGGTCATAGCCGGCTACAGGTTCTCGACCAGTATATTATGAAAAAGTGTGAGGGAACCTTCAACTAGGGCTGTCATTGATAGACTCGATATCGATGTATCGATATAAAAATGGAATTAATACGATAATCTATACATTTTTTCAGTATCGATGCATTTCATAATGCATTTCACAGGATATTTTTTCTTATACAGTCTCCAAAATTTTCCATTCATTTTACTTCATGGTCTTGAACTATGTTACATTTCATTCTAATTGTTTAATTTGTTCACATAAACAATATTTTCCTTGTAATGATTGCTTTTTTATCCTCAGATAATCAAATACACCAGAAAACACCTAAATATTGTAAAAAATATATTTATTCTAAATACATTATATAGAAGTACCAAATCATTCGATTTATCGATATATCGATACTTTTTACTTATCGATATATCGATATAGAATTTCTCATCAATGACATCCCTACCTTAAACTAACAAATTATACCAGAATTTGGATCAAATGATGGTTCACTGAAGGAGCAAAGTTAAGTCAAAACATGGAAACAATTGGCACACTTAAACACCGAAATCAAATAGAAGTGCACATATCTCTTGTCACCTTTTCATGAGTTAAGCAATTCATATTTCGGGGATGTTTTTTCTATTTTAAATGTCTAAGGGCAAATTTATTGACAGAAAGGTAAATTCGATTTTGGTTGTTGGTTTGTAACATGGTTTGAAACTAGATTCGTTAGGTTTGAAGCTATTATGCATTAAATGGCGGGTTGGCATTTTCAAAATGACCAACATATAAGAACGTGCTGTGTAATACTGCTTAGATCCGGTTTGGAGTTTATTTTGTCGAGTTTTACAGTATGTGTAACATTATCTTAAAACATAATTTGAAAAGTTTATTAATAAAACTAAAGTAAAGAATGTTTTAGTAGGTTATTCACCTGTCTCGTTACTGCTGCGTCTTTTTCGTCTTTTTTGCATGCTTTGAACTCGTGTAATCCACTGCAACCACCGCCGGAGGTAGATTGCTATGTTATGGATCAGAATTACCCTAAAGTATAGTAGTAAAAATTTAGAACACAGTATAGTAAATTAATAAATTGTATTAACAATAACAAAATAAAAATAAAAACTTAATCTAAAAGATGGTTTACAATTATAAACGTCATAATATCTATTGTTGTTCAGTTCCTATAGCCAGAGATGCACTGAATTACACACATAAATCCAATCCGAATGTAATATTAAAAGAGATCTACTCAAAGACATACATGAATCCAATCCGAATGTAATATTAAAAGAGATTCACTCGAATACACACGTAAATCCAATCCGAATGTAATATTAAAATAGATCCACTCAAAACCACAATGTTTCCAATTAGTATGTAATATTGACGTGCACTACTTTCGTATAAGATGTGGTCTGCTTTTGGTCTTGAAAATATTCTACCTGTATATGTACCCTAATACAGTTCTAGAAAACACTAGATTAGGAATTATGAAGAAATCGACCTTTCAAGTATATTCAGGTTGACAATGGAAATTTTCTATATCTAAATATAGTAACATGATGGCATAATTAGAACGATCTTAAAACAGACAATAACAACTAATATTCCAGAAAGGTTCAGATGTACTAAGTTCAACAAGTACAAATAATAAGTAAACAAGCACCCATCAACCCTCATAACAGGTAGGTTTTTCCAAACTATTTTGAAATTGTTAGTGATAAAGCTTAGAAAATCGAAATTAGCTTCTAACCATTTTGGTGCAATAAATACATTTTTTAATAAATTAATTATCATCCAGGACAATTTATAGACGATAAATTCACTAAAATATCGCAATTACGTCTCAAAACTGCAAATATATTGCTGTGATGCCTCCCCGACCATGAAAGTTAAGACAACAATTTGTGGGCTTTCCAATTCCATAATTTGTCAACAATCACAGTAAACAAAGTGAGGATATGAATTTAACAATACTTCATAATGCCAAATATTTGATATCTAATAAATACACATGTACAAAATAATACAGTGTATTTGTATGTACATGTTTGGGAGTATAATTTATATCACAGTGTATTTGTATGTACATGTATGGGAGTATAATTTATATCACAGTGTATTTGTATGTACATGTATGGGAGTATAATTTATATCACAGTGTATTTGTATGTACGTGTATGGGAGTATTGCTTTCAAAGTACCAGCTATATACCTTACACTGCTTCTTAGTTACCTAGCCTAAAACTTGTAAAGTATCATTTTCCCAAACCCATATATGCTTAAATCGAAGATTTCGCCTATAGAACCAGTATGAATAATTTACCTTATGTTCCTAACTAATTTCCGAAGTTGGTAACAAATTATATATATATATATATCTTGTACAGTGGTAGAGATGGGAGTCTCCCATATAGTGATGGAGTAACACGGTCTTATATATACTGTAAATGTCAAATGATGTCATGCGGTAAAACACTGTCAGAACTCCAGCGAAAAGGCGCTAAATACTCAATATACGGCCAAAATATAACAATAAATAGTTTAATTATTTAAGCTAATCGTTATTCTTTATGTGAAATAAAGTACTGGAAATGGTCGTTAATCGTAACTAGTGATATTTAAAACATTACTGAAAAATGCGGCGAACACGAGTGAATGAAGCGTGCAGAAGGTAACCTAGTGTGCATTTCCGTAACTATATTTCATTTAAATGAATGTTTTGGTCTGGAATAGGTCATGAAAAGAGAAATGTTTACTGCCATAGTTTTCGTGTAGACATTAGTGTTATTCATCATTTTAGTATCACTTTCTATACAGTTTCCATATATATTTAATCTACTGGGACAACATTATTGAGAAATATATAACTAAGGGTGTGATGTTACCAGATAATGTCTAAATGATAAACTGAAGTACCTACGTGAAATAATACTTATAACAATAACACATACAAAATATCACTGGAAATCGATAATAACGCGTTATGTTTTACGCAATGGTCTGTAGGTTCTAGGCATCGTAAGTATCTGACCAAACATCAATTTACTGTGTAATAATTGCTTTACTGTCTCGGAGATTCTTATGGAACAATAATAAGACGTGCCAGCAAATTTCTTCTCTGTACTAGCCCCACTGTCCAGTAAAAGAAATAAAAAAAGTTTAATGCCCTTTTTCAATAATTGTTACTCGTAGGTAAATCTTATAAAATAATCTCATCCAATTATACAAACCGAAAATTACCTGCCTTGTTCCCATATGTTATAGTTGGTCCTTCGTTATCTAAATCTTGAATAAATTTCTTTGAGTTTTTGATGGGCCAGTAGACGTTTGATGGGCCAGTAGACGTTTGATGGGCCAGTATACGTTTGGGCTAGTAGACGTTTGATGGGCTAGTAGACGTTTGATGGGCTAGTATATATATGTTTTGCTACTGACCATGTGGGCTACTTGGGATAAACTTTAACTCCAAACCCTTAATTCAAGTATATATGTTAATTCAATGGCGTAAGCATGGTGGTGCACCGTGTTTGATTTTCCCCACTACGGATAGATTTTATTCCATTGTTTGATAAGTGATCACTTTATATAGATATAAGTATGTTTTAAAAAAACTTCACGAGCAATCATTTTATTCCTGTCACCAATATCGGTTTTTTTTTCGCCAGGTGTTCTGCTCTGATTATTCTTTCGACTTCTATATAGCTTTTATTGAAATAAACAAATCAGCTTAAAATTTAATTGAAATGCTAATAAACCTTTGCATACGTGTATACTTTTATGTTATACCTTACTATTATGTCAGAACGGAACACAGACAAAAAGTATTATTGAATGAAAATCTATGGAAGGAAAACTTATAAATACTGAGATAAGCTCAATATATTTCGCGATCTGATTTCATAACGTCACAATTCATTTTATTATTATTATCATTTTTTAATATTTTGATTTCCGTGAGAAACCGAAATCTTAAAACAAATGGTTAAATCTTGTCGTCTATTTTTACGTTACAAACTGATGTAACTGATTTTTTTTCAGTATGGCATAAACATCATTGACAGCGAAATAAAAGTTATCTTTAAACGTGTGTTTGCGTTGTTTCGGAAATATTCACAATTCTTTTAGACGTTAATGTACCCCTAAAAAGAAATATTGCACCATGGACATGAATAGATAAATCTATTCTTAATTCTAATACAAAATGAAGTAACCAATTTACTTCAAATATATGATCTATAAACATACTACAATTTATGTATTTATTTTAAGACGTTTGGATTTATTTTTAAAACACTTCTTGTTTTCCTTGTTAACTTGGTATTACTTGGGCTTGTTAACTATGTCTAGGTATTACCTCTGCTTGTTAACTATGTCTTGGTATTACCTCTGCTTGTTAACTATGTCTTTGTATTACCTCTTCTTGTTAAATATGTCTTGGTATTACCTGGGCTTGTTAACTATGTCTTGGTATTACCTGGGCTTGTTAACTATTTCTTGGTATTACCTGGGCTTGTTAACTATGTCTTGGTATTACCTGGGCTTGTTAACTATGTCTTGGTATTACCTGTGCTTGTTAACTATGTCTTGGTATTACCTGTGCTTGTTAACTATGTGTTTGTATTACCTCTTCTTGTTAACTATGTATTGGTATTACCTGGGCTTGTTAACTATGTCTTAGTATTACCTGGGCTTGTTAACTATGTCTTGGTATTACCTCTGCTTGTTAACTATGTCTAGGTATTATCTGTACTTGTTTACTATGTCTTGGTATTACCTGGGCTTGTTAACTATGTCTTGGTATTACCTGGGCTTGTTAATTATGTCTTGGTATTACCTGGGCTTGTTAACTATGTCTTGGTATTACCTGGGCTTGTTAACTATGCCTTGGTATTACCTGGGCGTGTTAATTATGTATTTGTATTACCTGGGCGTGTTAACTATGTCTTGGTATTACCTGTGCTTGTTAACTATGTCTTGGTATTGCCTGTGCTTGCTAGTATAGTTTATATTTTATGTGTTGTATCTTTTACTGCATTCCAACTTGTATAATATACAAATATGCCTTGTGTTTGTTGTTCTTAATAAGAGTATATCATGCTTAAATTCATAGATATTTCACAGGTACAGATATTTAACAGAATTTGCTTTGCCGGAATAAAGATATGATGTATTCAATAGTACTAATGGTGAATGTTTCTGAAAGTAGTTATAATGTCTCTTCAACACAGTATACACTCATATAACGAGTCATGAATCAACCAGAACATTTTTGAATATTTATTAAACATTATACTAAGCAAAGATACTTGTCAAGTTGGGAAACGATTGGTAATTGTAAAGCACATCCGTCTCTAAATCATTTCGCTATACCCATTCAAGATTTACCTTTACAAAGAAAATTACATGGATTTGATTTCAATTCATTCTGTCAATACAAGAAATATCCATTTACTGAAGTCAAAATTCATTCGCCAGATTCGAGTTTCACTGAAAATGTTTACGTCAGAAGATAAAATGTCGAACTCATCGACATCCATGCTCTACTAAACCTAAAGTGATTGTTAGGTCCAGTATTATCAATGTACGGATGAAATTACATTTTGTGAATTCCCTAGTAGTAGTTTTACTGAAACTAAAGGCATTCTTCTCTTTTATTAATTTACAAAATATATGAATATCAGCGTAACACACAAAACTGCATCCTTATGGATTTATCTTTTATCTAAATTTTCCAAATCATATTTTGTTATCACCCATACTTGAAAATATCATATCAAAGTACAAGAATTGTCCATGATATAATTAACGTTTGGAAATTTTACAAGCGTTTATATTAAATGTAAAACTGATGGTTCTCTGACTTCTGTTGTATGAATAATTGTTCTTTTAATTCTTTTTGCTGAAGACATTTGACAGCTTAAAATGTTAAAATGAAGCAAATACAGTAGGTGTACAACCGTTGCATTTATAAATTCGCTATTGAATGACCATTTTCTTATTTGGTTTGAAAATTGAAAATTTATGAAAACAACACGAGGATGAACTGAACTATATTTCGCAAATATGTATGGTGGTTTTGTTGGCGTGGTAATTTATTCTTTACCATGTTAGTATTGAGCCGACCAGGCTTAGTCGGTAGCGTGCTAGACTCTTGATCTGGAGATCGTGAGTTCGAGTGCAGGTTGGTTTCTTGTCCTTCGGATGAGACAGTAAAAACCTAGGTCCCGTGTCACAGTAGGTGTTGGCACGTTAAAGAACCCTCACTGCTCAATATCCGTAAGTGCCAAGCATAGGCCAAAATTTGAAGCCCTTCGTCGGCATTTGGTGACGTCTCCACATGAGTGAAAGATCCTTGAGTGGGACGTTAAACAACAACAAACAAACAAACAAACCATGTTAGTATTTTTTCAATGACCTTCCATCGTTTTTGTCTATTTCATAGAATAATCAATATAATATTTTTCAGGAAGAGCCGTATGTCATGAAAAGAGAATTAGAAAAGGGCGTTGATCCGCAGTCCATTGGAAATGATCTGTATGAAGGATTTTGCATCGATCTGTTAAAAGAAGTGTCGTCCTATGTTGGTTTTGAGTATAAGATAGTTCCAGTTGCAGACGGTCAATATGGGCAGTTCAAAGACAACAAATGGAACGGTCTAGTACACGAACTCATCGAGAGAGTAAGAATTCTTACACATTGTTTATTTTTAGCAGTTATGTAATAACACTAATTTAAAAGTCCAATGACCATAGTTAACAACCTATAAAAACAATAATATATGATGAAAAGAATCATCATTGTCATCATCATCATCATCATCATGAAAATAATTATAATAACGATGATGAAAATGCTTTCACAAGTATTGTCATAATTGTCATCATCAATACCAACATCATAATCACCTTTATTATCAATATTAGTATTATATTTTCATTATCATTATTATCATCATTATCTGTATTATTAGCTGCTCAACACTTACCAGCATTTGTTATAAATTTTTCCACCATTTTTCAGAAGGCGGACATGGCAGTAGCAGCTTTGACGATTAGCTATCTACGAGAGCAGTACATAGACTTCACTAAACCTTTTCTAAACTTGGGAATTAGTATATTATTCAAAGTTCCGGAAAGGAAAAAACCAGGAATATTTTCATTCCTTAATCCATTAGCGATAGAAATATGGATTTACGTGATAGCAGCTTATTTGTTAGTAAGTTTTAGTATATTTGTGCTAGCTCGATTTAGTCCTTACGAATGGTATAATCCACACCCATGTAATCCGGAAACGGACACAGTTCAAAATACATTTGATCTTTCGAACAGTTTTTGGTTTACCGTCGGAACGTTAATGCAACAGGGATCAGATGTCAATCCTAGAGCAGTGTCTACAAGGATAGTTGGAGCCACCTGGTGGTTCTTTACACTCATAATCATATCATCATACACCGCTAATTTGGCAGCATTTTTGACTGTGGAAAGAATGATTTCCCCCATAGAAAGTGCAGAGGACTTAGCAAAGCAAAATGAAATTCTTTATGGCACATTAGAGGGAGGATCGACACAGACATTCTTCAAAGTATGTAAATAATTTTTTAAAATAATATTAATAGATTGAATATTTAAGAGTAAAGACATTTCCAGATGTCCATGTTTATATCACATCACATATGTAAAACTCTGCGTATGATTCTGTCCTTATCATCAGACTGCACGACATAGTTAAAGTGGCATCCCTCCACTACAACGATTAAGTGCAGTATGATGATACGGATAGAGACAATTGTGTGGTTTTGCATTTATTACATCCCCTATTTATTTTATTGCCCACAGAAATTTAACATTCATTCCACTTTTAAAGATGTCATCAAATATTTTGGATAAATGGTATTCCATTTAAAAGTAGTTTAAGCGGAGTTTCTGTAGCCAGCCCCATGCAATACGACGCTACGTATTGTATGGACGTATTGAGCTCTCTATTTTAATTGTATGGTTACACTTGCATGTAATAAATGTAAAGTGTATGTTTATGTGTGTAAGTAAGAATGTACGTGAGTGTTAATCTGCAAGTTAAAATGTTGCTTTGTCTTATGTTTTCACTTTGTGCTGGTTTACATATGTATATTTATGAATATATCGTTTTCTTATTAAGTACACGTTCGTCCAGAGATACGAAGTTGTGGTTTTTATTGATTCATTGCTGAAGTTTTGTCAAATAAACTACGAAGAATGAAGTTTTGATGCATAAAGATGACCTTTTTTCCCTTTCAGGATTCAAAAATAAAGACATATTTTCATATGTGGAACTTCATGAAAGATAGAGACGTGTTTGTTAAACAAAGATCCGATGGTGTCGAAAGAGTGAAACGTGGGAATTACGCTTATTTAATGGAATCGACCTCACTAGACTATATCACACAACAAAACTGCGATTTAATGCAAGTTGGGGGTTTATTGGACTCCAAGGGTTATGGTATAGGCACACCAATGTGTTAGTATATTTTGTCACTCTGCAAAATTCAGAATCATTGACATATTTTATTGTGGTTAGACTTCATTTTTCTTTGACACCTATGGATACATCACCAGTTTTAAATTAACTGCCAGTAATTTTGATAAGTTCTACTGACACTGTTATTAGTTTAGTGATGGTTTTTTAACGCGACACTCATGTCATGCCTCGGAGTCATAATTGTAATCGACGAATTTCACTTATTATGCCGAACGATTTCACTTTTTTGAAGATTTTCAAAGGACAACGTATCGGGTAATGAACTTGGGATTCTCCAGAATAGATCCACCACTAGATCACACAGAGTGGGTATATGTGGATTATGTAACCACACTTCGAATTAAAATGAAATAGATGAAATAATGGTAAAAAAACAATAGCACCAACTTCACCTAATATGCAAACATATATCCAAATATTGTTATAATTGCGGTTTACAATAACTTGAATAATTAAACCCGCTCCTTTTATAATTATCTCCATCTTCCGTTAAGGAAGTGATCGTAGCGCACGGAATAATAACGATTGAATTATTCGGGTTAGTTTTACGGTAGAATACCAAATAGATGGAATAGAGGAACGGAAATGACGTCAAAGTATACCGATACATTCTACATTTCAACTTTGTTCATGTGCAAATTTAAAAATTCATTTACTGGGTTAGGTAAAAAATCAGAACAATGTGTCCGTTAAATGTACAAATTCGTTATAGAAGAAAAATGTGCAAAACATTTAAATTAATCTTCCTTTGATTTTTTTATTAATCTTTTCGCCACTAAATATCTAAATTAAATGCTGCAGGTGTGACCGGTCAACAGGGAATCCTTACTTCTCCATGACACATTTTCCCATCCCTAGATTTCAAGAGGTCCGTGTTTGTCCAATATTCACAATATTTGTATATTGTATCCTGGACATACTGAAGATTAATACTTTGGTATCGTTTATGTTTTATGTTTCTATTGTTTGGACCAGTCTATCATTGTCTAATAGGGTTGACATTGTTAATGTATCTGGTTGTCTGTATTGCAAAATGCTGCTACCGTAATAATTCTTTTTTTTATACATTTATTAGTATGTATTCGTCATTCTTAATTACATTTAATATATATATTTTAATGAAACTTACAGCATCACCACTGCGAGATAAATTATCTATGGCAATTTTACATCTACAAGAGGAAGGAAAAATACAGGAACTGTACAATAAATGGTGGAAGGGTACCGGCAAGTGCCATGCAGAAAAGAAGAAAACAGAATCAAAAGCGAATGCGCTGGGAGTGGAAAACGTTGGAGGAATTTTTGTCGTTTTAATGGGTGGATTGGCGCTGGGCGTCGTCGTTGCATTTATAGAATTCATTTGGAAATCTCGGAGAAACGCAAAAGAAGATAGAGTAAGCATTTTAATCAATAAGAAATAATTAACATGTAACTTCTAAGTAACTTATATGTTGTACGAATGACTTTTTAATTGAGTGGTTAGACCTGATATAGTTTTAGTTCAATATACATATAGTGTTTCTTTCCTCTTCGTATTTTCCAGCAATCACTGTGTTCAGAAATGGCAGAAGAGCTACAGTTTGCAGTGAGATGTCACGGATCATCAAAAAAGCCGAAACTGAAAAAGACATGCTCTAGATATAAAACTGGAAGTAAAGCAAGTCGTCCATTGACAACTGAAAATCAAATAGATTCGCCAAATGGCATGTTGCATTTACGAGAACTGAGAAAATCACCTGTTGGTCCGGGTAAAGAATACAAATTCGGTGACGGTGGATATCTACACGTAGACTATAGTGATACTGAAACATAGCGAAACGCCATATTTTGAAAGTTTGTTTTATGAGTATTTTCTGATCGTTTTGATAATTCATGATCGGGCACGAAATACTAAATTTTGATTAAAGTGTTCGATCTACTTTTAATAGAAGTAACCTGAAAAGGATATGCATTCCAACTGATGAGCAGAACTGTGATCAAACCATTATGTCTGTAAATTATATTGTTTGTCTATTTAATAAGCTTTTTTTCTAGTTGTTCCATTCCGTTCAGATTTTTTGTCGGAATATGTTGTACTCGGATCACTGACTTCAATAGACAATCGGACAAGGCCTATTTCGGTTTCGTAATAGTTACATTCATTAATATATTGTTTCAGTTCACCTGCGGGGAAAAAATGTTTAGATGTATAATCTTGTACAGATGACAAATCTGTTCACTTTCCAGTACAATGCTCTCAAATCTGGCACATATCACAAAATAATATCCAAATTCCCGTTTACACACACACACACACACACACACACACACACACACACACACACACACACACACACACACACACACACACACATACACACACACACACACACACACACACATACACACACATACACACACATACACACACACACACACACACACATACACACACAAACACACATACACACACAAACACACACACACATACACACACAAACACACACACACACACACACACACACACACACACACATATATATATATATATATATATATATATATATATATATATATATATATATATATATATATATATATATATATATATATATATATATATATATATATATATATATATATATATATATATATATGATAAACTGAACTGCCGTAAGTGTCCGTTTTTTCTCTCGGAATTAGTATACTATTTATGACGAAACTTGACGGATCGGAACAAATCGAAAAAGATCTATTTGGAAGAACATATTATGAATTATAACTAATTAATTTTATCTAATTTATCATGTGATTTTGTAGAATGATTCCATTCATTCGGTTATTGACGTCGCCAGATTTGTAAGAGCATATGTTTAATTTACGACATTCTGTTTAACATGTAAATATTGCATTACTGAGTCATGTATGAACAATCTTTGCATTGCATAGCTGGTCTGTACCCTGCAAAGATTTGAGCGTAAGTGAATATTGTGGTTGCTGTGAAGTAATTTGACATATAAAGATTGTGCCTTAGGTAGAGCACTAATACAGACGAAAATGAAATTATTGGAAACCAACAAATTAGTGGATCTTGTTTTCAGCCGTTTACTGTTACAATTATTCCATTGCCAACGTTGATTCAGCATTTACATCAAAATGTTCACTCCACAGATAACTCCCATGAAATAAATTTTACACATATCTACATACTTCATCTTTCTTCAGTTCATTTCTATTATTCATCATAAAATGATATTAGCAAAACTCCGTCTTACATGTTATGAGTTTTGTAGTTGGATCACAATATTTTGTCATTTTATTATACTGGCTGAGGTAAGGATAGAGTTCTCTAGAATCATTTTATATGGGGACATAACATGTTGCAGTATCTAGTTTTATTACAGTGGAACATTCATAATTTATCTGGTGAAAGGGTTGATAGCGTTGTTTGCCTGAATAGCTAGCTATCTATCTATCTAATATATATCTATCTATCTTCCTGTCTATATCTATCTATCTATC
>BROG01000154.1:390000-420000 GCA_030159075.1 Atrina japonica
GAGTAGTAGTAATAGGCAGCTCCATGGCGGGCCATTTGAATTTAACCGCCACTGTTGAAGTCATCAGAATGCTGGCTTCTGATTGGTCAATTCAAATGGCCCCGCCATGGTGCGCCTGTTTCCCCTTGTGACGTCACAACGGTAAGTGCGTCATACCGGAAGTGAGGTCAGAACGGAAGATGGCGTCCATACGGAAGTGAGGTCATGTTGATCATGGCAATAAGGAGAAAGAGCCAATCGTATGAGCTTGGAGCGTGGTCTTTGACCGGAAGTAGAAGGTTGTGGGGGCGGCCATTCTTGGCTAAAGGAGCCAATGAGAAGAGCCTTCGTTAGTCACGAGGATTGGGGTCACGAGAGTACGATTAGGTCACGTGAGGATCACCGAGAAGTCAACGGGAAGAGAGAGAAGATGCGGTTTTTTCATTTTAGTTTTGAGCTGAGAGTGAAATCTATTTTTAGAACCGAAACTTTGGGTGTTTTTCCAGTTTTGAGCCTGAGGTTGTGCATCTATTTTTAGAACCGAAACTTCTGGGGTTTTCAGGTTTGTGAAACTTAATTGACTACAGTTGTGGCGCCACCGTCGGTGAAAATAGTAGTGGTTGGCAGCCAACCGTCGTTGAGAGTTGTGTATCTTGCGCATGCGCTGAGAAGCGATAGGCCGAGCTCGATTCAAAGCTTGAAACTAAGACTTGGTACTAAGGCTTGTAGAGTGACGAGTAAAGTACAAAGAGGGATCACTCTGTATAGACTTTACAGGTTGAAACAATGGGAGATTACTCTGTATAGCTTGTATGAGTAGGACTTAAGGGAGGATCACCTCTGTATAGACTGATATAGGTGAAACAAAGGGAGATACTCTGTATAGGACTCCCTTAATTCTCTCTGTTAGCCTGTATAGCGTTTGAAACCAATGGGAGATTTAACTCCTGTATAGACTATAGAGGATTGGGCAAAGGGAGATCAATCTGTATAGACTGTATACATGAAGCAAAGGGCGATTACTCTGTATAGACTATAGGGATGGAACAATAGGGTCGATGACCTCTTTATGGGTGTATACACTTACCAGAGATGGAGAGGGAGAGGGTGGTGTGGGTAGCGAAACAGAAAGTATAGGAAGGGTAGCCATCTTGGGTATGGAATCAATGGGACTGGACTAATCTCTACGGCAGGTGAGTGTGAACCATAGAACATGAAAAGTGTGTTGTGTAACGTACTCCAAAGTTTCTTTTTGTCCAAAAAGTGAATCAAGTGTGTTCCGTTATCATGTTTCAAAGTTTTTGTGTCAAAGTGATCCAAGTGTTTCGTGGTCGTTCCTCAAAAGTTTGTCAAAGTGATCAAAGTGTGTACCGTTCGTCATGTTTCAAAGTTATGCAACGTTGTGCAACGGGTATTTAAATCTGAGTTATGAGAGTCTCAAAGTGACAAAGTGATTACAAGTAGTAATGTGTAAAAGTAATGAAGTTGTTCACTTACCATCGTTTTCATTATCAACAGTTTCGGATTGTGAAAATAGTATCTGTTATTATTTTATATTATTTCTTGTACTACTGTATATAAAATAAAAAAAATTAAACACTCACCCAAGAGAGAGTTTTTCTTGACGATGTTTAGACTCTTCGAGCTTCGGCTGCCTAAATGAGCTCTCAGTAGTCCTATCTGAACTTATTTTTCAGTTTTTTACTTGTTACTGGTTTTAGAATTTGTTTTCTATCTCATAAAATTTTTTCATTCAAGTAAAAGAATTAACTGTAACTATAGGACTAGGACCTTAATGCTACAGTATAACACATTACAAAAACTGCATAGTTTCAGTTAAAAGGTTTCTATTCGGTTAATGTTAGGTGGCCCTTAAAAAGGGCCGTTTGTTATATATGGGTTGTTAAAACCCATACAGCTTGCAGTCAAGTCAGCCGCAGGCCCGGCAACACAACACCACCAATTTTTTTTTCCCCCTTTGTACGGGCCTCAGCTACACGGCACCTTCTCTCCAAGGCCGGCCATCTGTTTCTCAAAATGACTTCCACATCGTACGCTGGCGGTCTTCTGAATTATCCAAAATGTTATTTTGGGCATTACTCGCCAAAACTTCTCGGACATCAATCATAAGTTCTGAAGTTTTGTTTCGTTGGGCTGTGCCATCTTTCTCTGGTTGTCTTCTTGATATGAGCGCAGTGGAAAAATGAGGTACGGCGCACGGACTTTTTAGATGAAACATAATAGTGCATTGATTGGTATAAAGTATCGTTGGCATAACGTGATTCCACCAATGAAAACGCAAGATGAGTATAGACGCCTAGGAGAAAACAGTCTAAAAGAGTGATAAAAATAAAAAATGTTACTATGGAGTACACTAATGGAACAAGAAATCGAACCTGTTCTAATCCGAGCCTGTATATGATACAGGGCAGAGTTATTCGTGATACTAAAGAAGAAGTTACCGAAAGAATTGATTCTGAACTTTTCATCGGGTGAAAAAGAAGATGTTCGCCTGGAGACGAAATGTACTTCTCAATTCTGTTTTAACGGTTTTGGTATGAGAACGAGAGAAAACGTAAGCAGATGGCTATGAAGAAGTGTTTGCGTTTAAGTAAAGAGATTCTGTTTTACACCAATTCATGGCAGTATATTGCCAAAAAACACGGTCCTTTTCATTGGACCACTTTAATCTATACGAGAAGTAACCTTAAACCTGAATGTGCAGAGTGTTTATAATAAAAATGATTTATAGGGTTTTATGAAGACAAGAAATATGAGTTTTATAGGGTTTATGACCACAATAAAAATGAGTAATAGGGCTATGTTTTATTAGAGTAGTTAGTAGGTAGTAGTAGTTCGTAGCATATCTCAATATACAGTTTAGATTACTTTTTCTAATGAGTTGGGTGGCCCTGGATATGGGCCGTTTTCTTGTTACTAATATTGATAGTATACATCTTCTCTTTTTCAGAGGTAAACGGCGATTCTGCTTCCATAGAAATCATCTGTCTTTCTCTTGATCGTCATGATGAAACGGTATTTGTTGTTGTCGAACAACTAGCTCTAATCTGTTTTCTAGTTGGAACATACTGAAGCTGTCAAAATACTTCTAAGCCGTGTCGGTACTGCCTATCGAAAATCATCTTTGACTTTCTGCGAGGTTTGCTGTTGTTTCAGTTGCCCTCCATTCTCAGATTCATTTTTTGTCAGTAGACTCTGATAGTAACGATTTACTTTCCTGGTACGCCACTTGGTCTTCTGTTTGTAAACAGAATAATTTTTGTAAATCAGCTTCTGTATAAGAATACTTCTTCCATTTTGGTTTTGGTTTTTTCACTAGCGATGATAATCAAGAAACGCTCACAGCGACGTGTGACTGTCACACCCTGCCGAGTATGTCTCAGAGTCTAATCATGGCTGACTGTGTAACCTGTGGGGCGATAGTACAAGACAAAAGAAGAATGGCTGATATGTGCCGTTACAGTGGGACGAAAGGTGGTCTGGTTATCGTATATCGACCGAATGGATTGAGCTCGTGAAGCTTGAAAAAGAAAAAGAGAAAGACCGGCAGAGAAAACGGACAAAATGCTTTTTATGCCATGGCCTGAAAAGCCTTAAAACACAAACGGCCCTTTACAGGGCCACCTAATTTATACGAAAAATGAAACCTACGACTGATCTGAGCAAGTAATAAAAACCATAGATCCTTTTGTATACCCTTATTCTGTTATCTCTTTCATCTGTGGTATCTCTTCTACTCTGAGTGTTACACTTTTACTCTTGATATCCTTCTGCTCATAGTTTTGTTTTTACATTACTCCTTTTATGTCTACCTTGTAGATACTAGAGCAGGGGATTCTTAAGTGTACTCTTATTGTACACCTTATACCCAGTAGGTATTAACTCTAAGTAGTTACTGCAAAGTATACACCTTTTAGTCATAATATACACAAAACTCCGATTCAAATTTTAATAAAGTTTAATGCCCTCGCTAAAAAACTTTTTTGATAGTCGGATTGGGGGCCGTCCCCTCTGTGACTATGTACAATATTAATCATGAACTTTGAGAACATTAACTAAGAACATTAAGTATGAGATTACTGATTCACTTTCTGTGACTATGTACAATACATAAGCATGAAATATGAGGAAACAATTATCTATGAGAACATATAACTTTGAAAGAACACTGATTCACTTTCCTGTGACATATCGTACAATACATAAGCATGAACTTTGAGAACAATAACTTTGAAAACATACCACTTCATAGTTTTTTTTTATAATAACGATCATCACAAAAACTTTGAGTCACTTTGTCCTCACTTACTACAGTTGATCTTGCCAATACAGCACGGGAGCAAAAGAACGTTTGCTTTTGTTCTAAGATCGGTTCGGTTCGGATTCCTTGACGCCTGTGACACTAAACGTTTTACATTTTAACCAGTACTAAAACATTCACTGCTGTTCGAGTTTCCACTCTTCCCGTTCTTTGGTGACTTTGCCTCCCTTCTTGAGCATTCAAGTTGAGTGTTTACGTTTGGCCCCTGTTGAAGTCTGTTCGGGACATTCATGATGCCCAAATGACCTGAATGTCATATATAACACTGGTCCGATTGACGAGTTCGATTTTATATTTGTTCTCAGGCTCTACTTTTTGTTGCTGTTGTAACTTCGTTATTCTTAGGACATCTAGGAGGACCAATGTCCAATTTCACCACAAAATGAAACAAGGTTGATATGGGGCGTTGGCTTTATTTTCGTACCCCCATATTACGATGTTCTGACTCCTGGCTGTACTTTATCCTTCAATTCTTGCAGAGTAGTTTGTAATTGTCGTGATTGATTTCTTCCCTCATTTTTCATGTAATTGTGGATTAGCAATGCATCACGTAACTTCCCTCGGTCTGCTTCATTTTCTTGTTTTTCTTGCAACTGGTCTAACGTTTTGAGAACTTCATCAAACTCATCGGCCCTTCTATGTAAGGTGTAGTATTAGGTGAATAATTTGGGTACGTCTGTGACAAGCCTGGATAACTCATGTTGATAGACTGATTCATATGATGTTTGGTCACTTGCACATCACTTTTACTTTATAGCCGTTTCTTCTTCTTCTAATCTAATTCTAGACTTGTTTGCCGTCATTTCACTTGGATGTTTCCAGAAGGGAGGCTCAACCCAGGGTTTTTTGTTTTTGTTTTATATCAGCAATTGACTGAAAGTACAATCTTTAGACGCAACGTCGATTGTTCTGTAAAAGCATTAGCGACTCCATTCCCAATCTTTTAAACAGATGCCAACAAGAAAAACACTGAACGTGGTCACTGTTTCCCTAAATACACAAATCCTGCTCCTGGCTAATTCTGTATGTGTTAGGTCCCGGGTAGATATTTGAGCCAATGATACCTGGATTCATACGTACAAAAAAATTAGTCAAGGCATATAAGGTATTCTTAATTCCTGATGAAAACGATAACCCTCTGTCGGTAGCAGGTCTTTAGTTTAAAAGTGGTCACACCTTGTCTCCTTTTCGGGGAAGGTGTGATCCTTAGTCACTTTCTATCAGGATTGAGAACTCTCGGTACGCTATCCACTTCAACCCGATGATCGTTGGTACACTATCTACTTCTACTCGATGACATTCCGTGGTTATATATATATATATTCTTCGTTTTCGTTACGGCTTTAGTCATGCCATTTTTCTATTTTCGTCGGATTCATATTGATAAATAATAGCATGATGTGAACACGATGACTCTCGGTCATCAACTGACCCAAAGTCCTGTGTTTGCACTTCATTTTAAATGACACGACGAAAATGAAGTTTGGCAATCACTTTTTCCTCCTAGAATATGAAATTTTACGTACCATGTCATCTCTCAATTGTATTTCAATGGTATCAAAATACTTTTTTATTTAAACCCACCATAATTGTAATGTAAAGTGTTCCCAATGTTGATGATTTGCGATTTGACCCGTTTCGAATATCTCTGCACACGGTAACTATTGTGAACCCTACAATTTGACTTTCGGCAATGTTACTGTAAGACATAGATAGCCACTAATACGAAATATTTATTTCGGGTTGGATACTTTGGCATGTGCGTGACAACTCGACCCATTTTCGTCATATCCTCCATACAATGTCAACGGCTTCAAAGCCAAAGCTTATAACCTTGTAGACTTGGAAAACGTATTAAAAAGGAAAACGGAATAGATGGATCGGCTTTTAAACTCAATCATGAATCTGGATCTCCTAAAGCTGAGTCATATCTGAATTTTTATGAGAGTGATCTTCTATCCCATCAATGACATATATCCCCGATTTCGTATCTGTTTTTATGATGGGGGATCATCTAACGAGGACGTGTTTTGTATATTTCTTAGGATACGTAGAGGGTCTCCTGGGAATTTTTAAGGTGTCACGACGGATTCCAAAGGAACGTGAAGGGGAACCTGGACATCTATGTAATTCTCATGCTGATGTATTATCGATTTTCTATTAAGTTGGGAAAGATTCAATACACTCCAACGCTATTTCCCACTCCCTATCCATCATACTTAAAGCATGAGGTAAATGAGTTTTTGATTCTGTTAAGGATATTATCGGGAAAGACCTTTTTAAACTAGGATCGCTAGGTAAAGTCATGTAAAAAACTACCATGATCTTTTGATTCGAGGAGTCGACCATGATGCGTTTGTTACTTGAGATCACACTGTATCAATGAACCCCTAACCTTCACTGTCTTCTGTTTTATATTCATGCAACACCTACACCAAAGTCAAGTTTCATACATTTTATTACTCCATAATACTATTATTCAATAAAAAACCATAAGGTACAAAGTACAAAAGTTTTTCAATGCGATGTTCTTTATCATACACGACACGCCAGTTCTTTAGTCAATCGCCTGTGTTTTGACTTTATGTTTGTTTCGTTTCTTCGCATGATTTCTTATGAGGGTTCGATACATATCACTTTTTTTGTTGACCACGTAACAAACTGTTTTCAATGTATCTACGTTGTCTGTAGAAGTGGTACGAACTATCAAAAGTGATTCCTTTGACTTCTACACACCGTATTTGTCCTGACGAGTCTTGTACAATTTTTTAGGGACCTCGTGAGTCAAAGGGATAAGATAGAAACCCCATCTAATTTCGTGTCTGTCCATCCTCCTAAACTGTTTTATGTTAGAGGATTCCAACTGCTGTGGTTCGTGTTGATTAAATGATACTGTCTGTATCAAAATATAATACATCGTTCTCCCAAACCTTCTAGGTTTGGCATAGAGATGTAACCTTGCTATCCCGTAAAAGGCTGCTAGCAACTACATTGCTAAAACCATTGGGATCATCAAAGTCATCCTTCGGTTTTGAATTCACAGCAATCATGTCAAGCTATCATGGCCTTCGTCATTGGGATTATCAGTAAAATGTAATATGAGTATCATCTTGAAGTAAACTAATGCTTCGTATCTTCTCCACTTTACTTTGGGATGGCTTCGCCTGTTAGACGTGTCTGAGGTAAATTAGTTTCGTTGAGCAAATTTAACCACAAAAAGTTCAGAAAAACAGTTTTAGCAATGGTCCTTAAAGTTAGGATTCTTCTCTACATCTTCTTCTCGTATGACATGTTGTTTCCTGTTTCAATCTCTTTGAGTGTATTGACGACGATTTCTACTGTTTGACAGGAATCAGGAAAACCACTAGCTTGTTGCTTAATCTAAGAAACTGATCAATTATAGCTAACGAAAATAAAAGTATTGGACTGATCAGGGAAATGCCCATATTCAAAGATACGATCGATCATCATAACATTTTTCTATAGCTTTATTCAATACCACACGTCGTCCATGTACCTTAACAATCGTTCGTTCTTGATTCGTATGAAGGAGCATCTCGAAAACTCAATACCCAACTCCTGGTTCGATTCCTTGTTGCGCACAAGTACGATCATAAAGGAAAACAGTAGCTTTTCCTCCTGCAAACCTCGACTAAGGTAACACGGGGATGAAACAAGCTGGCGAGGGGAATAACATCGACATTGTGTTCAGTCCTCAAAAATATTGATCTTGAACTTTTGAAATCATGTGGTAAATCACGTCTGGGTGTCCATAAATGGAAAAAGTCCAATGTTTTCCAAGACAATATGTGGTACAAAGAACATACATCCACTGTAACGAATGTCTCCTTCCTTCACTGTGCAAACGAGTAGCATTGTTCGACCATCCAAGTTAAAGCAATCCTTTAGGAACTAACGGGTCGGGAATACTCTTCATACGTTTTATCAATGAAGATGTTGTATAACTCCATGGAAAAAAAAAAAAAAAAAAATTCCGTCATTTTACCTTTGTCGATGTCATGTTTCCCACAGCGTTTCTACTTGATAGTGTTACGCAAATACTGATCTCTCTCTAAGGTCTTTTGATACACATTTTCATAACGTACAATGGAAAGGATTGATAAAGGGGTTTGCTCTTGCTTTAAGTTTAGGGAAAACACAAGGGGCAATCGTGCCAAAAACAGCCATGAAACTCGTAAATGGGTGCGAGAGTCTTCATGATAACCATCCACGCGATAAGATAGTACTTGGACTTCCCTCCCTGACGACATGTCCTAATCGTTTTTGACCAGTTTCATGTTCTTTCCAAACTCTACCAGCGTAATGCTAGGGGGTGGAAATATACTGTCGTGGTGAAGGATATCCCGCGGAAGTTATGAATAACCAATGTTATCTTTTTTGCAATTTGATTGCGACGCCCACGATAGGCTATATTCCCCCGTACTGGCAAACGTGATCGATTCAGCAAGGGGGCGTCCACATAGGTTTAGTTCAAAAACACATGCTTTTGGAATTGGCATGCAAGCTTGTCGCAAAGTATTCCACGTCCGATTCACAGTATTCTTTATTTCGCATTGTCAAATGAAAAAATCTTCACCCTTTTGAATTTGGTCTTGATAACATGCGTTCAAAATCACGACGGACATCAGGTTTTCATTCCTTCTGGGTTTGTAAATACATAGCTGGGGGTTATACTCCTATGTAATCAGCATTAGCTTCTGTATTGAACAATATGCGGAAAAAGTAGCCTTTCTTCAGTACAGTCAATCAATAAGCTTTAGGTAACGTGCTAATGGAAATGCCCAAGAAAATTACATGAGTCTTTAAACCTTGATGTTTCCAGCCGTCATATACCATAATCTTAGAAACCGTATCATGATCACATCAGGTTTTTCAGCAGGCATGATGTACCAGATGATGTAAAATTAAACTGTCCATCGTACCCTTTAAAGAATATGAGCAATAGCTATAGCTCCATCATGTAAAAGTTTCTCTCTTTGATGTTGTCATCTTACACGGCTCGTTTTGAAAATAACCAATGTAAATAAAATCAAGTGAGTGTCGTGGGGAAATGTAATACGAATGTTCTTTCCATGGTTTTTACATTGCTCACACCAATCATCCGGAACTGTACACTGGGGACATACAGCGATGAGCAATTACATAGATTATGGTTTGTTGGTGTTCTCGGTATCTGGGTGCACCTCAAGAATCATAGACAATTGTAATAATGGGGGTGATAGAAGATTTCATCCTGAAAGGGATCCGTTGTAAGAAAACAGCGATGATCTAGATCCACGATCAGTTTACAAAATGGCCGAATTTTTAATCTTCTTTTATTGACAATCAAGTGTTGTGATGAATTGTTTCTTTACTAATCCTTAATTGGACAAGTGGGACATCGAGTCATTAGCTGGACATGGAGTAGTGGTCGTAATTTCTACTATAAGGTTTCAAATGATTCTCGTAACATCTGTCGATGTGAATGGTCACCCTGACAATGTGTACATTATATAGGTTTTATCGTATTGTCGGGAACACAGAGGCGACGAAGCAAAACAACGAAAGCTTAGCATATGATCTTCTATATTGATCATAATTCACATCCAAACGGTCGCAATAGTAATTTCGCCATTCAAGAGTCCCAGGCATAGATACGATAACAATCGTTAATGGTGATCATTCGTTCAAATACGTGATAGGGGGCCCACGATCCCACACCACTACTATACAGTACATTTAATGTCATCGTGTTTGTATTGGTAATTCAGTTCGTAGTTTTTCAAACGATAGTGAGTTGGTATTAAACTGTTTGAAAACGTTTGCCATTCTTCAGGTCCACTCATCTTGCTGGGGGTCACATCCAGCTTGTTGCATTAAGGTATGAGCTTCTCGTCGTTTAAGAGTAGTCCTTTTTTGCATCCACCATAAATCAAAGTTTTCCAATAGCGTAGCCTGGAGTTTTTGTACCCCCCTTTTTGTCTCCATCTCCAAGTCCAGGTTTCTGACAATGAAAAACGACCAAAATTACAAGAGCACGTGCTCTAACAGGTCTAGTACGTCTGTATTCTTTGATCTAGTATCAAAACTTCTTTGTCTTGTTCAGTATGGATTTTTTATCAACACTGAGATAATATTTTCGTTTGTCCACCCCCCCGCTACCAAACAGGTTGTATGACATGGTATTACTGACAGGGGTGGTTAGTCCCATATTCTATTTCTAAAATTTTCATTACTCTGTTGCACTTTTCTCAATTTTTTCCATGAGTAGATCAGAATTCAGGTCTTTAGCATCTGTTTAAATTCTACCCACAAACTTCATCTTTTTAACGATGGATGAATTGTATATTGACTCGCAACTTATCCCGATCTTCACACTGTAGTTTTGTTCTTAATAGTAAGTCAACATATGATCTATTACTTCTGTTAACTAAGTGTATGGCATCCTTAAAAAAATGCTTAAACTTGACTTGAGTACACATCAGGCCGTTTTTAAACTTACGTTGATTTACGCTCATCTCAGAGTGTCTACTTCATAGTTAATCACTATAATCGGTGAGTTGTATATTGGCATTAAATCCCATCACCCCGTTGATCTCTCTGCTGAGCTTGCCTTTGTGACTTCTCGCCTGTATCTTGTCTTTCATTTTAACAATAAATCAAAGTTTGGTAAATTTAGCCATTCCGTGCGTATGCTTCCGTGGTCAATCTAAAATGAAGGTACGGTTACTGTAGACATGTATTTATAAGATAAAAAAGGAAAAGAAACTGTATTGATACTCAAACTAAAGTATCATCCACATTTATATAGTCTTTAATATTCTAGTCTTGTATGTTTTATAGATTCATTAAAACTTGAATTTATTGTATTTCGTTTTATTTTTCACTATAGAATAAGAAATATCTAAAATAGGAGTGTCATGTTCTGTCTTATAAAACAGGTTTGGTACAAAATCTCTAGACGTAGATGTCCTAAGACAGACTACAACAACAGGTGGCCAGAATGTCAAGTGGCAAAATTGTCAACAACAGGTGTTCAAGTTGCCAAGTGTCAAAAACAGGTGGCCAATGCCAAGTGTCAAAAATGTCAAAAAAAACAAGGGTTCAGAAGCAAGTGTCAAAAACAAGGTGTTCAGATGCCAAGTTCAAAACTGTCAAAAACAGGTGGCCAGATGGTTAGACGTGGGTAAGAAATCACATACGTGTCGTCATTCAACTCTAAATAAGCTAGTACTGTATTCTAAGTCTCAGGTGTTTGTTCATCATCAGTGATAACTCAACTGATATGGAAATGCAACCTGAAGAAGAGAAACTTAGCGCAATCATTCTCACAAAGACGGGACACGTAATTGTAGTAAGACCACGCCAGCCCGTTCAATTCTGATGGGAACAACTGTGACAACCTACTACACATCAGGAGGAACCACCTTAGAACCTGACCCTTCACTTCCAGTACCTGTACAATACGTACTAGCTCAGGAAGCTTTAACCTATCTTACGACAAAACATAAGGCCGAGAATAAATCGACGTGATGATAGAATAAGATAGAGAAGTTCGGCATTTGCGACGTCTACTCGACAGATATGAGGCGTCTCTCTTTTATTCAGCTTTTCGGTAGAAATCAACGGACCCTTTTATGGGCCACCCTACTTATTCGAAATAAAGAAACCAATATCTGAATGTAAGTTTTATTCTGTAGCGGTGAGTTTAAAAAAACAGCGACTACACACTATTTAGTCGGCGTATATTCAACATTTAAATTTTTAATTTGTGTTTTCTTGTTGTATTCACTTCATGAGATAAAAGTTCTAAATATTGTAAGTTCATGTGACTAGAGAACAGGTTTCAGTTTCAGCTTGTGAAATGTCATTTGAGAACTAAAGGCTCCAGGTGTTAACATCATAAGAAAAAAAACACTACTTTTAGCATAGGATAAGTGTTTCATTTTATTATTGGATAGGACCAAGAAAAAAAATTATTTCTTATGCAACTAAAAATAGAAACAAAAAAAAAAGTCACATGACTAGAGTATAGGTTTCAGTTAGACCTCTGTGAGCTCAATTTGCAATCCGGTGCTCGAAGAGTCAACATCATAAGAAAATACTATCTACTATTGGCATAGGGTGAGTGTTTGAATTTTTTTTATTAGATAGGACATGATTATTTTTTTCATGCCACTAAAAATAGAAATAAAAAAAAGTCACATGACTAGGAGAGCGTTTTCTGTTAGACCTCTGAGAGCTCATTTGCAATCCGAAGACTCGAAGAGTCAACATCGTCAGAAAAAAATCACTACCCAGCCAATAGGGTTGAGCTGTTTGAATTTTTTATTAATACTCTTACAAGTTCTTTGTACAAGCTTTGAGTACGAGCATCGGAGCCTACCAACTTTCTCGCGCTCTTTGATCGCACTTGAAAAAGGACTCTTGACGACTAAACTCACAGATACGGGCTGGCCTATCGCTTCTCGCGCACTATGCGCATGATACACAACTTTTTTCTTTCCCAACGACGGTGGCGCACCAACTCTAGTTTCACCGACGGTGGCGCCACCAACTGCTTAGTTTCACAAACCTGGAAAATCCCAAAGTTTCGGTTTTAAAAATAGATTTCACTCTCCAGTCTCAAAACTGGAAAAAAACCAAGAGTTTCGTGTTCTAAAAAATCGATTCACTCTCAGCTCAAAACTGGGAAAAAAACCCATCCTTCTCTCTCTTCCCCGTTGACTTCTCAGTGAACTCACGTGACCAACTACGCGACCTCTCGTGACCCCAAACCTCTTGTAACGAAGGCTCTCATTTGGCTCCTTACAACCAAGTTGGCCCGCACCCACTACTTCCCGCCCCTTCCCGGGACATAGACACGCCTCCAAGCTCAACGATTGGCTCCTTTCTCCTTATTGCCATGTCAAACATGACCTCACGTTCCGGTATTATGACCTTCAATTCCGGTATGACCTCACTTTCCGGTATGACGCACTTCCGGTTGTGACGTCACAGGCGGCTCCATGGCGGGCCATTTGAATTGACCAATCAGAAGCCAGCATTCTGATGACGTCATCAGTGGCGGTTAAATTCAAATGGCCCGCCATGGAGCTGCCTATTACTACTAAGAGTAACAAAATAAAAGTTAATAGCGAACGCAAGTAACAAAATAAAAGTTAATAGCGAACGCAAGTCATAAGGGTCGAAGGCCGCCAATGAAGTGAACACTAACGATAATTCACTATTCTATATACCATGAAAGTACAATCTGGTGACCGAAACATGACGTCACTTCCTATATACACTCTGGTGATAAAATCAGTCAGCTAGTTCGCATTGAATAAGACACTTTTTCCAAGAACAGTCAAAAACAATATTTGCGATGATTGCCCAATTCGTAAAAATATTTTTAAAAATAGTACGAACATAGACGCCATTTTTCTTCCCATAGTCCAAAAGAAGACAACATGATTTTTTGTTACGACTAAATGTGTTCTCCTAACCCGATTAATCGAATGGAACTTTACGCGCTGTCTAGCGGTTGAATATTGCTAGTAACACTGATGACGAAATAACAGACGTCTTGCTATCAGATATTGAACGCTTATTTACTTGTTACATTGTTATGATTATGCCAGATTGTTTTCAAATGACCATCAATCACTTACAGTAAACTGTTGGACTTTTACCGTTTACGAGAAGCCTATTGTCGAAGGCCCCTCTGCCCTAACTCGTAGTCGTACGACGTACACACTGTAGTCGCATCCACAGGTACTTGTGGACAGGAACGAGAAATTTTACAAAGACTATATTCTTAAGCCAAAGGTTGAATTTAGTCGGTCCTGTCCACAAGTACCTGTGGTCGCATCTATGCTACTGCAGTATTATTACGGAATGGAATTAATCATTTTGAAATTAACTTCAGTATTGTCTACTGAAAAATTTATTAGTTTAGTTTTCATGGCCGATTAAAGCTCAATATAAGTACTGGCCGAAATTTCTGCTGTGATTTTAATCGATTATTTTTTTGGTTAAATCGGGTTTTACAAAAAAATGGTGGTAAAAACGGGTTTTGTAAGTTATCATTTAACAAAGGACATATTGCACAAGTACATCGAAAAAACAGACGGTACCGAGAAATATTCACATATGATTGGAGATTTCAGACACATTAATGAAAAGGCAAAGTACACAAACTGAATATTTAATGCTCATAAAATTGCTAAAAAAGTATACTTAATACGATTTTTTTCAATGAGTAATAAATGTAATAAAATTTTGATTTCCAAAAAAATTGTCAAAAATAATTATTCTTAATAGCTACTCACCTTTTATGATATAAGTCATATGCAATCCCTTCTTAGTTCTAGTCTTTATCTGACTGAATGTTAGTGCATCGTGTTTTAGGAAAAAACAGTAAAACACTCAATATTCACAAATTTTCAGCCCCTTGGTCTTTATCAAGTGAAAGACATGTTTTAAACCAGGAAACTCACCTCTGATCAGCGTGTCTTCAGGGTGCCTTGAACCACAGTTGATTTTATGAGAATTTTTGTTAGTTTAAGACCATCAAACACCCGGTACGAATGGGGTTCAATCGGGTGCCCCAAATCTCAATACTAATATAGATTACATTATTTTTAAACAACTCAGAGGTAATTGATGGATTGTGGACCAATGGAGGGTCTGGTCTGTAAAATATACAGCTGTCTTTTCAATATTACATAGCACCATGCATGGCACAACGGCAGATTCAGATCCAGAAAGTTTACAATTTGAAAAGGGGTGAAGGATAACAGAATTACTGTATACTATTTAGAATTGCTGTTCAATACATGCATACCTCATTCCAAATACTTTTGGAATTGCTGGGTAAACTGAAAGGCAAGACTCTGTTTCAGATATAGGAGACATACTGTAGGCTGCCAGAATTTTCAGAATAAAAAATCAAATTTTATTTCCTGACACTGAAAATAGCACAATCTGTTTCAATTACTCAGATGATAAATTAGTTATTGCTCTTAAAGACGGTTGTATAAGAAAAATAACACATACATGTATAAGATACAAAATCTAGGAGGTAGGGGTATGTACACCTGAAATTTGTTATTACTTTGACAAGCCTTGTGATGCTGTTTTGAAGCTTCTGCAACTACGTTATGACCTGTTAATTTGTCAGACGTATCACTCAATGATTTATCAACTCCCAAAAACGAAGAGACACTCAGCAGAAAGAAACGGAATAGTCTTACAACGGTCTCCCCAATACATTTTAGAATGTTTCAAAAGTAAATAGAAGTCCTAAGCTCTCCTTGATCTTTATGTACCCTTTTCTGGATCCGTCAATGAACATGTGTTGAAATACATATACTATTTCTTGTCTTTGATGAAGAGTCATACTTATACATTGTAGGTACATGTACTGTTATGCATTGTAAGTACATGTACTGTACTTATCCATTGTAAGTACATACACTGTTATGCATTGTAAGTACATGTACTGTACTTATCCATTGTAAGTACATACACTCTTATACATTGTAAGAACATGTACTGTACTTATCCATTGTAAGTACATACACTGTTATGCATTGTAAGTACATGTACTGTACTTATCCATTGTAAGTACATACACTGTTATACATTGTAAGTACATGTACTGTACTTATCCATTGTAAGTACATACACTGTTATACATTGTAAGTACATGTACTGTACTTATCCATTGTAAGTACATACACTGTTATACATTGTAAGTACATGTACTGTACTTAAACATTGTAGGTACATGTACTGTTATACATTGTAAGAACATGTACTGTACTTATACATTGTAAGTACATACACTGTTATACATTGTAAGTACATACACTGTTATACATTGTAAGAACATGTACTGTACTTATACATTGTAAGTACATACACTGTTATACATTGTAAGAACATGTACTGTACTTGTACATTGTAAGTACATGTACTGTTATACATTGTAAGTACATGTACTGTTATACATTGTAAGTACATGTACTGTTATACATTGTAAGCACATGTACTGTACTTATGGATTGTAAGCAAATTTCCTATACTTATACATTGTAAGCACATGCACTGTACTTATACATTGTAAGTACACGTACTGTACTTATACATTGTAAGTACACGTACTGTACTTATACATTGTAAGCACACGTGCTTCACTTATACATTGTGAGTACATGCACTGTACTTATACATTATAAGCACATGTACTGTACTTTTACATTGTAAGTACACGTATTGCACTTATACATTGTAAGAACACGTGCTTCACTTATACATTGTAAGTACATTTACTGTACTTATACATTGTAAGTAAATGTACTGCACTTATACATTGTAAGAACATGTGCTTCACTTATACATTGTAAGTACATTTACTGTACTTATACATTGTAAGTAAATGTACTGCACTTATACATTGTAAGTACACGTACTGTACTTATACATTGGAAGCACACGTGCTTCACTTATACATTGTAAGAACATTTACTGTACTTATACATTGTAAGTAAATGTACTGCACTTATACATAGTAAGTACACGTACTGTACTTATACATTGGAAGCACATGTGCTTCACATATACATTGTAAGTAAGTACACGTACTGCACTTATACATTGTAAGCACACGTGCTTCACTTATACATTGTAAGTACATGTACTGTACTTATACATTGTAAGTACATGTAATGCACTTATACATTGTAAGCACACGTATTGTACTTATACATTGTACGTACATGTACTGTACTTATACATTGTAAGTACACGTGTTTCACTTATATATTGTAAGTACACGTACTGTACTTATACATTGTAAGTACACGTATTGTACTTATACATTGTAAGCACACGTGCTTCACTTATACATTGTTAGTACATGTACTGTACTTATACATTGTAAGTACATGTACTGTACACGTATTAAGACTAAATGACAGAAGTCTGACAAAACACCTAGAAACTATCGTAAAGTAGCGAAACAGCTTGTATCAGAATGAAAATTAATAATGTATTGCTGGCTTCTTTTGACTTGATTTAACGAGTGTCGTTACTACTGTAAAAATCCTTGCCACCCGTCCTTGTGGAACAGGGAGAGCAAGTAAAAGAGATGTTTAGTGTGTGCGCGCTGATGTCCTTGCTTGAGTGGTTCATATAGAAAAATTCGTTTTTGTCACCAAACATAAGAGAGTATCCAGTGAGGAATAAAACATTTTCCCGTGCAGCTTGTCATAACCAAAAAGTGAGTAGAATCATCCATATGATAATCTTTTGTGAATCGCACCGTGAATATTTCCAACGGCTATGTAAATGCCATTACGTACACTAATGACTTGTACAATCTGACAAAGGCAATCAAACTCCGTGACTATTTACCCTTTATGCATAAAGCAGTGTGGACAGATGAAATCTTATCTGTGAAAATCTGGCACAAATGAGAATCAAACCTGGGACCTTCACGTTAGAGATCTGACGCTCCAACAATTAACTATTGACAACTGTTCATAAAATATCACAACATTTCCAAAGCTAGGTTCACTTAGTGATCGTTACCCAACATCGTAAAATTAGTTCCAGATGCAACTGTATTCTTGTTATGCCTATTGACTTACAAAATAGAGTTGTCGTCCTTTTGTCGTTAAAACTCCTTACATACGACGATATGTTAATTTTCCTGTGTTTTGTAAATATTTCTTTCTTTTTAAAGTCTCTTAAACCTAAGGTAACAAATAAATAAAATCGTACATGGGTGTGCGGAGTGGATAAGAAGTTTCCCCTTTTTTCCTTCTACGAGGGTTGAGATTACTCTTTCCACTTAACACACCCATATTTGATTATTTTTCCCCCATGCTTCAAGTATATGTTTAGTCATGTAATTAAAATTTGACGTAACTTTAAATGTACTATATTCTCATCACATAGAAGTCCTACGTTATCAAAATATATTGTGACGTCATATGGCGTGTAGCTTTTCTACAGCCTAGAGTATGGATAGAAAAATCCTGACTTGGCAAATCGGTCGGTACGACTGTACAAGGTGGGTGAATTTGATATCCATGCATATATCAGTTTGTTTCATTTTCGTCAAGTGTCACAGAATTTTAGCTGTGTTGTAGACCGACTTGAATACAGTAACAGTTTTTTACCAGGCGTGACGAGGAACATTGCTTTGAAGTTTCATCCGTAGGACCCGTGGCTTTCACTTCTTACGCAGAGTGGATGACAAAGGAACGGTCACTACATTTTAATTGTTTTAGGCACGACTTGTTCAGGAAATGACACCCTGTACCTCTGCCTTATACATTGTAAGTCCGCGCTGTTGTTCGGTGTCCGTGTATAGACTTCGGTTTAAAAGGATATAAGATGTTACAATGACTATTTTGTCTCCTCACATATAGTCGAGAATATGATAAAATGTATGTTCAAATACATTGTCAAACACGTAAAACGATGTAAAAGATATATTTTTTCTAAGTTATTTGTTTTATCAGAATTTAAGTGTCCCCGTACCTTAAAAAATCCAGCTGCATTTCAGTATGCAATGACCTTTCAAATAAACTCTTTCGCAATATCAAATGTACTTCGTAATTCGGTCAGGGTATATCGGTCCTTTAAACGCTCGAACTATGTTAAAGTCGACCGATATTTATGTGTTTTATATTCATTTTTACAAATACAGGACGTGATTTTTGTTGGAAAGTTGGAAAGTTCATGTATTATGTAAAATATATGCTTTTCAATGTTTTTTTAAATACCTGAAGAAAATCGGATGAATATATGAATAAATATATCAGGTCACTAAAAGAAAAATTTCCTATCTTTAATGTTACCCTTTATTCTGACGTTGACAAAATCAAAACAGTATAATTGTGAAAAGTTCGGTACCTCACGTTTTACAATCGTGCCGTTAACAAGAGGTCCATGGGTCACATCGCTCACCTAAACTGTGTTGGTATCTTAGAAATAAGGGAATCTCAAATTTACAAATCATTTTGACACTCCTTAAGAGTGCAGGAGACTTAGAAATGAATGAAAATGACAAAGCTGGGAAAGATGTCAAAAACATGTCAAAAATTAGTTTTCCGATTTATTCCAATAAAGGACACTGACTCATGCATCCATAAAAATCGCTCAGATGCACTTAGTTTTTCAACCTATGCAGCATTTCTGGAGAAGATTTTTAAAGAGGGGTACTCACAGGCCTATTTTGCTCCACCCTGGATCGATCTGGCCGAAATGTAAAAACTTGGTGCAGGACCTTGAGTACTTACTTCCAATAAAAGTTCATCAAAATCCCTTTAGCGGTTTTGGAAAAGTAGTCGAAAATGTGGAAAATTACCCCCTCTCTTTTCATTTTTGCAGTCTTAAAAAATTAATAAAAAATTCAAACAATTAAATTTCAGCAAAATACTTTCAAGAGAGCATTTACCTACCAAACCAAAGGTAAAAAAATAAAATAAATGTATCATAATGAATAATAGGGGGAAATCAAAGAAATCATACAAAAATGACTGAAAATTACAAAGTCTAAAACGACGTCAAGAACGCGCCAAAAAATTGTTTTCCTATTTCAACAAAATTAACAAACTTGAATCATACATCTATGTAGATTACTCAGATACAGTTAGTATTTCAATTCATGCAGCGTTTCTGGAGGGGAAGATTTTTAAAGAGGGGTACCCTCTGAGGCCTCTTTTTCCACACCCTGGAAAGACGGACGGACCGACAGACAGACGGACAGGCGACAGACAAAAGGCGATCAGAAAAGCACACTTGAATCTTCGGTTCAGGTGAGCTAACAATGGGTCAAGATCACCCGATATTTCCGTCACGTGGACAGTTTCAGAAACGAATGTTTTGAAACGACGAAAAACTTTGCCTGATTTAGGTATGAAATGATGATGTACGAAAATAAACGCAAAGTGCAATAAGAATAGAATGTATATTAACTGCAAATAGCACGTGTTTATTGGTCTCTCGGTAATCTTCGTAAAAATTTACCGAAAGTTTGTTTGCTATGCTCAAAGTATGGCGGACAAAATAAAACTGATATTACGGGTTATGTTTGGCAAGATTGTTGCAATTTTACATATGCATTTGTTATTCTAACCACCAGATGGTCTCTTTGGAATATATATGAGATAGAATATCACATAAAATTGGAATGTAATTTTTTCTCACCGACGACAGCTCATATCGCTTTAAATGCATCTTATTATTGGCTGTTCAGACAACAAGACATCAGATATAAGAGTCATTATCTAAGATCTTGCACAACTGTGGTTCAAGTTACAGGATCGTCATCCCTGCTTTATACAGGTCCAATAGAAACCCATTGATCACCATGACAACATTGACTTAATATTTGTGAAAACGAAAAGATGTATGAAAAATCACTAATTTATTGTATGAATATCTACAATGCATTTTGAAACATATACAGAAATGTACACACGAGGAAAAATACTGAACGGAAATATAAACATATAGAACTGTTAATACAACACTATTATATACACTTCCGTGTCGTATAACTGATATAAAACACATAATAATGATATATATATGTATATTTCTCTCCTCCTCCATTACTTCCATAAATCAAACATTCATACAATTAAACCCAACCGACGTCCCAGAATCGGTTGACCTAAACTTGAATGATAAACATAATTGTCTAATTTAAAAAATTCGGTTTTTATTTACAAGTTTATCCACTTAAATGAATGCAGAGAAATTTAAGTATTGCTTAAGTTTATTCACTATTAAATATAAAAATTATTCACGATCATTTTATTCAGCAGTATTAAAATATATATTATTTTGAGTATATTCATAAATTAACTATATTTTCAATGTTCATAAATTGAAATAAAAGTAGTCAAATACAGGTTAAATGTACGCAATGCTATAACAAAAATTCATCAACCTACATAATGTGAACAAAAAATAGCATTTTTATAATAGCCTACAAGCCTATCGTTTTTGTATTCAATCTATAAAGCATACGTTATGTAACCATTGTGATTGTCTCTTCCTCATTTCATTTTCAAATATAAAGTAAAACCTATTAAAATTTAATAGAATAAACATAATTATTTAATTTTACAAACTAGAATTGATATGTTTATACCCTTGCGTGATATTTCATTTACGATTTTCCTCTCTACAGAAAACATTAAATAAGTAAGAGCACATAGGATATATCAGGTTTAACGGTGAAATAGGGCATCCTAATTTAACTAATAAAGTCTCAATTTAATGACTCATATATATTATTTTTGTTTGAAGTTCTTTTTGAGATAATTGATATAATGTTATAATTACTAACCTAAAAGTAACAAATTAATGAACTGATTGACTTTGCTATTAACTTTGCTGTAGAGTAACAAGAAAACAAAACTTTTCATAAATTCCTGTCAACCAGAAATGAATTTTTCATGAGATCAAAGGATTTCCAAGAAGTAAACTGTACACAGTTGGAAAATTTCATTACTTTTAGAGTATTGTGTTCTTATCATAAATGATATATCAATAATTTGTTGCTAAGTATGGAAATTATATGAAACAATTAGATTAAACCGCAATTATGTACTGTGTAACGCCACTTCCGGTGTATTTCAGCATAATGGCGAAATATTATTGGAGGGTTTTCTCCAAATGTATTTTTAATCTTTCGAAGAAATAAAATGTTCAAATCAATATTCTCCCTTTTTGTATTCTTTCTTGCAATTAAGGTATGTATCCTGTAAAAATGTTATCACACTTTTTCATCGAATGTTTCTACTTCCATGGGAGAAGCACATACATCAAATATGTCACGGCGAATCATACCGTAATTATTATCCACGTTTTACCATGCGTAATTAACAATGTCAGGAATGATCAGCTAATACATTGATTTTATAACCAAGATAATTACTGGATATGTTGGTTTTGCAAGCTGTTTCAAATAAATGTTTACATTAACCTGTTTGAAAGGAATGTACACATAATACAAGTATGTTTATACTGACTTGAAAACTTTACAGAAAAACAATACTACAAAACTAGGATCAAAGACCAGTTATTGAGAAAAATCAGCCTCAGTTATAATAATGAAACCCAATTACAATAGGAAATATGACGTTACGATATGAATTATTTCTTTACGGATGCATTTTTCAAAGTCACAGAATAGGTATACAAAAAACACACGGAATAAAATGCATTTTACAGTGATAAAACTAATCATAAACATCTTGATGTATGACACTGCATATATATGTTGATGAATGCACACATACCAAGTGATAGAAAACCTTATAATTATCTACAACCTGCTGTGAAAATAACGCATTGCAAGCACTACATCCTTTTTCTTTTTACCCTGTTCAAAAAATAAAGATATTTACAACCTATATAACACAAAGAAATATTCATGTAATAATATCTACCGAGGAAATTTCATGAAATGTTGAATGTGAACTGATCAGTTTTTCTCTCCAAACAACACAATTTACTATATTTCAAAACGATTGTTCTAATGTTAGATTTAATTTTTTATTAGTGAATACACAAGATGGATAACCTTATTCAGCCCTACAAACAGTGATTCAGTCTGGTAATGAATTCTATGAGTGACATTATGTTTTTTGATGCTGTGTAACTAGGTTGGTTTTGAATTCAAATTCATTTGATGAAAATGAATACGGTAAAAAAACAATGCCAATGACACGATGAATTTAAGGCACTTGATAATTAATCACATTTACCTAGTCAAAACTAATCTTTAATGCAATACCCTTCTACATATTGTTTATGGCTTAACATGAAACAGAAAGAATTCAGTTATTACCTTATGATGTTAACTATTTAAAACATACAACATATTTGATAAACTTTCTACATTTAAACAAATCAAGGTTTCACCTTCAATACAAAAATTACACATTTATATTTCTACAGATTTATCAAAATTATCCCAAACAGATTATGATTCAGAAATTCCGCTTTATATTAGGTTCTATGGTATTACATTAAATTTGCTGCTTTTGCTGCAACAACTATTTTTTGACTTTCTGTAGTTTATTGATATGAACTTGATACATATTTGATCACCACTGCCTTATACTAAAGTTTAATTATAGATGTCTCTCCCTCCCAATTTGTTGTTACTGTAGGCGTTTCCCTGCAATGGTATGCTTTGTAATCCATTATCTGTGACGTCATAACTCGGCTTCCGCTTCACTGGTTTTGTGGAAGATCCAAAGCACCGCACTGCAAAACGCAACTCTTCACCCATCTCTGAACACAGGGTTTGCTAAAAAAGTAAAATTAGATAGTTAATTTAACAACAGTAGAAAAATATACAGGACCGTGCAAAAAGTGAGTCAACTATCATCATTTTCCTAACAACTATAGAAATATATAAAGCACCGTGCAAAAAGTGAGTCAACTATCATCATTTTCCTAACAACTATAGAAATATATACAGCACAGTGCCAAAAGTGCGTAAACTTTCACCATTTTCCTGTAGCTTTCTATGTTATAACAACATTTTTAAATATCTCCTAGAAAGTAATGGTTGTGTAAATTCTTGTCAAAATTAACAAATTCTATTCATCTTCATTTGATATTAGCTTAAACTCTTTTGAAAATTTCTTTGAAGAAGCAACAAATTTTCTTAAAGTCAGTATTTTGTTGACACCACTTACTATGAACAAAGAAAGAATGCTGCAAAGTTCGTGTATCACTTACAAATACTTGCTATTTTCATAAAAATAAATTGACACAGTCCAAACTACTTTAGAAAGATAGTCAATAAACCTCAACACAAATGTGCAAAAGTTAACAAAATTTCATCAAGTATAAAAGTAAGGCCAATTATTTCTAACAAGTTTATTAAGCGTAGAAAGTATTGGGAAAATGACGATAGTTGACTCATTTTTGGAATGGTGCAGTAGATATACTATGTAGAATAACGTGAAAGTAAAAGAACTAAAACAACAGAATATACATGCAATGCATTCAATAATCTGCTATCACTATAAAAACTTTCATAAAATAGATATGTTTATGTTTGCGACTGAAACATTTGTGACAAAATCAAGGATCAAAATTAGAACAACAAAGATATAAATTACCTTATCTTCTTTAGCATTTTTCCTAGCTTTCCATAGAAATTCACAGAATGCTAAAATCACCCCCGATACAGTTCCACCTATAAGTACAACAAATACACCAGCAACGTTCTTTATAGTCAATGCATTTGTAGACTGTTTCTTTTCACTATTAGCGCATTTCCCGCCATTATTTTTTTCTTTCCACCACGTATTATACATCTTCTGTATAACTTGGTCCTCCTGAAGTTTCAATATGATGCTCGATATCTGATCTCTGTAAATCGAATCTAAAAATAAAAACAAATCAAATTCAAGATAATTACCATGTGAAATACATTATCAAAATTGGTTTGTCTTGTTGCAAAATATCATCAAAACATTAACGGAAAATTTGTTATTATCAAAGAATAATGTTAAAGTATATATTCACTTAATATGGCGGGGTGGAGTAATGTTTTGATAATTATACGTATCAATCTGCTAAATCATGTTTTATGAAATCTGTACGTGAAAATCGTTTCATTCCTCACTGGATACTCGTTTGTATGGTTGGTTGTATTGTTGTTTAACGTCCCACTCAAGAATCTTTCACTCATATGGAAACGTCACCAAATGCTGCTGAAGGTGTTCAAAGTTTGGCCTATGCTCGGCACTTACGGCCATTGAGCAGTGAGTGTTCTTTAACGTGCCAACACCTACTGTGGCAAGGGACCTCGGTTTTTACTGTCTCATCCGAAGGACAGGAATCCGACCTGCAGCCGCCTGGACTGAAACTCACGACCTCACAATCAAGAGTCGGAAGCTTGACAACTGACAAACAGGAAAAAGAACTCTTGCCAATGTAATTTTAATGTCATTATGGTTTATTAAAACTTAAACTAATCCAGCTCAAGAAATTGTTCACAAGACTCCAACCCACCAGGTTAAATTGACTTTAGTATAGTTATTGTTCATATAAACTGTAGCTTGTTGTTTTCATGGTGCGTATTTGCAACACTTGGGTTCATTCAAACCTGACAAACCTATCCCATAATGTACAATCCACATTTCTATATCGTTATCTAGCTTTCCCAGGAATAATAATCCAACTTACTTTCTGGAAGAGCAATACCGTAGCCTTTGGAATCCAGCCATCCACCAACTTGCATCAAATCACATTCTCTTTCTATTATATACTCAAGAGTTGACGATTCGGCAAAATACGCGTAATCACCATTTTTAACCATCTCTACACCTTCCTCTTGTGTATCGACGAATACTGATGGCGATGCCGCTTTCATGAAACTCCACATACGTTTGTATACTTCGAATTTTGATCTCTACAATGATAGACGTAAACTTTCAATAATGTTAATTTTGCTGTTTCAAAATTTAGTTTCTTCTGGTTCAATTGTTTTTTGACATAGAACAATGTACATTTCACATAGGGACCCCTACAATGCCTCTTTGCTTAGAGGAATAACCTCGCATCAAGTTCTGGTCCCATTCAAGTACATATAAGGGAAGTTTTGAAGAGGTAGTATCTATTTATTTACCATGCAATCGACATAAGAAGTGATATCAGTGACTTCTTGGTGAAATGTTAAACCTAGACCTGCGCCACAGTAAAGTTGTACTTTAAAAAAAATACCTTATTTTTAAAAGTGCTAAGGCAGAAATGTGTGGCATGTCTGGGAGTCTATCTATAACAATGTAATTATAACAAAGATAGCAACACAAAATGATATTTACCTTGAAAAATTCTTTGGTGCTGCCCATATTTAGTGTGCCATATCGAATTTTGGTCTGTTTAGCCAGATCTTCGGCGCTTTCTATTGGGGAAACCATTCTCTCAACAGTCAGAAAAGCAGCCAAATTTGCAGTGTAGGATGAAATGATAATCAGAGTAAAGAACCACCAACATCCGGCCACAAGTCTTGTTGACACTGCACGAGGAGCTATTTCACAGCCTAGTATGAAAATGAATGTGCTGTAATTTTATAAACCATTGTGACACCTTGCAAATAGGAAAGTCATATTTCTCCTATGATTTGTTTTTCAATCAATATTCGTATACGAAAAATAACATCTTATCTTTGTAAATAATGAAGAATAACAGTAAAAAAGAATGGTGAAGAATGTTGCAGTTGCCGATGGAAAAACAATGAACAGAATTCATGAAAGTGAAAACATCATATATGTGCTTTGAGTATAGTTTATCATACTCCAGTAACTGCGCAATTAAGTACCATAAGGTTAAGTCAATAAGCCATAAGTTAATTGGCCATAAGGTTAAAATTTTTCTTTTCCCTAAAATACATATTCAAGAATATAAAAGATTAAACTTGCAAAATAAAATATATCAAATGACAAGTGAACTCTTGATAAAATCGAAGAGGATTTGGAATCAAAACATATTAACGAGATGCCGTGTGAATATAATATATATTTTTATTAACAGTTCCAGTTTTAGTTTTACAGCAAAGGCCAAGGCAAATGCTCAAGATGGTCGTTTGTGTCTAATAAGACTTCATCACTTGACCTCGAATTTAATATTAATATGCATTTACAAAAGAAACAAAGGTATTATACAAGGTCAAATATTAAACCTAAATGTATTGCCAAGTACGTCTAAGAGTTACCCACTGTAAAAAAGATGAATATCTTAACTTTTGTGAAGTTAAGAATTTAAATGGTGCAAATCGTGCGAAATATTACTTTAGTATAAAATAATTGGCTGATACCGCAAAATCAGGTAGTGAAATTATGTACACAATGTTTTTTTTTTTGTTTTTTTTTGGGGGGGGGGGGTCTTTTTGGGTTATTACTTTGCAATCTACATTTCTTTGCAAACGTATTATTCAATCCATTCATACTTTTAATCAATGAAGTGAATACAAAAATATATATGCATTATATCAGCATTTACCTTGCTGCATAAAAGCTCCAACTGTAAACCATAGACTGTTTAATATGGAAAACTGATTCTCCACAACATCGGTATTCGGATCGCATGGGTGCGGATTACACCACTCGTATGGGGTAAATCTAGCAATAACAAACAGCATAAAACTAACACATAGATAACCAGCGATTATGTACACCCAAACTTCCACATCCAGCGGTGATAAGAATGAAAATAATTTAGGGGGCTCCGGTTTTGGTTTTCGGAAAAGAATTGTAATTCCAACATTCAAAAATGGCTTCGTAAAATCAATTACTTCCTCTCTTTCATATGTAATTGTCATTCCAGCGACAGCAAGATCTGCTTTCTGAAATTGGAAATTGTTCAAGGTCGTCATTTATATAAATGCGTATTACAGGTTTATATAACATATTTATAAAATATAAATATGGGTTTTTTAGCCCATTTATCCCTAAAGACACATCCCTATCTCTAAGTCATTGATTTACAGAAGAGTCCAATGTTTTTCAGGGGTCAACGAGTTGATTATTCCAAAAGCAACACTATGAGCGAATAATACCCACCTCAACATGCACTAACAGATAATTAGTAAATAATGAGACTTTTTCTACAATTTTCATTGACTTAAATTAAATTTGAGCTATTGAGGACATAGTACCAAATGACTTCACATTATCTGTCATACGTCTACATCTATTCCTTGTCATAATGACTTGCGATATATTTTGTTAATTTAGTTCGTGCAATATTATTTTACATTATTTTTCATTGTCTGAAATTTCTGCTATATACTAAACAATTATTTTCATCCATTTAGGGCACTATGGTCTAATAATCCTGTCGGGGTGGGGGGTGGTGGTGTACTACTTGGATAAAATTACATCATTATCAGTCCTCAAAATAAGTTAAAAGATAACTACAGTTTTCCCTGTTATATCGACACCCTTTGTTGTCTTTAATTTTGGCAGTATAAGGGTTTGGCGATATATCAAGGCTTACCATTTTCAAGCTGTAGCCATTTCAAAGTTCATAATTCCCACTGCATCAGATACACTATTTACAATTCACTATACCAAACACAAAACATGTAAATCTATTTACCTGGTCAATGATTTTCTGACATTAATTACCTACCTATTCTGAAAAGTGTTTGCCTACACCTGTTTATTCAATTGGTCAGGCTATACGGTCGAGTGATTCAGGTATGTCAGTTTGGCGTTATAACAAAGGAATTATAGAGGACGAAATTTGTTCTTTGATAAATGGTGGTGGTATCTAGTTTGGCGGTAAAATTGAGAATAGATTGGGGAGAACATGGAATTAACACTACTGATGCTAAGTTTACCTTTTCCTTCAATTCTTTGACCATTCCTGTACATTCTTCTCCATCAGAATTGCATGATCCGTATCCATCTATCACATGAATAGTATAATCAAATTTCAGCCGCTTTTTAATTTCATTCAACAGATCTATACAAAAACCTTCATAGTAAACATTTCCGTTGATATCAGTCTTTTCAAATACATATGGATCATCCTGTAGAAGAAAACAAAATTTAAGATATTTTAACCCATTCACTCCTAAAGACACATTTGAACTGGTCTAAGTCATTGACTTACAGAAGAGTCCATTGTTTTTCAAGTTTTTTTTTTAATGATTTTATTGTCCTCAATACAATAAGGATTCCTTGAGCTGAAGAACTCTGGAATCAACATAATACATTAATTACATACTATGCTATATCAAAGTGATCGCGCATGCACAATATTATGACTAGGTAAATGTGTGTACGGGGTTGATGAGTGAAGATATGTACTGAAATTGACATTAGGGAAATCTTGTACAAATATTATAAACATAATACCAAAATTATAATTAAGATGACAAGTAAAAATGAAGAACAAAGACAAATAATTAAAAGCAGAGCATCGCAATATGAACACCTTACTTAACATATAACCTCACACCAGAGAATTGCGCATGTCCAACCCTTGTAATACTACAAAAATAATTTTCAATGAAACACCATATTTCTTTTTCAGTCATTTTGGAAGCCGTAAGAACAAGGTTTATCAGCAACATTATATCATACCTATTTCTATATCCTTGGATTTAAGATAATTGGCATGCATTTATTTTTTATTTAAAATTTAAAGGTTTTCTTTCCTAGTATATCTGGTAATATAAAAGTCAAAATTTTATTTGCTTGCAAACTTAATATGTTTTCAGTTATTATTTGATGACTAGACCGTAATATCGACTTAAAACAGTATACATCACTAAATAAAACTGAAGAAGAAGCAATGGATATTAAAAACTCCAAGTACATTAGAATGTGAATTGGAACATTTGTGATGGGTGGGGCATGCAGGCAGAGGACGCTGACTCCTTCCAAACACCTGGTCCTATCCCGTTTGGGAAATGCAATTGTTCTTCATGTTGAGACCATTTGCACATCTTATTCGTCATGTTCTAATGGACTTGAGTTTCGATTATCAATTGGTACTTCTTCATATTTACAAATTGGATATAATATCAGTCTCAACATGAAGTGCAATTGCGAATCCCAAATGGGATATGACCAGGTGTCCGGAAGGAGTCAGTGTCATCCGTTAGTATGCAACACCCGTCGCAAGTATTCCAT
>BROG01000154.1:425000-605000 GCA_030159075.1 Atrina japonica
TACCAATATCACTCTAGTGTCATTTTTAGGGTAGTATAACACTCCCTGAATCCAATGAAGGCGTGTATAGGATGAAATAGATTTAATTTCTGTATACAACAACGGTAAAATCAAATTCATTTGCTTAATTCTTGGAGTAAATAGTCAAAACGAGTAAAAAACTGATTCAACAACACCAGAACATACTTGACCTAATTAACTTGTGATATATATATATATATATATATATATATATATATATATATATATATATATATATATATATATATATATGTGTGTGTGTGTGTGTGTGTGTGTGTGTGTGTGTGTGTGTGTGTGTCCTGTATATTTGAACTCATAGTCATTTCTATATAAACGTAAATAATGATACAATATAAAATTCAATGTGTAATATGAAATAACAATTACCTTTCAAATATTTTATTCAATCTACAGTAAAATACAAAACCGATGACAACTAACTCATCAACCCCTGAAGTCACATTTGGACCTGTCCCCTTTCAAAGAGTGGTTAAGTCTACTGTCATAATTCAGGGGTGTATGATTGAATTAAAATCAAACATGCAATATGGACTTGTTTACTCCTGAATTATGACAGTGGACCATACTATTTACTGATCTGGGTGAGTCTAAATGTGACCACAGGGTTTGATGAGTTAAAGCGCAAGTCAAATATGTGTTACAAACGCTTGAAATCCCAAATCAAACAATATTGCAGTTTAGTGTCATTTTAATACAACGTGTTATTTTCGTACTTTACGATATTCCCGGTGGTAATATTATTTTCTGAATCGTCATCGTTTTTTTTAATTTTTATTTTTTAAACATTGTCCTGCATATATATGTTAACAAAACATATTTCTGAAAAAATCATATGCACAAGAGACAATTTTGGTAAACAGACTTACGGGGATTTCCGTCTGACCGATGCTAAGTGGTGATGAGCTGGCTTTACTGCTGAATAGTTCATACTTCCATTCACTTGTTATTTGGCTGACAGCGGGTCGGTCTGGATCAACAATCCGGAATGCTGTGATATTTGCGCCACCATACTTAAAATTATCCAAATCAACTAAACCAAGATCCTGAAGTGAAAAAGTAATTATTGTCAATGTGGTTTGTGTATTATTATTATTATTATTATTATTATTATTATCATTATTACGATTACATTGTACATCCTTTTGTAGTTTCGTCTTGAGCATTGTAACTTTGGTATTATGTTTATAATATTCCAATGGTCATCAATTTCATTATCTACAGCTTAGAGCAATCCATGCACGTTATAAAACTTAAACGACCCTTCTTATCTAAACCACAAAGCTGTACACATACTTCCACAAAGTTTTGGAAATACATATGTTCTTAATTATTTCAAGTGCACATCTAATTCGGTCATTATATGATTTGTTGAATTCCGGAAGAAGCATAAATAAGTATTTATGTTACAAATTGAAAACAAAGGGAGGCTTATCTAGCTTACAACACATTACATTAGAACTGTCGGCATTTTGAAAAATCAAGAATTTACGTTGACTTTCTAAATTAGTCACATCTCACAAACGCTATTCTTTTTTATTTCCTTATTGTGCAAAATACTCACCAATGTAGTAAACATGTAATGGAAATATTCATTCACAGCATTTACTTGCAGTGCCTGGAAAATATTGTTTTAAAAAAGAATTAATGTCATAAAGTCATACAGGACATTCTTTCATATTAATTAAATATTTTTCTTGATTAATAATTTATATAAACTCAAATATGATAGCAGTGTACTTTATGTACTGTAATATTATTATCATAAACATTATCATAACTACTAGATCCATCACCATTATTATCACTAATCAATTCATAATCATTAATTTCATTAACAAATTCGTGTAATGAAATAATCTATAATTATTGAATACTGGTCGGTTGATACCTTTTCCAATAAAACGCCAACTTTGGAAACATCGCAGTCTATAATAAGTCTGAACTCTCCTTGCTTTTTCAGATCTTTAAACATGCCAATGTAACGCTCGGGATCGGGATCCAACTTTCGAACGACAATTTTGAAATGTTGGGACTTCGACGCTGACAGAACCTCTTGGAGTCGTATCAAACCTTTCAAAATATCATGAGAGAATGAGAATCGGTGAAAAACAAGCGAAACAAAAACCACAGCTGGAGATTACACAAACCAAGCACAGGTTATTTAATTTTCGCATACAACAATCAATTTGATTAAACATGCAATGGGGAATTAAGATCACGGACATAGTGTCATTGCAAAACATTGATTGAATAGTATGGAACTACGTGGAATGTCACGGATGTGGAATGGAATGTCAAGATAATCCTTGCTTTGCTTTGTATAAATAAGTGTTATGTTGTTTTCTGTCAAGTTTCCATGGATATCCTCAAAAGCAAAAATTCAGATTTATTCCTTAGCGATAATATTTTACAGGGATATAACTATTCTTTTTTCTTCTCATAATGTGTTTCTCTATACCAAAATACATTGCATTGATTTGTCCGAAAAAATACATCTAAAATTAAGACAGAATTGTGAATAGAGCTCAGACTCTCTGCGTGTTCCTTATATAAGTATATACATGTAATTGATAGAGTTTTTTATATATATGTTCTTACGTGTTGGGAAATTGTTTATATCATAACATAGATTTCCTCATCTACCACTCTGGTCACAGTTAGACTCCGGATTCTAAATTATACACTCCTGAATTCTGCCTATCGACATTACTATTCTTTCAAATGGATGAGTCCAAATGTGACTACAGAGGTCAATGAGGTAACAAGATATAACAATTCAGATCCTACCCAATCTATCAAAGATGATGACCTTTAAATACTTTGAAGGATACATATCGAGTTTCATAAACACTTAATCGGATTCTGCATTTGAGATGTTTACAAACTGTCGGTACAAATGTTGTTTTCATTAAATACATCTTATTTGATCACTAACAATTAACAAATTAATAATAAATTACTGCAACAAAAACCGGCACATCACTAATCAAACAAAGTATGAGCCAAGTATCTGGGCACCAAAAAAATGCAATTAACAAATTTTGTAATTATATCATGTAATTCTTCCTTTCGCCTGATCTCACCTCTGGATTTCCAGCGGTCCGCGCTTTTCCATGTTCACCAGATTGGTATCTGAAATCTATATTGTCTCCTCGACATCCTGAGAATTCATATTTTGGTATATGTGATTTTAATATTTTATGCATTTATTTTCTAGTTAGCAAGACTTACTTATTATTGTTACTGTTGTAATTTTTGTTTTTGCTCTGTTTGTTTGTTGTTTTTATTGTTGTCTTTGCTGGTTTTTATTTTATTTATTTATTTATTTGTTTGTTTTTTGTCGTTGTATTTTGAATTTTGGTTTTGTTGTTTTTGTTGTTGATTTTGTATTTTAGGAGAGTAGTATTCCACTTTTGTGAAAGAAATAATTTAAAACTTCCTGGGCAAGTTACATGTAGTGGTAAAGAAAAATGTGGGTACCTTGAACATGTATTGTAATGACAAAAAAAATGTTTAAATTAAAAAAAAATTAATATATCAAGAATGTTGCTCATTTGAATATTTCACATAGCTTGAAATGTTATATACCTACACAATTCTACTGATACACTCTTTGATATAATGCATACCTTAGTTTGATATATAACTTTATACACAGTAGGGACATGTTTTTGAAACACCCTGTATATCCTATTCACTGATATTGTTCCAATACCGGGTAATTATGTCTATTTTCTAAATCTTCATCTTTCCACATATTAGTGAACTTTCTATGTGATTAATCCTTACTACAGGGTTGGTGATTATCATAATAATCTAAATAATAATACAATATTTTAATATGCACGTCATCTGAGCCATATTTTATCGACAAGCCATAATTTTTGTCAATACTGAATCTTTTAAAGACCCTCATTCTGTCCTTATTCTATCAATCAATCACAAGTAATCTTTAAGCAACTGAGTTTGTAACACTAACCATTAAACTGTGATAAACACTGGTTTTAATACCGAAGCGTTTTTAAATTCTCCACAGACGCAACATTTTATGTAATTTCAATTTTTCATAATAATTTCAATTTGTTTAAATTCTCTTGTTTGTTTACATTGTATTAGCATTGAGTTAGACAAATGAGAGAAAAATTCTTTAATCTGTATATGCCTTAAATAAATTACATTTGATCATAAATGGATACAAATTGTTGAAATCATATGAAAATTATTTTAAATTCAAATACATTTCTATCGCTAGATCTACCTAAAATGATTACCTGAAAGAAATGTTTATAAAACCGTATGTTTATGTTAATTTACGGCGACCAGGTTTCACCGTTTAAATCTAGTATTTGCCCCCTAAAATGCATTTGAAATGAAATATGAGACTTTTAATACCATGTTACATGATCAATTTTCAATATAAAATCAGTCAGCAGGATATTTTTTTAAAAATTACTATGTCAAGGGGCCATTACTCTGCACAAAATCATCCGACCGAAAAAAATTGATCTTTAAATCATCTAGATACAAATAAATATCAATTATCAACTCACTATGTTGAAAAACTTATCTACGTATTTCCAAGGACCATCACTCAGCAACGGAAAATCAGAATTTAATCAAAATCGAAAGGGAGCTTGCATTTATGGTATGGAATTCATTGAAATCTGTTGAGGCGTGTTTGAGTAATCGTGCGAAGCGTGGACGACGTACGGACGGACAACGGTATACCATAATACGTCCCGTCAAAATTGACGGGCGTATGATAATACTTATGGTAAAAACTTTTCAATTATTCTTGTGACCATGAAACAGAAGGCAACTTTGTTTCAGTATACTGTGTAACCTTGGAATCCAATATGGCGTACTCGGAAGACACTGTCATTGCATCTTTCTTCAGACCATGTGCCAATAAAAAATATTGTTATCAGTATATAATCCACCTTGGGAATAAGTATGGGGTATTCAGAACGGCACTATAACTATTGAAACGGTCAGAGTTGCAGTGATGACCTACTGAGATTCCGGACAGCATTGTAAATAGTCAAACTTTGGTTAAAGATGGAAGTATGATATCGTCATTAAGATACTCATAATCCTCACAATTGAAGTTTTTTTTTACAGATTGCAATGTGTAGGGTTAAAATTTGATTTTCACAGTACTTACGTTTCTGGTTATTACTTTATAATGTGATCATAATTGCATTCACTTAAGACAATAAGAATATTCCAAAAGCATATCATCTAAATGAGCGCCTTCATATGAATTTGACTGTGGACTCACGGCGGGTTTGTCAAATATCCACCAGAATTGTATATTGTATCATCCACATCCTAAGGATTAATACTTTGATAATGTGAATTTTATAATTGTGATTTGAGTATAATCATGTGAAAGTTAAAAAAAATCGCCATTATGCAGCTCACCATCATTATCTTCATAGAGTACAGTGAAATCGTTCCATCCCCAGTGATTGATCAGGTCTCTGTAAGCTCCACTCAGCGTTAAGTAGTACGGGTAGAGGTTAAGAGAATAGTTGTCTTTATACGGGTTCTTTGTATCTGAAGTAATGTCTCTAGGATCCCAATGGGCTTGGATATGAGGTATAGCCAGGTAGTTACATATCGACTGCACGTGACCAGTAGATATTCTGGAACTGGGCCCAAATATTACCTTGCAGCCAGCAGCTATCCGTTTACAAACTACAAAAGAACGAATACGTTTATAAGTAACTTATACACGTATGGTAAACTTCAACATTGACAGTATCTTACCATCATACTAAGGCTAAAACCGGGGAATTATAAATAATTTGAAAAATTATTTTGTGAGTGTATACTTGCATGTGCGCGTGTCTGTTAAGACAAGACAGACGGGAATTGTGAAGCATCTGATACAGTGTATGTGTGTAAATGCATCTTAGAGACGGTATATGTATGTGCGCGCGCGGAGGGGTGTGTGTGCGTGCATGCATGCGTGCGTGCAAGCACGCGTGTGTCGTGTGTGTTTGTATATGAAAGATAGGGAGAGAGTGAGCGAGAGTGATACAATGCGAGAATCCTTCACTCAAATGAATGAACATGTGACATCTACTCTCCTTATCAAAAGCTTCAATACGAAGACTTCGAAATCTCTTTTGAAATAGTTTAACAGAAATAGATATATTCACACTCATTCGTCTTACAGATTCGTTGAACTGATAGATTTATTAGCTTAGCTCTTACCAGCACTTCTTTGGATGACATATGATGTAATTCGCATAGTATCAGAAATAATAAAGTCAATCCCATGTAAAGTGACAATGCATTAGTTTGCTACCTCACAATCCATCCACAACAATCACGTTACTACTTAAAACCATCTGATTGTCAATTTTATGGATAAAAAGTACTTTCTAGAAGTAAATGATTTCAGTGAACGTATAAAAAATATCTAAAAATAAGATGCAGGACTAGAGATAAAATGAGGAGAGGAAAGCAATGATTCAATTTTGTTCGAAAGAGAGGTCTTCACTAATACTTTAAACTCTATACAACGAACAGTGAATATATCAAATAATAATATCGGAGTGGAAAAGACACAACACATAAATTGCCACCATAAGTAAATATTGTGCACTGTTTGTACCTACATCTTGGCAGGCAGATTTCCGTGACCCGTATACAAAATGTAACCACACGCCATTATGTATGTAAAGTTTGAAGCGTATCGTTATCTGCTTTTCGAGTGTCTCTGGTTTTAGGTTGTACCTGTTTCATTTTCACGGCATGGTGGTGGTGTACTTGGATCTTTGTTGTTTAAATTGGGCACGTGCACAATTATCAAACACAGATGTTATGCAGCATGGTATTCTTGGAATATTCGATTCATGACATCAACAAAACATTAGCATCTGTATACAAAGAACCTAAAAATTAGGGCAGCTGCGTCTATGGCAGGTTATTTTCTCTCAAGATTTTCTTGGTTTCACAGTAGTATAAAATGATGGAATTGTATCTTTTCTATGAATTCTGTTTCTTTGTGTTTATTTTCTTTTCTTTTTAAAATCACATTTTCCATCCGCAATATACTCACCAAACCGAATTTGCGTTCGAAAGAAAAATAATAATCCGATTCTTTTGGATTTGGACAGGACCCAACAACAAGTATGCTGGGGTTGCCAACTGTTGGGTTACTTATTGTTTTAGAGTGAAAGTTAGTATGTTTACAACGTTATGCATGGGTGTTTATACTTTGTCCTACCACAATACATCGAACTGAGGAACTATAAAAAGCACTGTAAACAGAGTGAGCATCACGGTCCAGGGTAATGATCTGACTATATAAATAACTATAAAAAACAAGACATTTCAGCATCACAGTGTATGTGTGACTGAATCATCAGAGGCGATAAAACGTGGTTAGATAAGAATAAGATGGAAGGTCAAAATAATTCATGATTTGATATTTTGGCATCCTTTTGATATCAGAGACTTGATATTTTGTACCATTTCAATATTCAGAGATCATTTCAATATTCACAGATTTGATATTCTGTACCATTTCAATATTCAGAGATTTGATATTCTGTACCATTTCAATATTCAGAGATCATTTCAATATTCACATATTTGATATTCTGTACCATTTCAATATTCAGAGATCATTTCAATATTCACATATTTGATATTCTGTACCATTTCAATATTCAGAGATTTGACATTTTGTACCATTTCAATACTCAGCGATCATTTCAATATTCAGAGATTTGATACTTTGTACAATTTCAATATTCACAGATTTGATATTTTGTACAATTTCAATATTCAGAGATTTGATATTGTGTATTATTTCATTATTCAGAGATTTGATATTTTGTACCATTTTGATAATCAGAGATTTGATATTTTCTTTTAATATTTCTGTACCATTTCGATAGTCAGGGACTTAATATTTCTGTACCATTTTAATATTCAGAAACGTGATATTTTGTACCATTTTGATATTCAGAGACTTAAATATTTTGTAAAATTTCAATATTCACCTATTAAGAGAGGTAATATATGTCTGTATCATTTTGATATCCAAAGACTTGATATTGCTAATGAAATGCACAAAAGCTAAATAATACCGATACAAAAAAATAAAAACATCTTGTCTTTTGAATATAAACTTTGTTTATCATATGGCCTTCCTTTCACATTTCCTATGCATTTTCAGGACGAAAATGTAATAAAATCTTATTCCATTAAAGATACACGTTTTGCGGATGAAATGTACTGTATTGGTCTACTTATTGTAATGATAGTTTAAAGGGGCATTAGCCGTGTTTAAAAAAACATTTCGTTTTGACTACTTGTAAAATAACAAAGTAAAGAAACATGCAGACATAAAGATTCTTATAATCCTATATATTTTGTGAAAATAAAGTTAGGTCCAGTGTATGTAAGGTCGAACTAATCATTTATTTTTGCAAACGAACAATTGCCAAACCGGTTTCTCGAGCAGTTTTCCCAAAATATGTAGGAATTTGAGAAATTTTATGCCTGTGTACTAGTATCTCTCTCTTTTTTGTTATTGTATAATCAATCAAAGTTGCAACAAAAAAAAACAAAGAAAAATTATTTGGAAAAAGCTAATGCCCCTTTAAAGTAATAAAGCAGAAATATGTACAGATAAAACTGATCGCCAGATTATTTTTAATTACCTTTCTTTGATACATCAAAACTGTCGTCTGGAGAGACTTCTTTTGTATTATAAGCCACCAGTAGTTTACCATCGTTCCGAAGGTTGACTTTTTGCATCATCCATTTGAAAGACAATTCTGCCCCTCTGTAATCGGGCTCGAAGAAACCATCTAGAATAGATTAGAAATACTTTAATATATCAGTACAGGAAATAGAACGTGACTGTCGTTGTCAAGGAGACATTTATAATCAGTTTTAGGGGGATTTGTCAGATAGTTTTTACCATTCATGTGAAGACGTCTACATCAGACTTCCTGTGCAGTTTTTCAATTTTTATCCAGAATTTGTTAGGGGTAGACAATCACGTGGTTAGTTAAAAATATCAATTTTAGAACATGATAAAACTGAAATAACTGTAAAACATTCCAATAAAATTCAATGTCCTCCAAAGGGAAGTATCGTTAAAACAGTAAAACACTGAATATTCACATTTTATGGCACCTTGTACATCTATAAAACATCGTTAAACATTTGCAATGGAGCTGTTTATTATGCAGAATTGATGCTATGTAACTAATATAGATATCGTCGTCTTCCATTTGATAAAGGCAAAGGGGTCGAACATTTGTGAATATTGAGCGTTTTGGGGTTTTTTTGTTTTTGTTTGTTTGTTTGTTTTATTTTGTAAAATATTCGATTAAACTTTACGTTATTTCATATATCAAAACGTATTTTTCAGATGATATGTCAATAAAAATTTTCGAGTTATTCCATTCCGTCACGATTCGTCATAATAGTAAACAGCGTTAAAATGTTGCCTGCATTACTTCCGGTTAAGATGTGTATTGGAATTATGCATCTACCGGTGACATATTTGAGAAGAAGCCTACAGGAATGTGATGACACGTGACATTCTTACGATAAAGAAAATTTATCAAAACTTTATTCCTCGTAGATGAATTGGAAGAAGATATCGCTTATATTAATGTATCAATGTCAATATTACAAAACTGGGTGTGACCATGACAGTGTTTCTGTTGAAATCATGATATCTGATTACAAAACATTCCGACAGAATGGAACAACTTGAAAAAAGGGTTGATGTGTAAAGTGTTAATCATATCTACATTGTATTTAGAATGTGGATGGCAATGTTTGCACATACTGTGTGATGTATAAAGGTTAACGATTTTTAAGGATGGCTGTTCTATCATAAACTGCCCAGTAGTTTGCTCAAACTGTGAGTTTCGCCGAAAATTTAAGTTTTGGCAATTCTTTGACGAAAACATTTCTATATTCACAAGTGTTTATATCACTCTAATAGTATAATTTTAATTGTGGCACTGCCAAACAGTGGACCAGGTCTATATTGACCTAATACCCCATCCGCCGATATCCGACTTTTACAGTCTTAGAGTGCTAGTTTAGATAGTATCTTGGAAATAAGGGATCCATTGCCCTCTGTTGTTAAAATATTGACATGTTTCATCAATTCTATATAACTATTAAATTTCAGTATTTACATTGAAGGACCTACAGAGAAAGAATAAAAACTGCAATATCTCTTTTCATGTACATGTCAAGTTACCTGACAGTGATAGGTTAAAAACACTTACCGGTAGTTAAACAATTGCCTATGTCTTAATATTTAAATTTACTTCCCTCTCAGGAAGCTGAAATATCAAGACATCGACACACGACATAAAATTATGCATACTTTGAAACTACTGTTATCATATTGATAATATAAACCTTGGTGTAGGACCAGAAAGGCTTTTATAACGAGTAATCGGGGTTAAAAGTACTGGAAATTGGATTATTCTGCCCAAACTGAAATAATTTTTATGCTCATGCTTTTTCCATTTCGCGTTATAGAATCCGTCGACGACTTCCGATTTTTTTTTTTTCGGGACTTTCCCTTTCCTCTGTGATACGGTAAAGACAATTTCGAGTAAATGGTATTGAAAAACTGTTGAATTAAATGCAATTTCTGACATCGATCTATTAAAACTTAGAGTAAATTAATAAAAGTGTTTAAATAACATATCTTAAGCTTTATATATCGCTGATCGTAAAAATTAAATTGTTCTATCATAGGCAAAATAGAGGGGCATTGTTTATCTGGTGTTCGGAAGTCATAAACCGGAAGTTAATATAAACAAGACTTTCCATCCATTTTGTCATTTACAGAACGTAAGATCTGTATCTCAATAACATAATTAAAGTTACTGTCAAGACAGAGTTATTAGAATAAGAACTGAGGTCGATTTATTTTTCAGGTGAATCTGTCTCGGACTTTGAATTTTAGTGACGATCGGGTTCGCTCTGCTAGTATCTCCTTGGGTCCATGTTCGCTAACTTAGCTGTGCACAAAGGGCCAGTTAGCTTACACACCTGTTTTCGTGGCATCCAATTGCCTTTCATTGTTAAAATATTGGATGGTTTTCTACAATGCTGTTGTTATTGAATTTATTTTTATGAAAGAGACATAATTATTTCTTGTAATGTCATGTTCCCACTTTGTTGTTTACCAGAGGCTTTGCCAAAAAGTGTGAGCAAATTATCATGTTCTCATATTTTTGGTAACACTAATGGTAAATTAAAAAGTGGAAACATGAAAGCTTCAATGAAACTGACATTTTTGAAAGATTTCCAGGCCGAATTCAACAAAGCGATTTACTTTGCAGGTTATACAGAGAGAGAGAGAGAGAGAGAGAGAGAGAGAGAGAGAGAGAGAGAGAGAGAGAGAGAGAGAGAGAGAGAGATTCATTTTATTTATTTGCATGTGTTACCTTGACGAGGACTCGGTCTGATTGCTAGGACAGCGTATTTATACTCATTCAAGATTTTCTTTGAAGAAAATTTTTAAACAAGAAAGTAGCAAATGGCAAATAAACATATACATGTTATCCCATTTCTAGATTCCCTGAGGTCCGTGTTTGTCCAATATTCACCAAATTTGTATATTGTATCCTTGACATCCTGAAGATTTATACTTTAGTATCTGTGGTTTTATAATTGTATATGTATCCTGAACATCCTGGAGATCTGTGGTTTTTATATTTGTAAATGTGTCCTGGACATCCTGGAAAAAATATTCCGTGCGAACGGAATAATTATTGTGGGGAAAAAATATTCCGTGCGAACGGGCTCCGTAGAATACTAGGCTCAGTTTCTAGTCAGGAACAGACAACCATAACGCACACATTCACATATCTGATTATGACTAAAGAGGTGTTAAAAGTATAAGCACTTTTCCGAATGCATTGAAGTACCTCGCACATGATATACGAGGTCTTTAATCTCGTACTATACAAACCAGTTGTAATGCGCACGTTGTATAATCTGAGATTGTCCTATAAACAAAAACGACATCAAAGTGTTTTGTCAAGTTAAAGCAAGTTTTATAAACACAGGAGAGCGATTATCAATGTGCTATTTTAACTAGAATCATGCACTTTTGATATAAAGTAAAAATCACTGACAGCACTCATCTGAAGAAGTTATTTGATAATTGATGGCGTATTACCAAGTATGAAGGATACAAAACACATTGTCACAATAAACATCTGTGGCGGATGTATTAAGACAGGACGCATCAGTTATTTATACAGTTTTACTGAAATTTTATCTGCAAAGCAGCTGCTCCAGTTATTGATTGAATAACTCTGTAGTAAAGCTCTGAGAGAGAGAACGAGAAAGGGAGAGATGGAGATTAAATACAATTTAACGCTACTATGATTGAGGGATGGTGAAATCTCAATCCGAGTGCACAAAATTTTGTTTGTCCCTGAAGATGTTTGTAGTCATGGACTAACAAAATTTTATGCACGAGGATTGAGATTTCGCCACCCCTCTCTCTCACCTTGAAACAGTTAAAAGGAGCGACTACATCCATCTGCAGGAGTTCCAACACTTCAGGAATGGGCTTATTTCACCCTGCAGGGTGAGATAACATTTTCTAAATTCGCGGACAAATCAGTCTCAAGTGAGAGAAAACATAGATAGACAGATTGATAGAAGTTATTTGGAGAAAAAGAGGGAGTGATGCAGAATATGAGAGACAGAGCGTTTCTATAAATTGTAATAAATACATGGTAGTTTGCGGTACATCCCTGAAGCATGTTATTCTATTAGATTTTATTTATGTTTGCTAATTATCTCCAGTGTTATAATAAGCTAAAGTGTATGATATACGTTCCCCATAAGTCAGAAGACATATTTATAATATAAGCGAAACTTGCAAAATAAAAATGAAAAGTAATCAACAATTATGCCTTAATCTAGCCCCTTCGAGAGTCTCCAGGAAAATACTTGTAAGGCATAATTAAACCATCGTCATCGGTATAATTCGTCGTATTCGTTTAGCGCCGTTCGAATCCAGGACAGAAGAAAAACATTGGGTAGTAATTTAATGGGGCATTAGCTGTGTTTACCAAAAAAAAAAACCAAAACAAAAATCAATTTCGAGTGTTTCTGATTTGACTACTTGTACTTTATGTGTAATAACAAATAAGAGTTATACATTGGCATAAACAAATTATGTTCCTATTTATTTTGTGAAAATAAGGTCAGGTGCAGTGTGTAATCATATACAAATGGTAAGGTCGAGTTAATCCATTGAAATGAAAACGTACCAAACCTGTTTTTTTCAAGCACTTTTCACAAAATATTTAGGAAATTAAGAATTTTGATGCCTGTGTATATCTCTTTCTGCTGTTGTATATCATCAATCTCGATAGTAAAAAAGGAAAATACTTTTAAAAAACACTGCTTATGTCCCTTTAAATTATCTTCATTCCAGAGGGGGACACATCCATCATGTGGCCTCAGTGGTTGAGTGGTTATGCCATTAGTCTTTAAACCAGGAGATGTATCTCAACCCTGGTCAACTTGCGTTCGAGACCCACTGGAATCTAACCGGACTTAGTGGTAAAGTTTGCCAGTTTACTTCAGGTGGGCTGACGGTTGTTTCCCGAGTACATTGTGAGTTGTAACCGGGTTTTCTCCTCCACCATTTAAAACTGATCGTCACCATATAGCTAAAAAATCGTTGATTATGGCGTAAAACACCAGAAACAAAACAAAAAAGTCTTCATCTTTTTAAAGAGACTGGTTTGTAAAGGAAACAGATGATAAAACCTTTTCTCATAGTATACTTGAAGGCCATTATAACAGCTATACGTAATAGTTTACACGAGTGTCTACTAATTTCCCGATATTGTGCAATGAAAATGGGTGAGCACATAATTAGTAAAAACAACAAAGACGTTAATGACAAATTGACAGTACAATTCAATACCCAATGTCTAATCAAATACATGTATTAATAGATGTTAACTTACAACCTCTGGCAACAGTTAACTTCTGTTGATATCAACGATTAAATGTTCTTTCCATCACCCTTTTCTACATATAAAACAAGTTTCAGATGAAGATATAAATTTATACAATGTATATATGCTTATGGCGTGCAATATCTACATGATGATATATCACGTGAAAAAGACCCTTAAGATCGGTGCTTTTCCTGTCATGTTCTCTAATCAATGAAATATTTTAGCTTTTATCGATGAATGAAGTGAAGATATTTTAAGCCTGGTTCAATGGGATATCTAATAATGATTTTACGCCAAAGAGACGTCTGTCAATAAAACTAAATGACGGATCATTCAAGATACAAAGCGATCAAAACACAGATAGAGGTTTTACAATGCCCTTACATGTTTTCCAGTGTAATTATCCGTGTATAAACCGCATGATACAAGATCATTATCAGGGGAAGCTATTTTTTAAATCATATTTGTATACACAATTTCACAATGTATTCAAAGCCAACTGATACAATTAATGCAAATTTCCGTTTGATAAGATTATAAGAATTATCATTACTAATCATACAATGTCCTTCGTTTTAGATAGGTTCCCTGATTGCTTTAAAAGAATGCGCGGATAGTATGGCGTAATGCAGTATATTTTATGTGTGATTCTTAACCTTAAGGTAACATTGATTACATACTGTACAATAAAGGCTAAATGTATTCTCATCTTAAAAGAAGCTATTTTAAAAGGAAATACTTCAAAGACTGTTGAAACAGCTAAATTGATTCGACTTTATGACAAGTTTCTTGAAATTATAAACTCTTCAAGAATTTAAAGAGATGAATATATCCACTTGGAATTTGGTTTGTTCTCATCATGGAAAAGGGTGGGGAAAGGTCAGTGTATGACTTGGCTTCACGTATTTTAGAAAAAAAATACCGTTGTCTTAAACTGTCTATATTTTGCATTTTTCTACTTCAGTTTTAATGATAAAAAAGAATAACTTGCATATTTCATATTTCAGTTCATATTTGTAGTATCATTTGCTATAACAAAGGTTCACTCCCTTGAATACTTGGAACCTAACCTGCACATAAATCAGACCAATACCAGAGTAACATGAACTTTGTGGGAATAAGAATTTAACAAGTATTAGAATCAGTTTTGAATACAAAATGTTACTCTAGAGTTTAATAAATACTTAATCAATATGAGTCGGGGACTAAAACAGACAAAAAGAATTTACATTGATCGAACTGTGGTGTACATTAACCCTTTTACGACGTTAGGTCATGCACGGCATGAATTAAAGAGATCTGGACAATGTGTGAATGGGGATCATCTCTCTCTCTCTCTCTCTCTCTCTCTCTCTCTCTCTCTCTCTCTCTCTCTCTCTCTCTCTCTCTCTCTCTCTCTCTCTCTCTCTCTCTCTCTCTCTCTCTCTCTCTCTCTCTCTCTTTTCACGTCATTGATTATATGTTCTACACAGACCTCCCACATCCTAACTTGGAAAAAGAGGCCACGGATGATTGAGTTTGCTTACATTGAATTAATTTTTTAATAACCTCTTTTTCACGGGGTTTTCTGCATCTTTCCTTTATTCTTGTCTAACTGGAAATTGGGTGTGTTTTATTAGGGAAGGGGTTAACCTTTATATCGGAAATGAGGCCGTTAGACAGTCCAGATTAGGGATTAGAGAGGAACAAGAGCACTCCTTACTATAACAGCTGAGAGAATATATTAACATACTCTTTAAAAGTCTTCCAGATGTATTTTTGACATCATCAAATAAATTTGCTTTTATTTTGTAAAAGTACATAATAACAAAAGACTAACTTTAACCAGCGATGTATAAAGTTTAGCTTTAAATATCGCTGCTGTAACTAATATTTAGATGAAGGAATCCTCCATACAAATTCCACCGAGCTCTCGTTTACTGACTTTGTAAAATATGATAGTGTTCATTTAGTATATATATATAGACTACCTAACACACAAAATCTATTACACAAGGAAAGTAAAATGGGCGCCAAGAAAAAATTCTGATGATACGTTTTTGCGGCGGTATTATGTGAAAATTGTTGATAAATCAATTATCGAGTGGGAAGAATATTATTCATGCAGTCTTTATGTTTGTTCTGTACTTCATATATACCTCATAGGAATACAAAAAAAGTAATGAAATCTTTACGGAAACGAAAAAGCACGGCGGCTTATACTACAAGAATCGCATTGCTTCTGTCTTGTAACCAAATTGCATAAAACATTTATATTATCTCGCTGAACGATTTGTTAATATAAAACACTTTAGCTATATCACCATGTCGCATATATCACTCAAATTAATTCATATTTAGTCCATGGCTCCTTTTTACATCACCACGGCGCATATATCACTCAAATTAATTCATATTTAGTCCATGGCTCCTTTTTACAGCACCATGTCGCATATATCACTCAAATTAATTCATATTTAGTCCATGGCTCATTTTTACATCACCATGTCGCATATATCACTCAAATTAATTCATATTTAGTCCATGGCTCCTTTTTACATCACCATGTCGCATATATCACTCAAATTAATTCATATTTAGTCCATGGCTCATTTTTACATCACCATGTCGCATATATCACTCAAATTAATTCATATTTAGTGCATGGCTCCTTTTTACAGCACCATGTCGAATGGATTCCTTTTTTTACAAAATGCAGATGCATTTTCAGATTACAAATTAGACATTAAAGATGCATGTCACAAATAGAAAATCAGCATCATCACCCTGCGGTTGATATGACTGTGTCAGAACACCAATACATACACTTATAGCACTAATGTATACCAGAATATCTTTGCTCCTGCTTATTTTCGTCCTTTTACTACAGACAACATATTCACCCTGTTTTAGATTCGCTCTAAATCACAAAGTCTCACGACTGACAGACATGTATGTTCATGCTACTAGTATTTAGTTTGAAATTTTCATTTTAAATTCGCTCTCTAATCTAAGGGCAGCATTTAAACGGGGGCGAATATTTCCTGGTATGTAGTACATGTATTTAGTTATACCCCCGTGTAAACCAACTGGGAATAAAACTGTCACGTGTCAAAGCACCCGTATATATCATGTCACAGTCAACTTATTACATTGCTGCAGCATGTGTCAAAACAGTTCTTATACTACTGCATAGCACTTTAACAACAATGTTGACACACCTGACAGGTGTACAGGCATCAGTGTATATAACGTGTCAGCTGATTACATAGCGAGTGTACTTGTGCCATATAACGCTACGTGACTACAAAGTAAACGTATTTTGACATTGCCATGTTATACGAGCCATGATATATTATCTGGTTCACTTGTGCCATGATACTACATAACTACAGAGTACCTTACAATCGTCCTATTATATGTGTCATGACATATTAACTGGTTCACCTATGTCATGATACAACATAACCACACAGTACCTTATAATTGCCCTGTTATATACGTCATGACATATCATCTGGTTCACCACTAGTCATGATACAACATAACCACACAGTACCTTACAGTTGCCAGGTTATATACGTCATGACATATCATCTGGCTCACCTGTGCCATGATACGACATAACCACACAGTACCTTACTATTGCCATGCTATAAGGGTCATGACATATCATCTGGTTTACGTTTGTCATGAAACTACATTACTACACGTCAATAACGAACTCCTAAACACTGACCGCCACCATATGACCAATATGATCTATGTTAAGATATGATTAGCACCACTAGCACCATACGCATAATATAACTTAATTCCACTAACTAGTATCAATGTTCTCACTTTTTGATATACCAGGAGTTTTACCAAAATGTGATCACAACACAATTTTATCACCTTTTGGTAAACCCGGTAAATAAATAAGTGATATGAAAGTTTAATCAAAGTCGTCATACTAATATCTCTATTACATGTGTATCGTAGGGAAAAGGCGTAAGCATAGAGTTTACAGGTACCATTTGTATCACATCGAATAATAGTAGGTGATGCAGGTACAAACTTTTAAACCCCATGCATCTACAAATGGTATAGTCGTGTCTGATGCGTTGGATCAGTCTATTATGGCTATTACTGCAGATGTGATCTGGTAAGTAAAGCAACCGTCAAAACAACGTTGGTACGTATATAAGTAAAAAATACATTAGTGTAACACTGTCAGGAGCAATAGATCTCAGAACACGTCTGATGTCTAGATCTACATGTGATGTATGTACAATGTAGTGTCATATAAATTATTCTGATTTAAACAATCATTGATTCCAGGCAATTCTTGAGTACACTGATATTAATACATAAAGTCAGTTCTTGATGTATGTCTACTACGCTGTATTATATTTGTGAAATAAACGACATTTTTATCTAGCTATCAATCACTACTAGATGTCGACTTCTTCCGTCTTTTTATTTCTCACTGGTTAAATTGTCTATTTCCACTGAAAACAGTAAATGACTGCGAGAGGAGGGTGGAAACACAAGGTAGAATTTCATTTATGGGTCGCTATTCAGAGTCTCTAAAACAGACGGCACTAGGACTGTACCATGACCAAGATAGTATATTCATCTTAGACTGAAGACAGAATTTGGAAAACTATACCACCATTTCCTACTGGTATCAGCAGTGAAACATTAAGACCACCTAGCAGACTGACTGTTCTGATTAGTGAGGTGGTCTCTTAAGTGAGGTTCTGTACTTTTTATATTTATCAAGAGACTTAAAACTTGTGGTCTGACACACGGGGTGGTCAGGTTCCACTGTACTTCTACATATCAAGCGCTTTACATTTCTATCTCCCGTCCCCAAAGATATTCTGGCTTAAAATGTTTAATTTGAAAGTCAGTAAAGGACATTTTTGATAGTTGAAATTTTGACGTAAGTTTTAGATTGGTTCGTAATCCTGGATCCGGTTATGTTTGTGCTTCATACATGATCGAATTGGGGGGAGGTATATAGATAACTACATATTACTGTAATTTTTATGTCAGTCAGTACACGTTCAAATAATCATCTTTGATCATTCACACTAGTTTGTATCCTATATAAAGGTTTATAAATACTTTTTGAAATGAACAGTGTAATTTTCAATTTCAGTTTAAATCTTCAATGATCCTTTGGCGTGGTTTGTAATCGTGTGAATTTATATATTAAACCAGGCTCAGTGTGTTGACAGGGCTTGCTTTTATATATAGAAAAGTTATTTAACATTTTGTATCTTTTTTTTTTTTTTGCAGTATTTATCAGACACTCGTTTACAATTTTCACTTGTCTTCTCGTGATAATTATTATTTTTTGAGATGATCTTGACACGATTTGAGCTATCATGGCACGTTTTCTGTAATTATTTGCCCTGTATTTTCGTGTCTCGAGAAGTACTTCTCTGTTCATACGATTAAATAATAAATAAATACGACTTGGCGTTCATACACGTTTGAATGGATATAAACATTTAAAGTACCTACCTCTAATTGTCCTTATACACCCCAAGACGTTTTATGATATATAAACATTTAAATATTGTGTACAAAAAGAAATAAAAAGGCAAATCACATATCTTTTTGATTAAAAGAACTATTCAGACATTTATTTTACGGTTATTGAAGGTTTTCAAATTTTAAAGAGAAATATTCGTTTACAAACAAATAATGCGAGGCAGTGTAAATCAGTACAGTTTTATTTTTATTTTTTAAATTATATGAGATAAGACTCAAATTTCAGTTCATTATCTAAGATTTACGAAACACATCTCTTTTAACAAGCTTTAATTTATTCCATTTAATTTTCTCAACTGTGAAATGCACATCAACGGATACGTTTATTGATTTATTTCGATCATTGTTAAAGTTGTTTAAGCAAATCAGAAGTGTGTTCGTGGGAAAGCCATTATACAGTGTAAATATTTATGTACAGACAAGAACGTATTGTTACGTCGTACAACGAATGATAAGTAAAAATGGACGTTATTCTTACAATCCTCTCTATGAAGCTATTTCCTTTCTCTCTGTGTATTCATCTTTCGTTCTTTTATGTCAGTATACTACACAATACAATCGTATTAAACACCACAATACCATTATTCTAACATCTTTACTCATGAAATAAACAAGTTAACACTGTCGCAAATTCAAGCCGCCCTTAAAATTTTTAAAGATTTACAACTTGGCATATGCATCTATCTGCCTGTCTGTCTATCAGATAATCTATTCATCCATCTGTCTAATCTGCCCAACCAATGACAAGATATTCACATTATATGTATTTAGAATTTATTAAAATGAAAAAAAAGTAAAGCAAAAATTAAAACTGACAAGTATTCCGTCATGTTGCCAAATCTTCTGTATATTACATAATATTAAGTTTCATGCGCTCGCATTGCGGAAATGCTTGTCAATTATGATTCCGTATTAAGTGAATGCAACTATGCCGAAAGATATTTTGTGTGTAAAGTAGCTTGTTTTCTAACCATACTCACATCTCTTACCGGATTTAATCAAGTTTACGGTGCATAATTAGTTCGTTTAGATAACTCCCCAGCATTTTTTGTTTACCAACATTAAATGCATCACGGCAGGGTGTCGCAAGCAAGAGCCCCAGAAAGAAACTGATTTCTTTCTATAACTTTACATCAGCATCTTATTAACTCTGCGTGATAGAGAAAACATCCGTCGCTCGTCTTGGGTTTCGTCTTTTATTAAACTCATTTGAATCCGACATCAGTTTCAGCAGATACGCACTATGTTTATCGCCCATTTCTGGTCGACTTGTAGTCTTAAAATATGTTGATGGCGGAACCAGAGCTCAAGTATTCTACAGGTGATGAAGTTCAGATTGAGAAAGTGCATTTGCTTTAAAGATAAACACGTCACCGGTCTTAGCAAGGAATAAATGAAATGGGAAATTTATAGGCCTCCCATGCTATGTGTGAAATCATGTATAAAACCTTCAAAATCTAGAACTACATTGCGATAGGTCATCTTTTAAACACACACACACACACACACACACACACACACACACACACACACACATATATATATATATATATATATATATATCATATCAGAATGACATGTAAAATTATGCAAATAGAAGTCACCAAAATATGAGATGTATACAAAATATCAGTTTAATAGCTCCTCTAAGTATGCTAATAAAGTTAGAAAAAAGGAGAATGAGATGAATTTTTCTATCTTGTACTCAAGGCCACATTAAAAAGAACAACAAATGTTATAACTCATTTCCCACTCCTAAATAAACGCCGGTATTATTTTTTTTATCGTAGCATTCAAACCTGAGACATTTGAAATATGGTATTAAAGATCAAAGGAAATTGTATATTTCTCCATTTCCCAACTAATAGATTATGATATAAAATAAAGTAATTCAGATTTGCATCAATTTTGTGTATGATAAACTCGGTTTATTTGTCTTGGGTATACAATATCATCAGAGCCCATAGGCGTTGGAAGCAAATTGAAAGTGGGGGGGGGGGTGTCTAAACCAACTTAAAATACACACACGCCAGAAACTTCAAGAAGCCCCATATTTTCAACACCTATGTCTATCTTTGCAAAAAAGTGGAGGGGGGCTAAGCCCCCCGGTTCCGACGCCTATGGAGCCAAAATCCTTCGATTTAACACTTTACAGACCTCATAAAGAAGCCAGCTCAGTTCATCAACACTGTGTCCAACCGAATCAACAATTAGTCCGACTCCGACCATCTTTGGAAGTCGTTCGAAGTTCAAACGACGTGGGAACCCCCCCCCCCCCCCACCCCGGCTAATGGTTAACAGCTTCCCCGATAATGGCTGTTAATTTCATTATGTTTTATCTCTTTTCTGTATAAAATTATTTTATAGTTCTTTACATAGTTCAGCAGCACAATTTCTCTAGAAAGTTGCTAACATGACAGTTCGGAACTTTTCCACCATCCAGGCGCATATAGTAGTATGACTGTTCATGGCATCAGATGTGGGCGATAATGGACGAGATAATTATCATTGGAAGAAGTTGTCCATACGCATGCATAAGATATAAATGATATATCAGTGTGTATCTTTCAGATATAGAACTCGTAGATAATTTCTTGATTCATTCCCGCTTTGTAAACCACTTTAATTGTAACTATAGAATAAGATCATGAAGTCGTAAAACTCGCAGATGCGCACACACACACACACACAAACTAAGCCCTATACGCTCTCAGTACATTTAGGTAAGTAGAATAAAGACGTTATAAAATCACTTACCAACTCTTATTGTATTTTGGAATGTTTGAACCTGCAATGCTGAAAGATGGAATAAAAACAGGAAAATGTAAATCCAAAAGTTATTAACACTCATTGTCCTATATCAGGAAAAGTAATCCGAGTAAACGTCTCCAGAAATTTGTGACGGGAACATGTATGATCTTCCGTTCCAACGTTTTATTAGAGGGCTGCGTTAATTAGTACCACATGTTGAATCGCTGTGCTCCACACACATTCTGGAAACAAAGAGAACAGTACATTCGTAAATAACTCCCAATCTCTCACAGCCCACGTTGATTATCTAGTTTACAAGTAGGACAAATATGCATTTATATATATATATATATATATATATATATATATATATATATATATATATATATATATATATATATATATATATATATATATAACGTTTTGTACGTTTCTCTAACTGTAAGATAAGCATAAAAATATTTATATATCTGTGGTCTTTCTGAGCATTTTGCAAATAGATTACGAATTAAACCGTGTCCATGAGCACATAAGATTACCATTTCGTTATTCATCAATAAACTTACCTTTGCACGAAAGTCTATAAAATAAGTAAAGAATGATTCCTAGACAGAAACTTAATCACTGGAGTGAAATTTGAGTCATGACGAAGTGCCAACACTGCTTTGTCAAATCGGCATTAAGTCTGTATTCCAATTTAACACATGTGTGCTAATCCTTAATAAGGCACAGTTTTATTCATTTATATTCGAAGATTACACGGCTATCCGAAAGTCGAAATAATTCTTCAGGAATTAAAAGTCGACAGAGAGGTGACAGAGAGTAGTGCTGTGAGCAATGTGAACCTCCGCCTCTTTTGAAAATACCCTCTTGATTTACTCGTCTCGCTTACTGGAACCAACGCCAAGCGAACGAACGCAATGCATGTGATGTATTCTATATACTTAAGAAGTACTTGAGATAAACAAAAAGTGACAACGTTTTATCACTGTTCCATCGACATATATAAAACAGAACTGTTAAAATGTTGAACCTGCATGCCCTATGACACTACTGAAGCAGTCAAGCATTTTGATTAAATCAGATAATATCAGGCTTTTAAATAATTAGCTATGCGCGCAACTGGTGTGTTACAACACGCACTTTAAGCTTACAATATCAACAGAGAAGGGGCAACGTTGTGTTCATATAAGTAATAAGAATGACAGACATTTGTCGGGTAGAAGTTAAAATGTACACCTTGTGATTGAAAAAGTTTACGAGAAAGAAAAGCATTGTATTTAATTACTTCAAATTTAAATCAATCGGATTTGAGGTTGGTGGACCCATTTACAGTTAGCTGAATGTAAACATATATATAGTCGCATTTCAAAATACTTACATTTCACTACAAGGTTTTACAATACCGTTATAGAAATTGAAATAAAAACATACTTTTAAAAATTCTAAACTCGAGTAGCTGGGGATCGCTGTGTCAACTCTGAAATTGACGTTCATTGGGTAAATGTACATTAATCATTTGCCAGTCCTCACACTTGTGTATGTCTAAACAAGACAGAGCAGTTATCATTATATTAATTATGTTTAATTATATCTTGGCGAACAAAACCTTTGGATGATGTTTTTATATAAATATCTTCAGCGCGTGTACGTAATTTGTAGATATGGACGTGATTGTTTTCGCCTGTTTTGTAAACGAATATATGAGTGTATAATTATGTCAATTTCACGTGACTACAGGGTTGTATAATAATTATCTACTGTGATAATACACTATCGTATTTTAATCCTGTCAAACCTACAGACCAGAATGGACTGGACTTAAACAGGCACAAAAGAGCATACCACTCAGATATTCAGGGAGTAAAAGAATTATAGGTACCCTCTCCGACATATTACCCGGTAGTAAGATCAAATTGTATTTTTTGTGTAACATTATGGTCATCTAACGATGTGTTGAGAAAAATAACATCGAATCAATAAATATATGTACAGCCAATATGCCTTTACTTTAGACATTTTTCTGGGACGATAGTTTATATAAAGACCTCTTATTTTATCTTATTCCTTCTTCATTGGGGATGCAATTTATTTTTGAAAAGATGCAATGGATATGTTTTTCACTTAATCAAAAATTTTATGATAAAGGTAATCAATAAAATTCTGTGAAAGAGATCAGTTAATAATTTCAGAAAGTGAAAACATGATATAAAAGTGACAAATTTAAGATTTTCTTAAACATTTCACGAAATTGATTGTGTAACATTACGTAAACACTGGGGATTTGACGACATATTTAGCAATCAATTCCAACAACATTGTAAACATGCCAAACTCTAGATATTCCCTGACATGTCAATTGATTGAATTTTCCGATAGATATTCTGGCATTACATCCGTTTATTGACTCTCAGCATGAGCTTTATCCCATTGGCCAAGTTCTCGGACACAACTGGTCTGACATACAACTTGCTGTGAGAATGAAAATCGGCACATTGTAACGTTACACCGCTTAACAAAAATACGACACGAAAGACAAGGACCAATACAAAGATATACCGTTACGTGCTAATGGGTTGAAATCAACCATTCTGTGGGAAACTTAAAGAATTCTAAAGTTACGTAAGAAATAAAACCACGGGATACGTTGCTTCTTAACTATGTCTAAATTAGTTTTAACGCGGTAGACAAGAGCGTTTAGTTTCGTATTATTCACTTTATTTATTTCTACTCCTGTAAGTTTTTAGGAGTAGTGACTTTTAATTCCGAGTCTATATACCTGGTGTGTGATTGCGCAATTCAATTTTTTTCTCTCTTCATTTTTATAAATCTTTATCTTTCTTGCAACTGATTTCGACCAAACTGTACTATCAGATCAATTGCAAACATCCATGAACACAACAAATACCACTACAATTTCATACATAGGACATTAAATATTATTTTTTTTTATAAATTATTTTGATATTGAAAAAACTAAGACGTTTTGCGTCGGACAAAATAGTTTTCAAATAATGTAAACCTATACATATATTTACATGCCGACTGTTATTTCCGACATTGCAAGTATACAGACCGCTTGCGTTGTATACTTAACGCTGAACGAACTACTATTCAGCTGTTACGTCATGTTATATAAAATGAATTTCGTATCTAGCTGACTACATTTTCATAAAAATTTGTAAAATATATAGATACATGTGTAAATGATTGTTTTTCTTTTTGGAAAAAAAAACATGGAATGTACACGCAATGACACTATTATGCAATGACTCATGAAAAAAAAAATTCGATGTGCAGCACTTCACAGATTTTTTTCCACGAACCATTGCATGTACATTCTATGTTTTTTTTTCCCAAAAAATGAAAAACAATCCTTAATTATATACAGACACATGTACATGGAATCAGTCTGAGGGAGCTGTACAGACTTTTGCATTGGTGACATTTCAAGTTGAATTTAAATGTCGATCCTTAGGAGCCAGCATGGCACAGTCGGTAGCGCGCTCGACTCTGGATCGTGAGTTCGAGTCCTGCCGGTGTCAGATTGGTTTCATGTCTTTCGGATGAGACAGTAAAAACTGGAGGTCCCGTGTCACAGTAGGTGTCAGCACGTTAAAGAATCTCACTGCTCAGTGGCCGATAGGTCAAAGTTTGAAACCCTTCACCGGCATTTGGTGACGTCTCCATATGAGTGAAATATTCTTGAGTGGGACGTTAAACAACAATAAACAAACAAGGTTCACCGGCCATATACCGTACACAGGAGCAGGAGCCAAACTTAGAAATTGATTATTCGTTGTAATCATCTTTCGTAATATGCTTATATTTTACGACAAATGCATATAACACATGTCCATATGCGTGTGTGTAGGTGTATATTTTAAAATTTACTCGATTAGTTGGTAGTGAAAATCCATGTTAAATATCAATTCTTTGAAACTTAACATTCTGTTCCGAGAGATAAAGTTTTGTATAGTGCATTGTGTGAATTATGCGCATTTAATTAAAATACTCAGTAAAACTGATGTTATCTACTCAATGACGTGTCTTTAAAGGTTATCAAATTTCCAGCTTTATGACAACGTTCTTTTATAATTCTACACCTGGTCCAAAGGATTTAGATAACAAAACACAGAAAATGCGAAGATTATTATAAATATATCAGGGGAGGATTCAGGTGGGCGCCTGCTGTACCCCTAAAGTTTGCAAAAATGTAAAAAAAAAAAAAATAACTAATTTTTAGAAAGGAAAATTATTAATAAATAAGTAACCAATGTTTTCGAGCCTTGCTCCGCGAATATATATATTAAATACGGCATTTAAAAATTGTTTAACCCTACTAACCTAAGACACACTGCTAATTTAATCGTAACCATTCATATCATTAATTTAACAATATCTATGTACTTTTATGAGTGTATGCAATATTTAACTGGCATTAGTCAAATTAGTATGCACCTCCTTGGTGTACTACACAGTTCAATGTTTTTTTGAAATACTCCCATTAACTGTCATCCCGGCTTGTATGAATTTTAAAGTTATACAATGCAAATGGACATTGTAGATTTTTTTAAAAATTATATAATAAACGGATGCCAGGAAAAAATGATAAAATAGTGAAAATAGACATAATACAATTTTTTTTCTAAAATAGAATAATCAGGTTTTGTTAGGATGATAACATTATAAACATCAAGACTTCGTGATACCGACCAGAGCTCGTTTTTCCCCGTTATGATCTGATAACATATTATGGGCTAGCTGACCTTGACTTTTATAGTTGGTGTGATTGGTCGACAAGAAGTCGTCACGCCTCCACGTTACCTGATCCCATGTCTGACTTTTCTAGAGGTCCGTACGTGTCAACTAATGTATGACCAAAATCACCTTATTTACACAATACTCAAGCTCAACTTTTATCATTTTGACTATCTGAATCGCTTGTAAAACTTCCGGATCTGACTGAATATGAATACATTTATTTATTTATTTATTTATTTATGTATCTATTTATTTATTTTTGTACTTATTTACTTATTCTTCATCATTCAAATAAATAAATGGACCACACTGTTTTATGTTTTTGTTTTCTTTCAAGATATGAATTTAATACATTGAGTATTGTACTTAATACACGTATATGAGTACTCAAACATTTCTTTTAAAGTTTTCTTCAAATGACCGATAATTTTCATAATTATTTACAATTGTATGTCATCAATATACAAATATGTCCAGTTGCTGCTGACAAATTTTGTGTTTTGGCTTTAAATTCACGTACAAATTAAATGCACTTGAGTATAACCATTGAGTCAATTGGATGACATTGGGCCCAGACTGTTCAGTAACTTTCATATCTCCTTTTCTGGAGAGTTTCTAGAATAAAAATATATGACAGACGAGCTAAAAATGTAATATATATTTTGTTGACCTTTTGCTCATCATCATAAAGTACCGAGTCATATAAACACAGTCACAAAAAAAATATCAGAACACGAATTTGCACCCCAATCTTTTGTAGAAACGTCAAGCATACACAAGAGAAAATCAAAAACATCAGAAGACGAATCCCCCCAATCTTTTGAAGACGAATCCCCCCAATCTTTTGAAGAACCGTCAAGTATACGCAAGAGAAAAATAAAAAATATCAGAACACGAATTTCCACCTCAATCTTTTGTAGAACCGTCAAGTGAACACAAGAGAGAATAAAAAATATCAGAACACGAATTTGCACCCCGATCTTTTGTAGAACCGTCAAGTATACACAAGAGAAAATCCAATTTAAAGTAACAAATCTGAGTAAATATTGATCAATACAATCTATTCATACTTATCGACAATCACTTATGTATTTAGTTGTATCAACATTTATCAATGGTCAATACGTATTAGATCGGGAAAAGTTGTTAAAATCATTCCCGCATACACACATAGTACATTGTTTAACAAGGATCAGTCCTGACCTTCCGTTTGTATGTACAAGTTGTTACAATAAATTTTCCCTTCGTACTCCGGGGAGTCTGGAAGTCGCCTTATACATAACTTGGCAATATTCTATTTTGTTTATGAAACTAGTGAACCAGTGGGGGCAAATTAATCCAGCATAGGTACTTTTATGATTTGTATATACACTGTACTAGGTAAATAAATAATAATAACATATTTGTTAAACACACATGTCCCATGTGTGACAAAAATTAAACAGGAAATGAGTAAACTTGGACACTTCCGTTTCATTTGGACCTCGATGAATGTTAATTTTGTTCCCATCTTTTATTTTCATTTATTTATTTATTTTCGGAATATTTTCGAGGTAAAACATGCAGAAACTTCTCGAAAATTAGCTTCTTAGTACGTAATGTGATTTATTTGACACCAGTTTCTCCAATACATTGATTATCTACACTTTTGGGTTTCTTGATCAATAACAAAAGAATAAATAATTCATAGTTATAATTAGGAGAGGAGACCCATTACTGCTCTTTGCTAAAATGTACACGTCACTTTCTGATCGTAATCTCTTGATCACCTCTGATTGTGTGTTGTTTTTTGTTTGTTGGTTAACATATTACTGTGAAATGGTCGTTTTCAAATTGAATGATAGCGTATGTCATGTTGTAAATTTTGAACTTACTGAGTGGGTGTAAATTCAAAATCTACAACATTATAATTTTTGTGTTTAATTCAAAATTTACAACACGACATTGACATGCTTGTACTCGACAAAAATGTGTGATAAACAAAACGACTTATAACATAAAGTACGATACCAACTAAGTAAATATACATTTCTTACCATGTGATATTTGGTCATATAACCTTATCAGTTCCAAGGAGAAAACTACAAGATATTCCTGTGGACGGCAATGTATGATTATCTTAAGTTTGGAGCTGTAAGTTTTTGCACAAGAACGTGGTCGAGAGGCAAATGAAAGTGTTTTTTGTGTGGCCTTGACCTTTATTTACGGAAGTTTAAACCAGGTTCTTCACATATGATTGAACAATAAATTGATATCAACATATATTATATTAATATATCATCGTGTACTAGGTATAGTGAAGTCGATTCTTCTCACCTCGGTCTCCGAGGATGTACATGTAAATCATACAAAACACAACGAGTTCCTGAGTAGTAATATCCCGTCTTGTAATGCCTATTAGCGTTTTCATTTCACAACGTTTTGCCATAGCATACTCTTTATATGTATGTTTTATTCGAGTGCTAAACGACTTGCCAATAAACTAACCCACACAGGGTTACGTTGTTGAACGCTTAAAATCGTCACTAGGTGGTGGTTTATGGTCGATGTTGTGATCTTCTTAAACACTTTTAAGTCCCGTATCAGGAATGTTTGATAGTAGCCTATTCTGGAGCACAGACATTAAAACTAACTGATGACATTTTCATCGAGCATGACCTTTTCTCCAACTCGAGAGGTTTCCATATAACATTTGCGACGGGTGTGGCATGCTAACTGGGGACGATGACTTCTTCCGGTCACATGGTCACATCCCGTTTGGGATTCGCAATTGTTTTTCAAGTTGAGATCATTTACATATTTAATTTGTCACATTCTAATGGATTTGGAGTTTCGATTCTTCATTTTTACTTAGTGCAATGCTATGTCTGCACGCGTGTCGCCATACGCTATCAAAACAATATGTTGAATTGTATCGAAGTCGCCAATTGGTCTAATGCAAAATGACTTTTAACAAATAAAAAAATACGATATAAGCGTTCAACATAAATCCCTATGGTCGATTTGCACACATAGTTTCACCAATACAGCTTACGTAAGTAAGGAAGTGACTGTGTATCACAGCAAGTCGACTTTTGAAAAGATATATGTAGGTTGATTTACGCTACCATAGACCAACCATCATCAGCCAGGAGAAGAATGACATGTAGCTGATAATGCATTAATGAAAGGTATTCTTTCACAGAATCAAATAACGATTCTATTCTTTCTATCATTCAATATTCCAAGTAATAAAAAGCTTCCGTCTATTGCATTGTTTTACAATTGGAATCACCAATTATGACACACGAAGATAAAGGAGTACTTTGAGCTCCTACTTTAAACACTTATACAATACAGAGGATGATTTAGGGGTCTAAGTTATCAAAATTAACAACTAATCTGTACGACAAATGCGACGATTTCGGTTTCCTATCGCATATTTTCCCTATTTAAGTAGTAATATCCCCAAATCGCATATGGAGTCTATATTTCACAAATGATCCGATATGCCAGGGTGTGTTCAACATATGAACTTTTCATATACAGGGTAAACTACTCACTAACAAATAATTGACAGGGATATCGAAAACAGCGTTTGATGTCAACGTCCTGCAAATTTTACGGTTGGTATAATAGTCTTGTTTGCGATTATACTGTTTAACTAAGTGAAATGTTGAGTTGCCAGTTCGATGGCGGTTGTTGAGACGTCTGTACTAATTGTGACGAGGATTCTTCCTCACATATTTCATTTTGATTTGACTGTGGACTCGCGGGGGGCGTGACCGGTCGACAGGGGTTACTTACTCCTCCATTGCACTTGATCCCACCTCTTGTTTGCAAGAGGTCCGTGTTTCTCCAGTTTTCACCAAATTTGTACCTATATCCTGGATACCTAAAGTTTTATACTTTGGTATCTGAGATTTTTATATTATCTGTTGAATTTGTTGTAAGTCATCAGCGCTTGTTTGAGTAAGTAATTACACCCCTAAAAAAGAAAACGACCTTTACCTTACTATCTGACAGTCTACAAAGAGTTCCATCAAACCGCAAATTATTAAAGAATCCCAACCATCGATGACCAGACTCCTGGCCAGTGATTCTAACACCCCGAACCAAGAACGTTACATGTGTATGAACAAGTTCTAAGTCAGTACCAGGAATCGCACGCACACCACTGCTCGTGAAGCAATCGATCTACCACTGAATTAACGTGCAGTTCTATTGCTGTATGCAAATTTTATGTGTTAATAAATTCACTTTGGTTTTCGCATATCTATTCAATAGGGCATGAATATTTATCTATTATTTAATAACATAATTATTTAAATTTTGGTAATTTATTCATATGGTACTAAAGGTGACACCAGTAATATAACCACCAGGTGTCAATGACGTAGCACTGGTAACATTTGCGAAGGAGAAGTTCTGTTATCATAAAAACAATTAAGTCATACGCGTGTTTTCATTTGACGAGTATCTCTATCTTGCGTTTTGCTCATTTGAACGCTTTAGAGAGACTGTCGGTAAATGAGTGTTCTTTTGATCTTTCTCAAAACTACTCACTGACAAATTATTGACACAGGGATATCGAAAACCGCGTTTAATGTCAACGTTCCGCAAGTTTTACGGTCGGTATAATATACTTGTTTGCGACTACTCTGTTTCACTAAGTGAAATGTTGAGTTGCCTTTTCGTTGGCGGTTGTTGAGACGTCTGTACCAATTGTGACGAGGATACACTCCTCACGTGTTTCATTGGACTTGACTGTGGACTCACGGCGGGTGTGACCGGTCGACAGGGAATGCTAACTCCTCCATGGCACCTGATCCCACCTCTTGGTTTCCAGAGGTCCGTGTTTGTCCATTTTTACCGGATTTGTATCTGTCCTGGACATTCTATTGATTTATGCTTTGGTATCTGAGGTTTTTATATATTGACAATTCCAATGTTTTGCATTTATATACAACGGAGACATAGGCTACGTATTACATTAGTCACTGCAATAATATCACATATACTTGTACTTGGACACATCCAGCTAAAATATGCAAATTTACAGTAGAATGTTATCATACAATACAATGTTATTTGAATTATGCATCTTAAATAGTCTCCAATGCGGCCTCCATTGCCGAGTCGTTATAACACAGCGCTTTAACCTTTTCACCAATCAATTTCTAAATGGACTGTTCTATCATATTGTTTAGACCAGTCTTTTACGGTCTCTTGTCAACACGAGTTCGAGCACTACTAGAACCTTGGCAGAGTTTGTGAGAAGGTTTTGCAGTTGACTGGTGGTCTCGTATTGGTAATTCTTAACTCGGTCCTCTCCTCCCTCACCAAGACCTGGTCGCCTTAACCCGGTCCTCTCCTCCCTCACCAAAACCTGGTCGCCGTTATACAATCGAATAATGGGCGTTACGTTAAACAGGATATGAGCAAACGAACAAACCACACGGTGGAACCTTTCGGAACAAGGGTTTAACTTTTCGTACTTCCTCTGTTTATTGCTATGCAAGGATTATTTGGGTTGTAAAATCCAAACAAGTTAAACATGTTGACCGTAGTAACACAAAAATAGTGTAAGAAACTGGCGGAGCCATTACATATTGTCTGCAATATTATACCATGCACCGAATGAGTACTCAATACAAATGACCATTGCATACGATGCACTACATTCTTAGAATGTGGATGTTTTTGTAGGAAGTCAACGTGTAAAGTTGTTGTATGAACTGTAAACAAATGGAATGATATTGAACTTCCAGACACAGAGACTTGCCAAAAGTGTTCGCTCATGATTAGTTTTTACTATGATATATATTTCATGTAAAACCACATTTTTATAAGAACAATTATTGTAAAGCAATTTCTTATCGTATTTGAAAAGAATTATTTGTACATCAATAGCTCGACTGTCAGCCGTTTCCCAAGGATTCTAATTTTGTATTTGGATCTAAAAATATAACTTCAAATTGATTCGCTTGATTCCTAGCAATCTGTTTTTTTACTATAATATAGAATTCCCGTACTGTTTCATATATTAATATTTTTTGCAGTTTCACTATATACATACGAAGAGTAAAACTGAAATATATCATATAGACTGAAAGTTATCAAGATGTTCTACACAGTAATACAATCTTGTTAAACATGAAGAAGTTGGTTAACGACTTTAGAGATATAAACTGTTAGTGCTTGTGTTGATGGTACGTGTCGTGACCCGTGGCTTATGGCATCTGTCTTTACTTAATTAGGAAGAAAACCTTTGCCAGCGTTAATTTTAATTTTTGCATGATTTATTGCAATCTAGAGTGCACGACACTCGTTTCCAGCCAGTTTTCGAGTGCTCCTCGAAAACGATAGCTTCAAAAAGCGTCAGAAACAAAATGGAATCCATCGTTTCCTATCATAAATCGTCTACGAGTTGTGATTGAGAGTGATCCGATATTAGGTAGAGCGGATAACGTTACCTGCATCACGGACTATTATGTCACGAACTTGGAATACAATACACAACAGAAACCAAAACCAATGTGACTGGTGTCATATTCTTGTAAAACTGAGAAGAAGACAAGATAATATATTGTTCTAAGATCATTTGCTATTGATTTATACTTTGGTATCTGAACTTTTTATATTGTCAGTATTGACCAGTGATTATATTATAAACTCTCGAACCCTGTAGCCACATTTGGACTCACCCATTTCAAATAATAATAAAATCTAATGTAAGAATTCAGGAGTGACCGGTCGACAGGGGATGCTTGCTCCTCCGTGGCACCTGATCCCACCTCTTGGTTTCCAGAGGTCCGTGTTTGTCCATTTTAACCGGATTTGTATCTATGTCCTGGACATTCTATTGATTTATACTTTGATATCTGAAATTTTTATATATTAGTATAGACTTTTTACACTTTACATACAATATTAAATTGTTCATTCCTTAATTACGATAGTAGACCGTGCCTTTTATTGATTTGGGCGAGTCCAAATGTGACCACAGGGGTTGATGAGTTAATGTCGCTTTCACCAATGCTTAAATGAGAAACTTGTATATTTCGATGTTTAAATTTCACAGTGTTGTAAATATCACAGAATCTAACTATATTTTGGTTTGGTTTATTGGTGTTGCTATATGTTCATTTTACGTTTATATTGTTTATATGGCAAAACGAGTGTCAAAGTTAATGGTATAAGGTTATAAATGGTCATTCTGACCATGGAAATGAAATAGAAATAATGTATTGTTTGCAGTATAAAATAACAATTCGTGTGATTTCGAAATTATTTATTGATATTTGACTCCATGACCAAAGAAAAAAATCAGTACAGATATATGGAAACGTTCTTCGCTGCGGTGCTTACAGATATATTTCTGACATGGAAAGTGTTTTATTTGACAAAGGAACAATGAAAATATATCAAATGTTCTTTGAAACAATTCTGATGTAAGTTAACATTTATAAACATACCCAAAAGAATGATTCTGCATCAAATAGATTCCAGGAATTTGAACTCTCCTTTCCACGAAGGAAGATTTATCATTTTGAAAGATAATCATCGAAAAAAATCAATAATAGATGTTGGGTGAAATGTTTTATACGAATCTGAAGAGGAAACTTTGATGAGTGTAGCTGTTATATATCAATATACTTTAAGTCATTCATTCGGACTCATGGCGGCTATGACCAAGCATTAAGCAATGCTGGCTTTTCAATGGCACGTGATACCACTAAAGAGTACAGACAATTTGAAATAGTCAGATTTGGAACACTTTTATAAACAATATGCATATTTCCCTTGTTCCCTGGGTATCCCATTAACACGTGAGAGAATTTCTATAAATCATCTTTTAAACATAATATGTTAGAATGGAACCTTTGTTATTTCTTTTGCTTCTCTTCTCACTCCAGGTAACATTTAGAAATCTCTGCTTTTATTTATTACAAAACTCGAATACAAGTTTCACAGTCATTTTGTCTCTTAAAAGAAATTTTACTTTATGAGTATTGTATTCTGAAAACATTCAAACTCACAATAGCGATAGCCATTTCATCACAACTGTCCGACACTTGTAACAACTTTCATTCTAACAACAGTGGAAGGCATTTCGCCACACTGATAATGATATCATTCAATCTCACGATAGTAAGAGCCATCTAAGTCCGACAAATATGATGATATTCATTTTCATAATAGTGAGCATTTAATTTCAAAAGTTTGGCAGCTCTGATAACATTCATTCTCACGATAGTGAGATACATTTAATTAAAAATGTCCGACAACTCTGATAACATTCATTCTTACGATCGTGATATACATTTAATTTCAAAAGTCCGTCAATTCTAATAATCAATCTCACCATAGTGAGAACCATTGATTTCAAAAGTCCGACAACTCTGATAATATTCATTCTCACGATAGTAAGGACATTTAATTTTAAAAGTCCGACAACTCTGAGAGCATTCATTCTCACGACAGTGGGAAGCATTCCACCACAACAGTCCGACAACTCTAATAACATTACATTTGTAACAACGATTTGCATATATCAATTTTCGCATAGCGCAGGGATTACAATTACAAAACCGCAGTAGTGTGATACATTATATTCTAAAAGATTCTGCATACTTTCGGTCTGATAATAATCGTTGTGAGGTATTTCACATGACAAAAAGAGATTCTGTACTTCTTGTCCCTGCACAGCATTTGAGTACAAGTTTATTGGTACTTTATATGCTCCAACAGAAATCTCAGATAAATACAACAATGTATGTAGAATTGTTGAAAGCCAAACAGACACGACTACATATATATGTAATACTATAGTTTTGTCTTACATCTATATGTAATACTATGGTTTTGTCTGAACACGATCGCAATAATCTTACTTATAAGAGTTTGTCTGAACACAATCGCAAAACCTTGCTTATAAGAGTTTGTCTGAACAAAAGCGAAACAACCACGGTTACCTGTAGGATATTGAAAGACGCGGTGGCAACAACCATTGTTATCTATATGACATCACAAATGCACGTGAGAAAACTTATGGTAATTTGATGGTCAATTCATTATATTTTGCTACATAACAGCATTACCACACATATATGTAAGTCACTTGTGAAAGATGCGAAATAAAAGGGTTACTCTAAATACAAATTAATCCCAATTTTGCTTCACCAGCCTTTCGTGTGTGTGTGTGTGTGTGTGTGTGTGTGTGTGTGTGTGTGTGTGTGTGTGTGTGTGTGTGTGGAACTGACCATATTAGATATAGGTACAAAATTTATTTGCTTAAATATATGAACATATAAATACTAGTAGCATACAAATAAACGATAACTAAATCGAGTATGAATTTCTTGCGAGAGACATTGTAAAGAACTCTATTGAAAGAAATATTTTTTATAGAAACCCCTTGTCACGAAATATTGATTACAACGAGTTGATAAACACTAAATCAATTTGTTATTTTCATGCAGTTCCATCTAATTGTTGTTTATCTTATTGTTCCTTCTTAGTCTAGATGGACGACTTTCAATTGCAGATACGCGCACCTGTTTGTAATACAGTTATTTCACTTTTTAAGTGAAGCTATTTACTAAAAGGTGGATGACTGTCAGCTGTATTTATTTCGAGCTTTTAACAAAAATATCGAAAAGGTTTGAAAGCTCAGTTACTACAAAACTAAATGCCGTTATGCATTATCACTGTTTTAGATTATATATTAAATACAAAACAGATACTCGCTGAAATGGAGCCAAAATGCGAATTTCCTAATGCAACTCTATTCAAAATATTTACTTTTAAGCTTTTTGTCGGAAACATTTTACTTAAATCTTAACAGATATCACAAGTAAAATAAGTTACGTTTTAAAAATTATTTTTCTATTTTGCGCTACATATGTCTGACGAATATAAACAGAAAGACATTAGTGGCAGAACTATGCATCTAAAAAAGTGCAATTTTATGTAATGATGATGAGGAGGAGTAGGAGGAGGAGTTGAATGATGATGACAACAACAATAATAGCAATCATCATCATCGTCGTCATCATCATCATCATCATCAGCAGCAGCAGCAGCAGCAGCAGCAGCAGCAACAACAATAGTAGTAGTAGAGGTAGTAGAAGTAGTAGTATTTGACGATTATAATAAAGTCAATGAGTTAAGTAGACGACCAAAGTAAAATAAGTGAAAATCGGTAGTTGACAAATAATGAGATATAACTACGACATGAGACATGGATGAGACGAAAAAAGTGTATTGTCCAAAATCATATGCAAATACTGGTTACAACTAACTGATGACATCTGTCAAAATATTTGATAAATTAAACAACAAAAATATCACTTACCAACTCTGGTGACAAGACTTCACACCCGAAATAATAGCACCTATACAAGACAATGAGAGACTTGCCTCCTGTATACAAAATAATGTAGTTAGTGTTCTAAACAAGACTATGTTTGTGTTACAAATGATTGGAAAGTTCCCAAACACTTTTAAAGCTCCCGTTCTTTATTTACTGTAATATTGAACGAAACATTAGCAAACACATTTGCATTATGTACTTCATGCAAAACATGAACAGAAGAGTTGATATGTAAATGAGGGGAAATGCAAGTCATTTGACATTTTCTTATATATTTGCGCATGCGATCTGTATATTTATTATGAAGATTATCTCAACGTATTTCGAGCGCCTTCAAATTAAACCTGAATGTACCATTAATGTAGCGGAATAATTCTTTCATTTAACTTGTGTAATGCGTAAATGACTTTTGGCAGGTAAAAGAAATCAATCTCCAAATTAAAAAAAAAACTTTTACAAATTTCACGTGATGGTTCGAAGGAATGTTGGTTGTAAAATATTAACATGTATTAAAATGTTACATTGTTTTGGTAAGAGTATTTTACAAATCCGAAAATCTGCCAATAAATTTTCATTTAAGTAATTGATGTATAATCCACTACATTGTTTTATTATGGATCATTATTGTACAATACAGAAATGTATGTAAAATGGAAATTCCAATTTTGCTATGATTTGCAATATTTATAGGGCCTTCTCGAATATCAGATACCACTCCCCAAACAAAAGGCTCGTAAAACACAAACATCCCTGATACTATTTTGCAAGGAAATAGATTAGCGGTAGCTGAATGGTTGCATAATATAAGCCAACAGAAACAGCAACCCCCCAAAGGAGTCATAATTCATAATCAATTCATTTAGTAATCATTAGGTGTTAAGGATGCTCTTTTTCCCAAATGCAGAAACTTGTGTTTATTATTTTTCCGATCATTTAATGTTTCTTTTAAACTGACAAATACATCATTCCTTAGAGTGAAAATAAAATTTTGAACATACACGCGGTCATTTAAATATGCTAAATGCAAAATCTTGAAGCTTGGGTTGGGAATTGAGCATCGACTATTAGCAGTAGCATGTTTCACAATAAACGTCCGAGTTGAGCATTGAATGTTTGTAGACTATTACACTATCAATAATGACGTTATGTAACATAGTTGACGTGTAAGATATTTACGGTGTAATGTATTATTTGAAGCCATTTAAGAGACTAGACATTCGTGTTTATGACGCATATCCTTTAGAGAATTGTAAAATATTTTGTAGATAATAATACTTTTGTTTTTCATGATAAATGATAATCCCAAAGAGACAATTATTTTGGATGTCTATATGTGGTTAACAAACAAATTGTGATGAATTGCATGGAGAACTGTCTTTATTCTACAGTAATGAGATGGCGAAGGAAGGAAGACTTGAACGTGTGAAACTGAAATGTTTTAACTATGCAGGTGAGTGAAATGTATGCAAATTTAAGTCTCTTCAGGAAAATTATCAACCAATTAATGTCAGTACACAATCATGAATGTATCTGATATATGAATTCTTAAACACCGGAAAATAAATGGAAAAAACCACAAATTATTGTAAATCTACATTGTACTCAGTAAAACAGTAATTACAGTAATCAGATGTGAATATTAATTACTTTACAAGTGGTTATGTTTCCAGACATTTTTCATCTGTTTGCTTATAATCCATTCTTTTAGAAATAAAAATTTGACACCTGTAATTAGCGTTGTATATAAAGCAATCGGCTTAGTGTCACGGGTCATAATACAACATAGAAAGTAAAGATGGTGTGTTGTCCAAACTTTGAAATTTGTGACTTAATTATAATGTTCGTCATAATTAGATTTCACAATCACGACAATCAATCATTGTCGTAGAGGTCAGCACGGCCTTTCACAATAACCTGTTCCACATCAACAGACTTGTTCACTTAATTGATTGTAGCATTTTGCTTGAAGTCTGAAGTGTGTCTGGAAAACATCCATTTAAGATATTAATTCACAAACTCTGTCTCTCTCTGTCTCTCTCTCTCTCTGCAAAAAATATACATACATAAATAAATACATACATACATACATACATACATACATACATACATACATACATACATACATACATACATACATACATATAATTTATTTTTATCCAACAAATGATACTTGCGGACAATAAGCAAACAATACTATAAAATTATATAACATATGATATACATAAGTATACATGATATTTAAGATAGATAAAAAATTTCCCGGACATTCTTGCCCTGTATCATAGTTACTGTGTGTCTCTTTATTTTATATTTCCGGTAGAAATCGGTATCAGATTTAGTACACAAAGTTAATATAAGTTTATCTAGGTTACCAAGACATTCATATGTAATAAAATAATAATTATAGTATTTAGATAACTCTAACGGAATCTTACAAAGACTTTTTGTCACAAATGTAGTTTGTTACAGTTGCCTTGGACTAAAAACATCGTCTATAGATGAATCTGGATACCTATTATCTAAATATTTTTTTTTTTAGATTTCGACCAGTGATACTCATCCTGTTTGAGAATCTTTTCTAAAAGGATCTTCGCATTTGACATAAATGTTATTTGCTATATCCATTTGTTTGTTTTATCATGGTGATATATTGTACACACTAACCTCTTGATAATACAGATCTGCAATATTTTCCTTTTATTGAACTGCGAGACATTTTTTATCCCAAAATGATTATATTCGTAAAACAAAAATGTTCAAGAGTTTGGGAATAGCCTTTGAATATACTTACAATGAGATTGGAAACATTTAAAATCTTTATCATGCATCTGTGTCAAAAGAATGGTAAAACATCTATTTAGAATCCGTTTACTACTATTATCATATTTTTAAAATTTACCAGTGGCTATATCAAAAAGTGAAAACATGACATGGGAAACCAAACAAAATAAAAACATGAAACGGCAAACCAAAGAGTGAACACATGACATGGCAAACCGAAAAAAGTGAACACATGACATAACAAACCAAAAAAGTGAACACATAACATAACAAACCAAAAAGTGAAATTGTTCACTTACATGTAAACGCCACCAAGCCAAATATTAAAACGTTTATCTATGTTAAAATCTTATGCCAATGCATTAATGGTTCATCCACATATACCATGGCACTGGACAGGTTAAATTTCAAAAATAACCGTGACATTAATATCTAATGCCGAGCGCTAGGCAAGGCAACATCAACTGTGTTTAAAACCTCATTTGTCAAAATGGACTATACATGGAGGCTGGAGATTGTTATGTATTTATTGCCCAACGATACTATGACATAACTTTTAACTGGGACTCCTTAAATAAAACCCTTAATTCATTGGACCCATAAAGTAAAACAAGGCCCAAGTCTGATTCGAACACGTGAACTGTCCATGATAGAGTACTTTTCAAACAACTATTTTTTTCAAGTAGGTCATGTGGTAATTAGGTAACCTCTATCACATACAATGTCAGTTTCATAACTCAATAGAGAAAAACAACAGCCGATATTTAATGATTTGACAGTATTGATACATCGCTGTCAAATATATTTGCTGTAGTTAACCTTGATCATTTACATTTACCTAAGTTATAGATGCCCAAGGCGATCGGGTTTGTCTATAACATTTCATCAGTTGAGATGTAATTTATTGGGATGTAGAGTTACGAAAGAAAGTAATGTGGCATTCTTTGATTATTAAACTCGAGCATGAGATGGGCAGAATTCCTAACAAACATACTAGTGCTTTTACTAACCTATATTCAAATTTGGAGTACGACCTTCCCGAAATAAAGCTTAAACACCAAAGAAACGCATAATAACGCATGTGCTATAAGAATACTTGCCAACCAGAGAATGATCTTGATAGGCTCTTTATGTACATATATTTCATCTTACCACTCACAAACACAGCGTTAAGTAATTGTAGGTTTACAGGATTGCACAGAAACATGCAAAAATGTTTTTAATCTGACGGAACCGAATTAAATGGAATCATTAAATAATCATATGTACAGTGGCACAGCTATGTGTCTCCAGTGTAACCCGTCGGTTAATATACATAATTGGCTCAGTAAGGGAAATACTGAAAAATAAAGACGAAATTGTAATCTTCCATAATATCACTCTCTATGATGTTTCTGATCGCAGATATACAAAAAGAAAACTAATAGATCATATAAACTGAATAAGATCTCATGTGCAATACAAACATTTGGCAACCACACAATAAGCTTTTTGATGGACTTTTAGGCGTTTTTCTTTCCACCATACATCTTGAATGTAAAATACACTTAACACATTTTATAATGATAATTGTACTGAAATATGTAAACATGATTTTAGTTTTATAAAATGAATTCAATGAATTATTTAATGATCAAACTTACAGTACTATGCTATTTTTTCAAATGTAATGAATTTATTCAAACAAATTACATGTATATGATTTAGTTGAATAAATGATATAAAAACCTCAGATACCAAAATATAAGTTTCCAGGATGTCTAGGATTCAAATATAAATCTAGTGAATATTGGACAAACACGGACCTCTGGGAATCCAGAGGTGTGATCAGGCGCCATGGTTGAGCCGTGAGTCAAATTCAAATGAATTAAACGAGGAACAAATCCTGGTCACAGTTGGTACAGACGACTCAACAACCATTTTCGAATATGTAATTCAATAACTGATTAGAGTACTCGCAAACAAGGATATTATACCGATCGTAAAATTTGCGAAACGTTGACATAAAGAAAGAAACGAAAAGAAAATAAAGGTAGTTAAAAGCTAAGGTTATATTATTCTATGGTACCGTATCCTACAGTGTGTATGCTCGCTTATAAGAAAAATAATACAACACTCAAAACAAAGGTTCTACTTCGACTTTCACTGCATCAAAGTTGAGAAATAACTTTTACCATACAAAACTGTAGCATTATACCACTCATGAGTAATAGCGTATGTACAATAAAAAGGCTTGCCAACCACAAAGTTGGCTTGTGATGGGCCAATACTTCATTACTTCTACGTCATTATAGGCTGCCTCTTGTAACGAACGTAAAACCTAGTGATAATCGAGACAAAATATTATGAAAATTGAACAGAAGCACGCAAACATGTTTATTCGAAAGTTTAAAAATAGATATACGAATAATGTAATGGGAGTAAAAAGTAATGTTTAACGACAAAACTATGTTCTGTGTGTAATTACCAGTACACTTTATGAATATTTTACCTATAAAAAGTAAATTTACTCATCTCTAAGTGTGTGGCGTTATCTTTGGAAGTATGCATATATTTTAACTGTTAGGTTAACTCAACATTAAGAGAATCAACGTGTACATGTTACAAAAATAACTACAAATTGTCGAGATCAAGGTACGCGCAATCTATAAACCTTGATTTCATAGATAATTCTGATATATGAAGGTCGGCAACGATATTGTACGGAAAGAAACGATAAATATATTTTGGCCTTGCTTATAGATTTCAAAGGAACATAAGATATTTAAGTTAACACTTCAAATAGGATACTCTGATTGTATCTATGTTATCTAGATACACTGTACACAGAAAGAAAGTGGTTGTACACATTCATTCTATTGGTTTACTAAATCCAGATTATACCAAAAAACATGTCATTGGTCTGATAAAAGTTGTTTCATTTGTCATTAAACTGGGTTTTTTTCTGTTTTATACGAAATGTATTTGAGTAAAAAACAATGTTCTTTTTTTGAAATAACTATGTATATTTTGTTTTCTTTCACCACATTTCCACTAAATTGACGTTTCAAAAAACTATTTCTTTTTGTTTAAATGGTGTTTAACGCCACACTCAACAATTTTGCAGTTATATGGTGGCGACCAGTCTTAGCGGTGGTGGTGGAGAGAATCCGGTTACAATGAACAAAAGCAGCTTAGGTTACAGCCGGACTCGAATTTATATTGCCTAGAGGCGAAAGACTTCTTGAAACCCAACTATGTCAAGCTAAAATCACATTAATGAGTTAAACCTAGTTTTTCTCAGTAACACACTTTAACTGGAGAAAACTAGATTAAACAAAAAAGAACGAGTGTAACATGCCGGACGCAACACATCAGTTTGTCACCCATCCAGATGCTGATCGCGCTTGCCGTTACTTAACTTAAGTACATGTATATAAACGCTTACCGTCCAGCCACAAAAGCTAGCTGATGGACTAAACAGCTAATCTGCCTATATCCATGACTGTTACACTAGGTTCAACTGAACCCAAACCACAAAATTGAGTTAAAAAAGTTTCTCTCGAGAAAAACCTAGTTCAACTGAGATAAATCCCAATTTTTCTCCAGTTGATATTAGTTATGCGAAAAACAAGGATCGACTGGAGAAAGACCAGATTTAACTCGAAATCTACATTAACTGAAAAAAAACTATGCCTTACTGGGAAAAACTAGGTTTAACTTGAGAAAAACTAGGTTTAACTTGAGAAAAACTAGGTTCAATTGAGAAAAAATAGGTTAAACTCGTTGATGTGATATACCTAACCACTCGGCCACCGAGCGACGCTTGATATTGTAAAAAGGAGTTAAATGATTTTACGTTACACATTTTAAAAAAAGTATAAGTCTGTCTGTTTTAAAGCTGTTTCACGCCAAATTCAATAATTGTAAGTCATACGGTGGTGAAAAATTCTAATGGTGAAGAAGAAAAATCGGATACAATGTGTCCAGGATATGGCCATCAACCTTCGGTGAATAGAATTTCCTTGAATTATCAACCTAAATTCCATTGGGGCTCAGGGCAGCACTAGCTAGAGGTGAAAGAGAGGCTCGGCGATTTAAAATCCTAACCACTCGGCCACAAAGGCCCCCATAACGGGTTTTACTATCCTGATCGAATAATAAATACGCAATGACAAATTGTAGGTTTCAAAATCAACTTGATTTCGAACCTGCGATATGCGCCTAATGTGTCGCGAACTGTTTTATTTAAGGTGACAAGAGCACGTAAGATATTTGTATGTTTCAAGAATATCAAGTATCTAGTTATCTATTGTTTATCATAATGCTGATTTATGTACATCGATAAGAAATTTCTATAATATTATCTGACACCTGTCGTGATTAATAATTCTGTTTTGTTGAAGTTAAAGTTTTGATGTTCTCATTGGAGTTCCTGCAAATGTATAAAATCCAATAAAGTAGAGAACAGATAGATACAGTAAATTGTCAGATTCAATCTTTATGTACAAACAAAATCTCTTAAGATATAATGATATTTACAGATCGACACGACTGCAGATTTCAGTGATATGACGAAAAGTTTTACATTACTGGTAGAAATACTGTAGACTGCAGATTTCAGTGATATGACATTACTGGTAGAAATATTGTAGACTGCAGATTTCAGTGATATGACATTACTGGTAGAAATACTGTAGACTGCAGATTTCAGTGATATGTCATTAAAACTGGTAGAAATACAGTGTAATAGACTGCAGATTTCAGTGATATGACATTACTGGTAGAAATACTGTAGACTGCAGATTTCAGTGATATGTCATTACTGGTAGAAATACTGTAGACTGCAGATTTCAGTGATATGTCATTACTGGTAGAAATACTGTAGACTGCAGATTTCAGTGATATGTCATTACTGGTAGAAATACTGTAGACAATTTTTGTATTTTGTTTTACTGGTAGAAATACTGTAGACAATTTTGGTATTTTGTTTTACTGGTAGAAATACTGTAGACAATTTTGGTATTTTGTTTTACTGGTAGAAATACTGTAGACAATTTTTGTATTTTGGTGTTTAACGCCACGCTCAACATTTTCACTGATATGATGGCGGTCAGTTTTAATGGGGTAGGGGATAATCAGTTACAATGTACCCGGAAAGGGACCTTCTCAAGTAAACTGGCGAACTTCCCCACAATCAGCTTAGACTTCAACCCACGATTATCAGAGGTAAGGAACTCCCCGTATTATGGTCTAACCACAAAGCCACGGGGGCCCAAACTGTAGACATCTACACATGTGTGCATACAACATACATACAGTTACACACTGGAGAGTGAAATTCAGAATTTGTGTAACTTTTGTGCTTAAATCTAAATAAAGGTATAATATATTTAATACTTTTATAAATAACCCAATTTTGATCCTCCCGTTTAAACGCATTGGAGAGTACTAAACATTTTTTATTGCCTTGCAAGTTTTATTACATAATCGACATTCCAATCAAATTGATTTAGAGTTATCTAATAAAAATTTATAAATTATTATATGGCTATTCGCTCAGGAGACGTAACAGCTTGCTATAGTAGTTACACCTTGTTCACTAAAACAACAATCAATTGCGAAGTACGCTGTCACGGAGTACAATGCAAAAGGATTAATAGAATCTCAAATGGGTGTTTTGAATAAGGAAATCTCCTTCGAGTGGTTAGAATCTGGATGTCTAAGTGAAGGTGCCACGGGGATTGGACTATTCTTACTTTGAGTGTTGGATGTACCTTTCCACCGTTTCCCACGTTTTGACGATTTTTCTTCAATGCTTCACATGAATGACTATGAGCGAAAAGTAAAATCTGGGGCAAATTTTCATGCATAGATTTCTCATTACGTAAAAGTCCAACGTCATAGAAATTAATTGTAACATCATAGTTCATGTACCTTAGGGTGTAGACCGACAAAACGGTACTTACGCCTGACCAAAGTGTTAGAAAATAGTTTCCTCTATGAACAACGATAAGTAATGAAAAGGCATAAACTATAATAAAACAATCTAACAATACAAATACTGTTGTGCCGGCAAAGAGCAAACGTTTTATGCAGTAATTTTATTTGTTTTGATGGATTTTGATGTCATACGCGACAGGATTTGTTTTACACGAAGACGGATAGTTTTGAATAATAAAGAGGGAAACACAGTTACAATGTACCAAAGAAAAGGCATCGGCACATACTCTGTTCGATGCTGAGTGTGCTATCTAAAGATGGGGGACTTTGTGATTTAAAGCACGATGCATTAAACGTAGACTAACAGTAAAGCAGCAACTGAAGCAACAAAGGAACTCTTCATACAGGGAGACGTGATTGTTTATCGTTACATTCATCCATCCATTCATCCATAATACAAACATTCATGCGATTACACATTTATCCGTGTATACATGCATAAATGTACATATTCGTGTGTATTTGAATTTTGTGTTCTATACAATCGTTTCTACCAGATCAAGAAATATAGATTTCATTCAGACCTGTGAACAACGAGTCTTTACAATGGTCAAGTGTCATGGCAGAAATGAAAACTTAAACAACTCTCAGTCAATCGCGCTATCAATATATGTGTAATGTATACCTTGTACTGTCTACATATGAATTACAAATTTGACGGCATTTAAATCGCCTTTGATACGAAAAACACATAAATTCTAAGTATTTTGTTACAGTGTAGGTAAATTTACAGTTTTATCTCTGCCTCAAGTTCTGCATAAAGACTATATTTGTAAACAATGACATGAATTCAAGTAGCATATTTCATTTATCAATATATAATAACTGTTGCAACATCTGTAGATGGTGTGTTTTTGTGCATCAGTCAACACATGATTTATAAACTGTCTAACAAGAGGCATGATTAATTATCAACATCTGCATATTCCTGTTTGATATCACAGCAAGAAATCGAATAAATAACTTAGCCCTAACTGCAGTTTAATTTATATCAGGCGATCTACTTCGATTTCACTGTCTAGTATTTGAATCAAACTTCCTCACAGCAAGAAACATTTCTATAGAAAATGTTTTTATTTTCTTATTATCTGTAAATAATGACAACTGTTTTATCGCACATTTTGTGTGGTAAATACATCTGTAGCTCTGACTCTAGGCGTCCTCTGCCAGCTAGATGCGATACCGCCATCATATTTTATCCATCATTACAGAAATAACATTAACACGAATGTTCAAATTACCTATAACATGTCTTTTTATTCTGCTATCATAAAACATAAAATATCACAAACATTGGGGAAATGTCCTGGAACTTAGTTGTTTATGTATTACGATAGCAGAAGTGTTTTAATTTCGTCCCAACCACAACTCACCTCGTGTGACTGAAAAGTGCAATTTATACGACACAATAGTTATTTACATGTAACAATTTCGGTACATTCCTGATGAGGTCTACATTGTTACCGTGTTCTTTCCTCCGCAATTAAATACTGGCCATCGTATCACTGAACAATTGTTGAAAGTGGCGTAAAACAACATTCAAAAATCAAAAACTTTTACCCAGGACAGTATGTTTGCTAGTCAATAAATCATTACATTGTGAACTACGTTTCATAATGATGCTACAAATTACATTGTAGAACCCTCAAAAGCTAAGATGTTCACTCCAGTTGTGACTGTTAGAAGTATTTTGCAATACATTTAGGTTTATCATTTACCTTGCATTATAATACTTTCCGTTTCGGAGCTCAATTTTAAAAATCGAGCTCAACTGGTGAAGTGTAAAGTCAATTTCCTTAATCGTGCTAACAATATTGAGTAAATAGTATGGAATACAGCAATCTGACTAAGGTCAACTTTCTTTTATCATGATGAAAGCTCTGTGTAGACAGTACGAACTACAACAATCTGACTAAGGTCAACTCCCTTTGTCATGCTAATAATATTGTGTAAACATTACGAAATACAGCAATCTGGCTAAGGTCAACTCCCTTTGTCATGCTAATAATATTGTGTAAACATTACGAAATACAACAATCTGGCTAAGGTCAACTCCCTTTATCATGCTAATAATATTGTGTACATAGTATCAAATACAGCAATTTTCTTTTAACTTCCTGATAACAGCATTGTGTATATGACACACAAGCTTTGGGCAACAACGACTTATCTATAATTACAAAAGCATTAAAGTATTACAACACATTATGATTCGGAGCTGTCGCCTCCAACGTAATCAATAAATATCCTTTTTCAAAACAATGATTGTGCATATGAAATAAACCTTGGACCTAGCAGACGACAAAATTTAACCCGGATTTCGTTTTAATCTTTAATTTTGCACATTTTCCGGTTTGTGATTAAATTAGAGACAGTAATCAGTTTTGATTCCGTCTCCATATTAGATTTGGTTGAAATGATTGCATATCGGATTCCTCATCTGCATCTGCAGATCAAACACAATTCTAGCGAAATTATTTTCTTTCAGATTACAACGCGGCAATTTCATCATGCACCGAAGTTTTATAACACGCTTGTTATGCCTCTGATCTACATATAAAGTACACTTCATTACAATCCCTTTAATCTACAACAGTCATATACCGCCAACTTTCCTGACGAACGAAATATTTTTCTCCCAGTAAAGCGCCATTCCATTGTATTATCGGCAGTAAATTACCGACACATCTACAAATGCATTAAAATTCCAAATTTAGTATTATGAATAATTCTATCTAGTTAAGCTACTGGGTGACCATAATAAGCTATTATATAATTATATCATATGATGCTTTTCCTTAAATTTGCCGTCTTGCTAAACAAAAATGAACATTACGTATTGCATCCAATGCGTCCTAAGTTAGGAGGAAAATACATTGTAAATATAGGGAGAGAGATATGGACTATAATGTGTATATCCCTCATTTGCGATAATGAGAAGTTTTACATACGTATCATAAAATGCCAACATCTGTACTTCTCTGTTGGGATGTAGAACTGTAACGGATCATAACTTTCATTCCACTGTTCAAAGTCAGTTTCATCCCGGGCTTGCCGGACATTGGATTACACAAGGTATACAAGTGTATAACCCTATCATACTGGACTGGTCTAAGCCATTGATTTATAGAAGAGTCCATTGTTTTTCAGGGGTTGATGAGCTAAGATGATTGTCTGAATTATTCCTGTCATTCGATTTGCATAATTATGTAGTCTAACATAATCACAATATCCACCGTAATATCTTGACGTCATGCGTTAGTGTGTGTTCTTTTTAACTTGAAACAATTTTTTTATCCAAACACAGCTAATATGTTTTTGGATTTAACTCAGATACTTTACTCCGGATTCAGTGTAATAGTATCTCTTATATTGGCATTTCGCAGGCATAGTTAACACAGTGAATTAAAGCTTACAGTGCCTCACTTTTTCCTCGATGTGTAATTGTTTTTCATTGATCCTGTTCAAAAGGAGTCGGGTTTGAATTAAAATATTTCCCCACTTTGCATATATTCACGGCCTTTTTATGTTTTTGTTTTCTATTTTATTTTTATGCAGCTACGATGTTGTGCATGACACTATGTATAATTAAACATTTTCGCAATTAATTTGTCATTTTGCTTCTTATAATGTATAATGAATGTGTATATCGGTGCTCATGTCTGTATGTGAATGTATGTGTGTATGTAAGTATGTGTGTATGTGAGTATGTGTATCTACCGTATACGTGTATATCGGTGTACATGTCTGTATGTAAGTATGTGTATATGTAAGTATGTGTATCTACCGTATATGTGTATATCGGTGTACATGACTGTATGTAAGTATGTGTGTATGTGAGTATGTGTATCTACCGTATATGTGTATATCGGTGTACATGTCTGTATGTAAGTATGTGAGTATGTGTATCTACCGTATATGTGTATATCGGTGTACATGTCTGTATGTAAGTATGTGTGTATGTAAGTATGTGTATCTACCGTATATGTGTATCTGTGTATGTATTTGTGTTTTAGTGTATGTATGTATGTATGTATGTATGTATGTATGTATGTATGTATGTATGTATGTATGTATGTATGTATGTATGTATGTATGTATGTATGTATGTATGTATGTATGTATGTATGTTATTATCTATGTATGTATGTATGTGTGTATCTATTATCTATCTATCTATGTATCTATCTATGTATCTATCTATCTATCTATCTATCTATCTATCTATCTATCTATCTATCTATCTATCTATCTATTTCTATCTATCTATCTATCTATCTATCTATCTATCTATCTATCTATCTATCTATCTATCTCTTTCTATCTATCTATCTATCTATGAATATATGTGCATATGTGTAAAATCCATATAACCTGGCGGGGTGAACTCTTTCTTGACCTCGACGAGTTTTAAGTTTAGGTAAACAAGTATATCATTAAAATACAATGACTAGAGTTATCGTTCCTACTTGTCACCATACATAAAATAGTATCCAGTGAGGAATACAATGACTAGAGTTATCGTTCCTACTTGTCACCATACATAAAATAGTATCCAGTGAGGAATACAATGACTAGAGTTATCGTTCCTACTTGTCACCATACATAAAATAGTATCCAGTGAGGAATACAATGACTAGAGTTATCGTTCCTACTTGTCACCATACATAAAATAGTATCCAGTGAGGAATACAATGACTAGAGTTATCGTTCCTACTTGTCACCATACATAAAATAGTATCCAGTGAGGAATACACTGACTAGAGTAATCATTCCTACTTGTCACCATACATAAAATAGTATCCAGTGAGAAATACACTGACTAGAGTAATCATTCCTACTTGTCACCATACATAAAATAGTATCCAGTGAGGAATACAATAACTAGAGTAATCATTCCTACTTGTCACCATACATAAAATAGTATCAGTGAGGAATACAATGACTAGAGTAATCATTCCTACTTGTCACCATACATAAAATAGTATCCAGTGAGGAATACAATGACTAGAGTAATCATTCCTACTTGTCACCATACATAAAATAGTATCAGTGAGGAATACAATGACTAGAGTAATCATTCCTACTTGTCACCATACATAAAATAGTATCCAGTGAGGAATACACTGACTAGAGTAATCATTCCTACTTGTCACCATACATAAAACAGTATCAGTGAGGAATACAATGACTAGAGTAATCATTCCTACTTGTCACCATACATAAAATAGTATCCAGTGAGGAATACAATAACTAGAGTAATCATTCCTACTTGTCACCATACATAAAATAGTATCAGTGAGGAATACAATGACTAGAGTAATCATTCCTACTTGTCACCATACATAAAATAGTATCCAGTGAGGAATACACTGACTGGAGTAATCATTCCTACTTGACACCATACATAAAATAGTATCAGTGAGGAATACAATGACTAGAGTAATCATTCCTACTTGTCACCATACATAAAATAGTATCCAGTGAGGAATACACTGACTAGAGTAATCATTCCTACTTGTCACCATACATAAAATAGTATCCAGTGAGGAATACACTGACTAGAGTAATCATTCCTACTTGTCACCATACATAAAATAGTATCAGTGAGGAATACAATGATTAGAGTAATCATTCCTACTTGTCACCATACATAAAATAGTATCCAGTGAGGAATACAATGTTTTTTCCCGTGCAGCTTGTCATTATCTAAAAGTGAGTAGAATCACCCGTATGAAAATCAAAACGTTACTCCGCCCCCCCAAGTCATGTGAATTTTAGTATATACATGTATCTTTACTTTTGTTTGTCTGTGTATGTGTTGCCTTTGTACTTGTGCACATGTATGTATCTTGGTGTGTTTTGGTGTGTTTGAGTGTGCAACTAATACGCTTTAGTTCTTTATCAATGCGTCTTAACTTGGATGCAGTTTTTAAAACAATAATATGTATTTTCCACTTAAGAGAAAGTGGAAAGCAGAATTTCATGATAATGTAAGACAAATCGCATTTAAAATTGAAGATTCTAATCATAAACTAAAAATCTACAATGCATTCATACCGCATTACCCCAAATTGTTGATTAAATGTTTTGCCATACCAAAATGGTTGAGAAATGTATGAGTAAACGAACATGGGCAAAGTCGCCATTCATATGGTATCTGGACGACTTTTTAAAAACATGTTATTCGATTTTTTTTATCAGCCATATTGTCGTGTTGTCTGCGGGGCAGATGCGAAACCTAATATTTCTATTTCACTATTTTCATATACAGTTAAAAGGATATCTATGTAATTGATCACTTAAACAGCGCACAGACAAAGGTCATTTCACTGAATAAGTTCTTCAAAGGATGCTGCGATCTTGTGAGTAATGAAGAATGACTTGAAGATAAGAACTGACAGGACAGACATATCACAGAAAGATTTACGAGTACAAACGCGCTGTTCTTCGTCCACAAGTAATAAAATTTTATCGGAATTTATAATCTCCCCTAGCAAAACTAGAAAACCTTCTCATGGATTAATATGTGTATGCACGTGCATTTATATGTAGATTTATGACCGAGGGGTGTAATGTTCGCTATTGTTTTTATGGTAGCGTGTTTTTCATTCACAATTTGAGTTCAGTTATAAACCAGATATGCAGAATATTCTCAAGGGTGGATATAGGAAAAGGACAATAGTTTCTGACCAGAATCGATTGCAAATCCATGTGAACAAAGGTCCTATCTTAACCCTAAGATGCCATTCATGATTTTTATCAATGCTCGTGTAAATCCTAGACAGTGAATTGCAAAAGTTTGATGTTGTCTTTTATCCATACAATGTCGTCTGTCACCCGATCCATGGGAATTGTTATCATATCATAATAAGCTGTAGATATAATCTAAATGATTATTAACGAAACTGAATGTATAGATTTCTCTTTTATCATTCATACCGTGCATGATGCCCTGCATAGCTGCAGTAGTATATATATATACTTAGCTTACTCGCTTGTTACCAGAGCGACCCGGGTTCAATCCTTGAGTTTGACAGGGGAGTATGTGAGATGGTATGGTGGTTGCCAAGTCGGACACGCGGGTTTTGTTCGTGTACTCCGGTTTCCTCCCACAGCAAGGACCCCGCACGCCAACATCAGGACCCGGTTGCATAACATATTATTATATTTAACCTACAGTTAGCCCATCGATTTAACATTGGTTAACTTCACGTTAAATTTAACATCCGGTTGTGCAACTGGGTCCTGGACATTCGAGAGACATTAATACATTAATATAAGTTGGCATAACTTGTTTGTCGATCATTGTAAAATAAATAAAGTTTAAACTACCTAGTATAGTAAAATCTATATAACCCGGCGGGTGGAGTCTCGTGAACCCTTTCTTGATCTAGACAAGTATACATTTTAGGTAATAAAGCGTAATGAGACTAAAATGACACTGACAAGAGTTATCGTTCCTACTTTTCACAATATCTACGAATATCCAGGAAAGAATAAATCGTTTTCCTCATGAAGCTTGAAATAGCCGAAAAGTGAATAGAATCATCCATATGATAATCGAAAGTTGCTCAGTCCCGACAAGTTATGTGAATCGGGCAATACCTAAGTGTACTATGTTGAAATAAGTTACAGAGACAGAAGTTGTTGCCACATTGATATTAACAATCGCGATTCAAGTGAAGGCACGGTAATGACCTTGTACTCCAATATCATTCCTCAGTATCGTGATTATTGCAATACACGTTTGTACCAGTCTATATCGGTTGTTGACAAGGGACACACCCTCTGTTTTCGTTTGGAACTGACTATGGACTCGTACAGGGTGTGTTCAGTTAAATAAACTTTATCTATTTTACAACGATTAACAAACGAGTTAAATCAGCTGAAATAATTGTCTCTTTTTTACTTTGGTGTTGGCATGACTGGGTGGAGAAAATTCGAGTACTTGCAGAAAACCCAATTTTCCAGTTTGCCGACAGCCATGCCATGTCGTGTGATCCCCCGGCTAATGCAAAGATCGAACATGTAGTGACAAGCCAATGCGCTAAATATTGCTTTACTAAGTAACAGGGTGTGATCAGTGGTCATGGGAAGGTCACTTTTCTATTGCTACTCGTCACTCCAATTTTCTATAGACCCGGGTTTGTCTTAATACACGTTACAGACTTTGACACTTGGCATATTTGGTATTATGACATAGAACAACGTAAACACTTGCAAGTCTTTAATATTTCCAAAGTCAAAAATCAAAGTTAAGATTGCTGAAATACTACAAGTATGCTACACTTTCTATACCTTTCTGAAGAATCAGAAACGGGTCTAATGTTAAATCAAATCATACATATAACGTGTCGAAAGGAAATGCTGTACCAGTTGCAAAATACTTTTCATTTTATGAACCATAAACCATTTGCAAAAATATCAAACAATAAACGAGCAACTCTCTATAGATAAGAATTTCTAAAATATCGAGGCCTTTCATACAAATTAACGATACTTATTTACTTCCCAATAGTTTAATAACAGCTATACATATAGTGTCATAAAAGTTTTTAAATTAAATAGTCGTGTGGCGATCGTAGCATAAAACAGATTTAAATATTGTTAGAGAAGCCAGAATAATTGACTTTGATATTGTGAAGAACTTTACTTAAAAACTATGATAAACCAGACCAATTAAGTGAGTCATGAACGGTTATGGCTCGCTTTGACCTACACCAACAATCCATCATAAAAGAAGAACTAATCTGATAACGTTTATCACGGTAATATAATAAAATGTAAAACAAATGGAGAAAAAAAATCTAAAGAGAATCAGAAATTGAATAATGATTGCAAATAACGGCTTACTGATAAATATCAACAATTACTGTCACAATGGATTCAGGCCTGAAATCACCATTTAATAATGAAGCTATCTCCGTGACAAAAATGAAAGTCTTGTTTTCATACGGTTGTTAATTCATATGTTCACATAAACAATGCCATTTATATTTCTGGAATCATTCTGTATTTGACATTATCTGTATGATAATTATGTCTGTGTTGTGCTGTAGTTTTAACTAGACAATAGACTCCCATACATGATATAAGGGTACTTGAAGATTTATAAATATTGATCTTTCTGGATAAAAAGAAATATAATTAGAGTGACCGATTAAACATGTGTGTTTGTAAACTTGGTTGGCGTGTTCAAAATTGGACAGAGTTTCTTTAAATACAAATTTCAGACATATTGTTTATACAGGATACATTATGACGAGGATTTGTTTATCTCGTATTTCATTTTAATTTGACTGTGGACTTACGGTAACCGGTCGACAGGGGATGCTTACTCCTCCATGGCACCTGATTCCACCTCTTGATTTCAAGAGGTCCGTGTTTGTCCTTTTTTACCAAATTTGTACCTATATCCCGGAGATCCAAATGATTTATACCTTGGTATCTGAGATCTTTATATTATATACATTGTACATGTATTTTATTATAAATATCAATTATAGACATCCAAATGTAATGAGAACAAGTGAAATTGAAGAAGAACCAATGGATATTCGAAACTAAAAGTCCATTACAATACTTCAAATTGGCTATAAGATATAAAAACTTCAGATACCTAAGCATAAATCAATAGAATATCCAGGACATAGATACAAATCCGGTAAAAATGGACAAACACGGACCTCTGGAAACCAAGAGGTGGGATCAGGTGCCATAGAAAGGTCTCATAATGATGAACAATTGTAAAATCGAAACGGGACGGGATCAGGTGTCCGGAAGGAGTAAGCGTTCCTTGTTAGCGTGCTACCTCGTCGTCGAAATTATAGAACTTTTCAGAAACCAGAATGGACATGTATCTGGCTTTTATCGCTGATACGTCTTTAAAGTAACATTGTAAGCGTGTTTGAAGTCAAACAAGTATTTTGCATGAGTCTCATTGTCTATCTGGAAATTTACGTCTAGCCATTGCGAAACAATTAGTGTAAGTTTCTTCACGACTCAGGGCTGAACCATTGTCAAATAAACTTATTCCAATAACAATAAAACAAATTTATGCATATACTGAATGAGTTTTGCCAATGACATGAATTCCATGGGACTACAGAGTATACTAATTAACTGCAAGAAAACAGGCAACTGTCAATAAACATCAATCATCATGCAAAGATAATTATGAACGTTTACTTTTTTCAATTGTCTTTGTAAATTAACACACGATAAAAACCGTATTATTGTGTTGGAAAGATCGGATTCGTGATAATGATAAACACGAATGAAAACTAATATGGCCACTGTTTGCGTGGAATTTATGTCCTATGCAATGCCCTCTATATCTAGCACTTTGTCAAGTACATTTAAAGGTTAATCAACTTTCCGAGCAACAGGGGATAATCTTTTTATATATAATGACAAAACAAAACGTCTGCAATGCCATAGTTTTAAATATTATGACAAAAAAGTCAAGAATGATTTCTCCCTTGACAGACAATTATGTCTGTAGCTGATGCTTATGAGAATTAGGTCACACAGTATTACTGTTATCGAGCTCCATAGTTTTCACTACAAATTTATTATACTTTATCGTTACAAATAAATAAAACAATCTCAGGTTCTAAACGACAAATATTCAGGATGTCCAGGATACATATACAAATCTGGTGAATAATGGACAAAGATGGACATCTGGATAAACAGAAGTGGGATTAGATGACATATATATTCCTGAATCGATATTATGGATAAATATGTAAAAATCTGAGACAATTAGGGGTGAATGTATCGTATATAAACGTTTATAAACCATAAACCGAAACCAGTGTCAACCTAAGTTAAACTATCAGATTATGAATATATTGTGTGTAGTGAACTACAGATTGCAGTGATATAATTAATGTTAAAATACATACAAAAGTATTTTCAAAGGGAAGTTCAACTTCTTCGTACTGTTCAAAGAAGGCAAAAGATTTTATATGGATAACAAAAATGTATTTTTCATTGTGGGGGCAACTGATATAGTTGTATATAAACACACTTATCCATTAGTAAACTCTAGATATTACTTAGCGACAGAAACACTTTCGAACGTCCCTCGGGAATCTTTCACAGACGACTGGTTGTTATCTCTTTCACACCACATATATTTCATCTAACTAAGCATCTACTAAAATGAATAACAAAATATCGCTGATTTGTCAGAGCTTAAGATAACTTGCCATTAATGATGGATTCTGTGAGAATGATCGTAATATAAACTGAACACCAGGAAGTCTTCGGTTTTAGAACAAAGATATGTGATACAGTTCGACATATTGCGTAATATAACTAGGATAAATCGCGATTATTTAATGACACAGTACCAATGGTACTAGTTCTGTGATTAATATTCGGTTTGGAGGGCGTAGTCATATCTAAATATATTAATATCAATTTAACTGTAGTTATCCCACCGGTCATTGACAAACACACACACACACACACACACACACACACACACACACACACACACACACACACTATATATATATATATATATATATATATATATATATATATATATATATATATATATATATATATATATATATATACTTTATTGTGGCATGTACGAAAAAGGTACATTGCAAACATTTTTGCAGATAAATCATATCTGAAATAAAATTTGAAAAGCTATTCATCGAGTAAAGCCTCCATTTTATCAGTATTCCTCCATTTAACATTTTGTAAGTATTAACAATGTCTTAGTCAGTTTACTCACAGCAATTTCTGTAGATAGACTACATACGTACTATATACATGTAATTATCCATTTATTTATAAATAGTTTATTTCTTTTTATCATTCATTATTGTTATTATATTTTTCATCTTCTTGCATACCCTACATTTTGTGACCTGCTGGCTCCACAATGCATAATACAAGAAAACAAGCGTAACTATCATCATTTTCCAAACATGTAATGCAAAGTGCTAATTAAAACTGCAAATAATCATGTTTTTGTGTAGTAGTCAGAGGAACATCTGAAGATTTATAATATTTACAAAATGCTGTAATAAAGCACAGAGAGATATCATAATAAGGTATAATACTTTTAAATATTGTATGTAATATCTACATACATAAATAATTCTGTGCGCGTTTTATGCAAAGTCGTAAATTTGGTCTTTGGGCCACTGTTACGACTCGGGACCTTTTTATGAAGAACTAGGGGTTTTAGTCACACCACCAAATCTGGCCCAGTCTTTATGAATCCCAATGCAAAATGAAAAGGGGTCTACAAAGAAACATTTTCAGATGGATTTGAAAACAGGACCGTACTAAGATATCTGTATTTGAAAAGTAATTCAAATGGACAGATTTCCGAAGAAAATCCAAATGTCACTTTTAATATTCACTATTTCAACGTTATGCTGGGCAGTTAAGGCGGGACTGAACGTATTTCGGGAATGGAGAACGCCTACAAATGCTGATATGACTCAGAAAGTATGTGATTCGGTTGTTGAAGAAAGGAAAATCAAGACATTTAAAGGTAATAGAGAAGTTGCGCATGGCGACGTGTACTGGTACGTGTACGTTTGGAAGGGGAATAATATACAAAAACTGCGTATAACGTCATCTGATTCTGATAAACCCGAAAACTTACGCCTCTAAACATCTTTTAAAGAGGGAATGTACATGGATGTACAAACTTGTAGCTGTCCTCTGTTTGTTAGCAAATGAGTTCACAGAACAACACATATATTATGAAATACAAGATTAAGTGGTTACTTTGGGAATAAACCTCTCCAAGTTTGAGAAAAGATTTGCAACAAAATAGTGACACAAATGATCTCGTTTACCTTCCTGAAATCAAAATGTCCCGACTCTCTGGAAACCTGTTAAATTTTGTTTTGTTGAATTCTAGGCTTTGTGAGTAGAGCTACCAATAGATCAACAGACTATCTCCGATATCACTGATAATGTGATACATCTTCAGATAATGAGTGATTGACACACCTAGATCCAGTTCAATTTTTAGAATCCAGCTTAAAGGGGCATTAGAGGTGTTTTTTTTAAAAAACATTTTCCTCTTTTTTATTACTTAGATTGATATGCAATAGCAAAAAAGAGATATACACAAGTATAAACACTGTGAAGTCCCTATAAATTTTATGTTATTTGCTTCAGAGACCTGGGTTTTGCATGTTTTCACTTGCAATTATAAAACTCATCCTTATTATTTGTATATGAATGCCACATTGAACCCGACCTTATTGTTACAAAATTGGGAATACATGTATACGATTTTTTTATGTCTGTGTATAGCTCTTATTTGTTATTGTACATCGAACACAAGTAGTATAAAGTAAAAAAAAATTGAAATTATTTTTGGGTAGACACAGCTAATGTCCCATTAAAAAAGAAAGGGAATTCATAATTGGTAATTCTGTAGGTTTACAGAACACATACGACTTTAGTAATAAACTCACAATGTGGGTTTATATAATCTAAATACTCGGGAGGCTTGTAGCTTCCGCGTACAAAATTTATTTATATCCAATCAAAGCTATCCGTACATGTTGCTAAGACACTTGACACGGGTTCGGATTTTACGAAACGGGTACATGTACGTGTATATACACGTACACGTACACATACACGTCGCGATGCTCAGCCTCTTTTATGATACAATTTAATGACAATTTAACGGATTGAAAAATTACGCGAAAATATCGACATCGTTTACAGAAATCTAACAATGCGTCAAGTCAGCAATGCACAAACTTTCTAATATTTCACCACTTCATAACGAAATTCTAAAAATAAAAAAAGTGATGTCATTATATAAATAAACATGCCTGAGAGGGTGGTAGTGGAAATTGTCACCCCGAGGTAATACATTGTCAACCGAACCGAAGCCGAGGTTGACAATTGATTTTCAAGGGGTGACAAGTTCCACTACCACCTTTTCAGGAATGATATATTTATTATATTATAAAGATCCACTGTATTGAAGCATATATTATCTATTGAATTACTTAAAACACAAAATAAACTGTACCAGTAGGCCTAGTATTATTTTTATTCTTTATTCATGCAAAAATCGACACGTCATGTACGTAAGTTCATCACGTTCGTAATACAAACTGCCCAAACCGTTCTTTGCGTCGACTTTTGAATCTTGAGCCTCAAGCGAGCATGTCTGTTTGGCTGACTTCAGCAAATGTATATTGATAATGATATATCAATTGTGTCAAATCATTTAATTTCGGTTGTTATTTCTTTCGGTTCCAGTTGTATGTTACACAACTCATAGATCGATAGAGGTTACACCTAATTACGACATAGGAAAAACAAACGAACCGTACGCGCATCCATTTGTGCGCATGTGATAATTTTATTGAATATCACCCTGCTGAATTTCACCCTGGAACGACCGAGACAGTGGAAAATACTCAACGCTTATTGTCCAATAAAATCGCTAGAATTTATGAAGAGGTATGATATAGTTGTAGTATCAGATTAATGGAATATTAAATAAAGTCTATCATTTTCAAGTATTACTTAAGACGATGGTATATAAATTATAAAATTTCAACATAGATTAATAAGTTAAATTTGATTAGAATATGCATTACGAAACGAAGTTAAATTTATCATATATGAATGATAACCAACATTATCAACTATCTCTTAAAACGGTTTCCAGAAAAGTTGCTTGATCGATTTAGAATTTAAATTCTAGCCTACATTACAATACAACGATGAAAATAAAATTCATTATCTTTTTCAGTTAATCTTTCTATCTCTTACTATAAAACATCTTAGAAATCGACATCATTTCATTCGAAACAGATTATGTGTTTAAAGAGGCCATCTTGTCATGGTAATTGTAGTGTAACGGAGAATGTTATGTTACGGTTCTGGTTTGTATCGGTAATAAATCACAAACACGAGTCTGTGCCTCTTTCTGTAGACAATTATCAACAGATATAACATAACATAAACAAATTGCATTGGAAATTCAAAACTGACAGCTCCTTTTTGTAGAATATAAAAACACTAATTTTGTTACAGCTGATAATATCACGTATTTCAAAAGCATCTAAAACTTGCTGACATCCCTTGTGGATAATATGTAATACTCTCTGCACCTGTAAAAGCAGTTATATGACGTAAAAGCTTAATCTTCTGAAATAAACACGACATATGAAGTGATATCACACGTTTTCTTTTTTGTCTGGATGCTAATACCTTCCAGACTTTATAAACACCGCTGATATCCTATTGTTGACGATCTGCAATATGTTTTAAAGTCAAATATCTTGTCCATGTAGCTATAACAACATAAATAGATATACCTCTATTTACGCTCAAATGGAGAATTTTTCGACGTGGATTATTAGGATTCTTGAGACAAAAAGTCCGAGATATTAAAGTACAATGTATCTATTATCGTGAAATCACCAATGACAAAATAAACAGAAATCATTAAAATATAAATATCTTAAAAACCGTAGAGGCGAGATAAGGTGTCCTGGAGGAATAAATATACAGTGTTGACTCTTTAAGTAATTTTATTCTACTCCTTGTCGTACAAAAAACCTACGACAACGAGAATCATCGCATGATTGCTAGAAACTGACGAGATAAATTTACTGGTATAAATATTAAATTTTCAATAATTTCTATTTTATCATAGTTCTCTGAAACATCATGGTTTATTAATTTTGTATGTTTTTGTTTTAAAATACGCTTGCACTTTTAGAAAGTATGGTGTTTTATTTGCAACTTTCATATTAGAAAAGAAATATAAGCTATCATGTTTTATCGACCATTTTGACCATTCAGTACTGTAGGAGACAGCAAAATACAATGCATTTTTAGTCGCCAAGGATGGATCAAAACTTAATTGTAAGAAAAGTATATCACTTTACATTATTTTGCTTAATTTTGCAAGTTTACTGCATTTACCGTGTCATAAATTTTGTTTCACTTAAAAATATACAACAAAAATTCAAAGTAGAAATCAAATTCTGAGAAATAATTTCAAGTGGAGTGCTTGATTACATTATATTCCGAGATTTGGAAGTGGAAATCGATAACTGCCATATCCATTTACTTGTTTATTTGTTTAAAAGTGCAAAATGTCAAAACTAAAGTGGAGAAAAGTATATCAGGTTTTGTTAGACGAGAAGCCGGAAAAGTACAATTTTATTTTTGTCGCCATGTCACTTCCGTCAAATTGCCGTGACACAGTACTAACCAGTATTTAACTCCGAACGTATGACGTAACACCACTCAAATTTAGTGAGATTTATCGGAGATTGAAGTTTTGTTTAAGGCATAATATTTCTTCCTCCGACCATTTATGTTTCATGTTCTATTCAAATAAAAATTAGCTAGCGTTCGACATGCAATTGACGCAGCGTATAAGTGACTTTATAATTTGAAGATTCAGATCAAATAGCAAGAGAAATATTACAAAATTTGGTTCTGTAAACCATTAACCAATATTGTATGTTATTGTTTATTGGACAAATATGCGTGACCCAGTAGTTAGAACAACCTGCTTAAAGGGGCATTAGCTATGTGTGAGGTTTTTTTTAAATATTGTTTTTGTTTTTTCTACTTAAATTGATATACAATAGCAAAAAAGATATATACACGGGTATAACAATTCTTAAATTCCTATATATTTTGTTAAAATAGCTTGAGAAACCCAGGTATGTCACTTTTTGCAATTGCAATTAATTAACTCAACCATACAATTTGTATATGAATACCACACTGCAACTTACCTTACTTTCAAAAATCTTTGTATAGCTTTTATTTGTTATTGTACATCAAGTAGAGGTTGTAAAAGTAGAAAATGCGAATACTTTTTGGAGGTAACCACAGATAATGCCCCTTTAAATCATGACGTACTTTACGTTTAATCAGCACTGGTTCTTTCCCCACCCGATTGGAGACTGACAGAGTGTGGGTGTCAGCCGGTGGTCTTTTCAATTTATTTCCTTGTGTCCATTTAACTGTGCTATCGTTTTCACTCGTTAAGAACTGGCCGTCACAATATGTAAGTATTACATAAGACACTTGTAAAAATGATAACACCTGTAAGAAATGTTGGATGGTCACGTACGTTTTAGTTTACGTCTCACCTAAAATGTGTTATATGTTTATATAGATACGACACCCTTAATAAGATTAATAATATGAATAACTATAGTTTACCATATTATTTATTTCTACATAGTTACTATAGTAAATCCAAGTTCTCAGCATAGTAAATAAACATTTTACTATAGTTTGCACTATAATAAACAAAAGTTTTTGCTATGGTAATCTATATAGGTCACTACAGGATGTTTTGTTAGGGACCGAATGACTGCATATTATTAATGCTAAAGCACCTAAAGTGAAGTTACAATGGTTCCAGGCGATTTGGCTACGTGTTTCGGTGGCTGAAGCACGATAACACGAATCAGAGTTATCGGAAATATTGTACTTTTTACTTCTTTTGCCTGGTATTTGTGTAACAACCCTATTTGAAAAAATACTGCACTACGTCCCAGCCCTACAAATGGGAGGAAAACAAATATACATGAACATATATGTTGTAATATTTAGTTTTCAATCACCATGCTGCATAAACTTAATTCAAACACCATTGACGTGGATAAAATAAAGTCATCAATGCGTCAACCTGTATGTAAACCATAAAACGCCGTAAGTATGTATTGCATGTGAATATAAACAAGTAAAATAGCATCTGCTGTAATTGTAAGGTAATATAGCTTATTAATTTATATATATAATATTAGTAATATAGTTTGTTTTTCAGGGGTGATACGAAAATATATTGGGTACATGAAAAAGTTGTATTGGACAATGGCCTGCCTTTGTTTTCATTTATTTATTGATTTATCTATTTTGTTTGTTTTTTTTTTTTTTTAATTTCTTATAGTATCTTTGAATGAAGCTACGTTCTAACCTTAGTTATCTCTTCTCCGCTGCGCGAAGCAAAGCTGTCCGTAATGTTCGTTTACATCTCGCGACTGCTAAAAGTGACGTTACCCTTGAGGGTGATATCAAAACTAATACCAGGGGGATAGGTTACCTAATTATAGTATATGTTGTATCCTAAACCAATACCGAGGGGGTATAAATATGTATATATGTACTCTTACTATAATCTGAGATACTCATTGGCTTACACTGGACACGTGATTACGGCATAAATCCATATACTGTTTTCCAAGGAAGTATATAAACCTTAGTGACGTCACAATATAAATCTAATGCGTCACAGATTAATGACGTCAGTACCGTGCGAATCATTGAAAAGAAATAAAATGTAAAGGTCCTTTAAAACGCACACACACACGCATATATATATATATATATATATATATATATATATATATATATATATATATATATATATATATATATATATATATATATTTACTTACATATTACATTTTACGCATATGTATTCATGACAAGTAACATTGTAGCATAACTGACAAACTCATTTTGAAGGCTTCTGCAGTTTGGAACTGCTATCTCACCATTAAATATACTATTGCGACATGGCTGATGGATATGTCAGATTGTCAGACCACACTTTAACTGGTTGATAATGGATGCTCTAAATGTTAGATATAGCTTTTCGATCAAACAAATCAAGAGTCAGTTTGATTAAATACATCCAAGTATATCAAGATTTAATACAACAATTTCAAACCGTACTTGAATTCGATAGAGAAGCCCCGCTGGAACTTCAGCATATAATCATATGGATATTTTTGCCAGCTTATTTGCAGGAGGCCCGGTGTTCTGTTCTGTGTACAATGTAACCGTTTTATTTCCTGAATCGTTAAAAAACGCCATTAAACGAAAAATACATGGTTCAACTACAACGAATAGAAAGTAATGTTTTGACACGGCATTGTCCATGACCTTTTAGTATATTGGGTTTCATTTGTTTTTTTTCTTTTTACTTTCAGTCGATATGTAATGTTTATTTTCTAAACAAATGTTTGGTCACAATATTTACTAAAATCAATTGAAACTGTTTGTAAGAAAGAGGAATGGATAGAAAAAAATCAAATTCCGATAAAAAAATCTGCAGTTTGTCAATCTTAATATGACTTGATCTACCGTTTCCGTTACAAAGCAATGGCAGGCATTACAGCTACCTGTGTTGCAATATTTAATGATTAATCAGTCCAATGTTGGTAATATGATATTTCTTTCTATTTTATTTTTACAACTAGAATTCTCGTGTTACCGAAAAAAAATCAAACAGTCAAATAACCGGCGTTCCCTTTACAATAAACTGCCAAAGGAAAATTTTCATTGTAAGTGAAAGGAAATAGTCCATTGATAAAATAAAATTATAAAAGAATGCTCATGAAAAAATAACATTAAACGTCTTAAATTATAGAAAACATCATTTGCAAAAAAGTCATCTTGAAACGGAAAATATCGCGTAAAAACAATTACACATATTATGATATTCAACTATCAAATATTATGATATTAACACTTTATATGTTGACAATCCATTTTGTTTCATGATTTGTATACTATAACTCGGTGCATTTTCTTACCCGGCTTTGTATAAAGTTTCATTGGTATATCAAATCTAATATCTTATAACATATGAAAAAATGCGAGTTGTAAATAAACTTGAAATGGTTACGATTGTTGTTTAATCTTAATATGCGAGTTGTAAATGAACTTGAAATGGTTACGATTGTTGTTTAATCATATACAAATGACTTAAGAAACAGGTGCGCAAAAAAAATGAGTAATCCCCTTTATACGATATTATGTATGAAGTCAGTCAAAACATCTGATGTGAACATAGAATATAATCCTACACGTCTTCAACTAAACATCAATATTTATGTATGTAATACTGAATGAAGATAAAATAGTTTAGTTTAGTTTTCAATTAACATTGATACAAACGATTGCTAACTGAGCATGTAACTCAATCCATTTACTTTTCGGTTTTTCCAGCATCCAATAGAATCACAAGAAACTGAGAAACAATTACCGATGCAATTCTCGTCTAGTAATTACGTTTTATCCGCATAAAGATCGAAGTTTATCAATCTAAATAATTGTCTTATGAAGTAGAACGGACATTTTAAATGACACTTTGATGTTTTACCGAGATCGTTTATCAGACTAAGTGTCAACATCATTTTACTGCCGACTGTATCAAACATAATAGGTTTTTGACCAAAACATATCTATCACTATTTGAATGATATTCACCAAGGTGAATCAATATATCTATCTAATTATCTATCTATCTATCTATCTATCTATCTATCTATCTATCTATCTATCTATCTATCTATCCATCCATCTATTCATCCATCCACCTATCTATCTATCTATCTATCTATCTATCTATCTATCTATCTATCTATCTATCTATCTATCTATCTATCTATCTATCTATCTATCTATCTATCTATCTATCTATCTATCTATCTATCTATCTATCTATCTATCTATCCATCCATCCATCCATCCATCTATTCATCCATCCACCTATCTATCTATCTATCTATCAATGTATCTATCTATCTATCTACTATCTGTATCTACATATCAATCTCAAATAAGACATCTATCTTTGACGTCAATCAATTACACAAGCTGTAACTCGACATGTTTATGTTTTGACAGCATATACTTGTAAATAATCTTTAAAAGTATTGCTCATTTGAAGAAAACTTCAGAAATTTTAAAATATTGTTTCAGTACGTACTCAAATTGTGAGTACCTTTACTAAGCATATTTATTTATTTTTGCAGAAAAATCCCGAGTATGACGCAAAATTTTATATGTGAACGTTAAAAAATAACAATATGCTTCCTAATCATTCAAACCCAAACATTTGACATTCGGTGACTTCGGGCTCAGATAAAGATATATATTAGAGATTTACAGTGATCATAATCTTCTAATGGTCACATGAGCATTAACATTTAATATTTGGCGACTTCGGGCCCAGATAAAGATATATATATGAGAGATTTACAGTGATCATAATCTTCTAATGGTCACATGAGCATTAACATTTAATATTTGGCGACTTCGGGCCCAGATAAAGATATATATATGAGAGATTTACAATGACCATAATCTTCTAGAAGTTAATTTATTGGCGACTTCGGGCCCAGATAAGAAGGAGAGATTACAATGATATTCTTCTAATGGTCACATCAGTTAACATTTAAATTTTGGCGACTTCGGGCCCAGATAAAGATATATATATGAGAATTTACAATGACCATACTTTTGGTCACATCATAACATTTAATTTTTTTCGGGCCCTGATAAAGATATATATATGAGAGATTTACAGTGATCATACTCTTCTAATGGTCACATGAGCATTAACATTTTACATGCATTTATTTGTCCTCTATAATGAAGTAAATACTTTAGAAGTAAATTGATGTAGAAGGTTAATTATTTCCTTATCAGTATCAATTAAATCTTATCAATAATATTCATTTTTTCATATGCAATTTTTTCTAAAATTAGACAGTTTTGAAACTTAACAATTATGTTAAGTCAGTTTTGTCAATATGTTTATGCAATATAAATAAAATTCAGATACCAAAGCATAAATCAACAGACGTCCAGGACATAGACACAAATCCGGCAAAAACGGACATACACGATCTGGTGCCAAGAGGTGGGATCAGGTGCCATGGATGAGCAAGCATCCCCTGTCGACCAGTCACACCCGCCGTGAGTCCACAGTAAAGTTCAATGAAACACGTGAGGAGTGTATCCTCGTCACAATTGTTACAGACGTCTCAACAACCGCCAACGAAAAGGCAACTGAACATTTCACTTAGTGAAACAGAGTAGTCGCAAACAAGACTATTACACCGACCGTAAAATTTGCGGAACGTTGACATTAAACGCGGTTTTCGACATCCCTGTGTCAAAAATTTGTCAGTGAGTAGTTTACCTCTGTATATGAAATCCTCATATGTTGTACACGCCCTGGCATATCGGATCATTTGTGAAATATAAACTCCATATGCGGGTGACTGAGAGATATTACTACTTAAATGTGGAAAATTTACGATGGGAATAACGAAATCGTCACGTTTGTCGTATAGCTTAGTTGCTAATTTCCGTCTGTGTTTATATTAAGTAAAACGTCCAAGTATGAAGCGTGTGAGCTTGACTCTGTTGTATCTTTAATTTCTAGTTCGCTGGGATATATCGCGTTGACATATGTATGAAAATTGTCATTATTAATTGACAAAACGTCGTCGATATATCTTAATGTCAAATTAAAGGACACCATTAACTTTTTCTTCTTTTGATTCAGCAGTTTCTGAATGAAGTCTACTTCGTATGAATGAAGGAACAAGTCGGCCAATAAAGGAGCACAATTGGTTCCCATAGGAATGCCGACAGTTTGTTGAAAGACATTATAAATATATTGTCTAAATGAAATTCCGTCACTTTGGACGAGTACTCGGGTTATCAGTTTCGCGTTGACAACCGTATTATATATATATATATATATATATATATATATATATATATATATATATTATATATATATATATATATATATATATTAAATAATAATAATAATAATAATAATAATAATAATAATTTTAACCAATGAATTAAACTGCTACTACATTTTCCATTTTAATATCCTGAATTATGGATTACGGATCTATACATTATGTTTGTAAATGAAATATTTGACAGGAAATGATTGGTTTGTTTAATTTCGTCTACATTCCAATTTCATATATCATCTCTGCAATAACTAAGAACTCGAGGTTGTTGTTCCAATGTTAGCAAAGACACACATAGCTACACAGGGAAATACATATACAAATATATACATAACAGTGTGTATCTGACGCCTGTTATAAGATCATAAAATGATACAAATTGTTACGCCGTCTACATTAGAAAAAGACAAGAAACAATGTGCATTTCGAATTAAAAGTTTTAGAAAAGCAAATCTCATAACACAACTTACCTTACAGCAGTATCTACATATCCAAAATGGCAGGTCTTTTGTTTAATCTTTGCTCAGATAATATTTATGTATTCCGTTGCAGTTTAGTACCTGTTTGATGCGAGATGTAAGAAATAGTCTGTACATATGTTCTTGTTTTGGCGATGGCTGTTCTGCTAAGAATGAAAGATCGCAGTGTGTTGTTCGACATAACGTGTATCGCTTTTCATACCGCTGTACTAATGCTTTCTTTCCTTGACAGTTTTCTCAGTAGCACACAAATCTTTGTCTAATTTTCTGGATATTTTGAAGTCGGCTGATTGCATGGCGTACTTCGTATAGACAGTTAATCTACATAAGGTATAAACATTTCCATTGATGCAAAATTGAAATATTTTTCTCTTAGATATATTCTCATCCATTTTACTCCATTTTACTCCAGAATCAGATCAATAAGACCCATTTGAACCTCAGCCTCTCATAAATGCATTTGTTTGCTTCTTCGTATAATTCTCATCAGAATATAATTTGCCGTGAAAATTCATACCGACAACCCATTACGTGAAACATCTAACATTAAATAGACTATAATATACCGAAAAGTCATCGCCAAATTTTACCATTAGCCAATTTCCTAGGCACATTTTTAAAATGTTCCACGTCCGGAAAGGTCACAGCTATAAAGTATGTAATGCAGTAAATTTTAAGGTGAAGTAATTGAAATAAATGGTGTCATGTCGTTTACCAAAAAATCAAACCCTTGTGAGTAACATGTGGTTTCAAAACTTCCAATCGATAATTGGGATAGCTAATATTATTCATTAGTTGAGGAAACAAACTATCTAGTTAGTTAGACGATTGATAGATATGTATTCTGTAACTACATTAAAACATCGTATCCAATGTATGTGTAACACGCTAGAACAACTTCCAATTAATACACGAGTGTATCAATACCATAACAATAAATTATGTATTCGGTATTGTGACTTAATATAACTTAATAGTGGTGGGTTAGATAATTCACCGGTAATAATGCCGATCAACAAACCGCGACAAATGCTATGGATCTCTACCATTGCAGGTTACTAATACGCCTGTTAAATAATAACATCGTACGTGTGTGTGTATGTGTGTGTGTGTGTATGTGTGTGTGTGTTTGTGTGTGTGTATGTGTGTATGTGTGTGTGTGTGTGTGTTTGTGTGTGTATGTGTGTGTGTGTGTGTGTGTGTGTGTGTGTGTGTGTGTGTGTGTGTGTGTGTGTGTGTGTAAAATCTCAGCCAGAGTTGAAAAGAATCAGGTTGACCTAGGATTGGACTATCAAACGTTTACCACGAGGATTGATTAGTTTTCTCCCATACTTCAAATATAAATTCATGCACATATATAAAATATTGTAATGCGCTGCATTCTCATTACAAAGAAGACATATGTCCTACAATTATTCTGTGTCGTCATAGCATGTGTAACTTGGCATAAAATAATTCTGTGACATCACAGCGTGTGCAGCTTGTTTACATCCTAGGGTGTAAAACAAAAAAGTTTGACTTCGCAAAATGGTAGATACACCTGTCCCAGGTGCAAGCCATTCTTAACGATACGCCTCTTGTCATTGCGCGTTTTGTGGCTATAACATTTACAGAGTTGCTATCAGTTTTGCAAATATACAACACTTTTTCAACAGTTTCGCGTAACTAGGAGTCGGTATCGGAGCACCGTATTTGCAGCACTCGTATCACCAGTTTGTTCACCATTTCAGACAGAGAATAATTAAATTGTATAAGATTAATGACGAATATATTCACCATAATAGACAGTCATGCTATTATAGTTTTATTTACTGAATGTCATGTGAAATGCTAAACTTACCCATATTTCGCTATTGTTTGTTTAAAAGAAGTATCGGGATTCACACACACCAATTGACACACACAACCTTTGTTATCAACCATTTCACCCCTGGATATCTGGGTGGTTTGCTTTTTTTCTATTGTTTCAGACCAATCTGTTGTGGTCTGTATGGTTGAAAGAGTTAACTGAAATGTTTATGTGAGATACTTCAAATGAATAGATTAAACCATTGATTCTTGAAAGTTTAGAGGCTTGATTGTATAATATCTTGCTGCGTGTTCGTCCTTTGGATGTACGGTTAACTTGTATAGGGAATTAACTCAACTCGCTTGACTGTACATTTTCTATATTTTATAATGTACAAGTATAATTAATCCCTGTACAAATATAGTGACTACAACTATCAGTCTCTGACTGAAACTCTACTAACCTATTCACTATTTATCTCAAAAAGAGACATACACAGGTTTTAAAAATTCTTAGATTCCTATATATTTTGTGAAAACTGCTTGAGAAACCCAGTTGGCAATTATTTATTTGTAAATAATTAATTCGACTTTCTGTATATGAATACGACAATGGACCCAAATTTATTTTTAAAAAATATAAAGGAATATAAGAATTTGTATTCCCATGTATATCTCCTTTTTGTTATTGTACATAAATCTATGTAATAATACAAGAAATATCATTTTTTAAAGAAAGCCAATGCCTCTTTAAGGATAATATAGTGAATTGGAGTGATCTAATGCACCAAAGTAATGCGCACACAATAGTAGGCAGGCCGTTGCTGACAAGTCAAGGGTGAAAATCGTACGGAAACTTTGTTAGTTAGGGTGAGTGTAAACTAGAAATAGAGATAAACTAGAAATCAATAGATTACGTCATATCCGTTAACACTGATGTTCTGGTCACATGAGAAATGTCAACCTGAACCATAATATGAACGATGTGATAATTTTGAATTGTTCTTTACTGCAGACCCAGTAAAAGAACATTGGTATTTGTATTTCGAAAACAATTCTTACTGCACTCTTATCACAAGAAAAAATGCCAGTTTCGATCATCTGTAGACAAAGGCAGAAAATTCTTAATCAATTGAAATATTCTCTGAGCAGTCGTTTTGATTTTGAATGAACATACATTTTATAAACAACGCAAGACAGTCCATTGTCAAAACAAGACAAATTATGTTACTACAGATTTTCCCGCCGGAATTAGCGTTTACCACGTGATGACATTTCACGATGAAGAAATATAGCAGATGGTGGAAGGTTGTCCCTCGGTATTATCATCTAAGATAGTTAATGATGGTACACTGGATAAATTTCTACCAAATATTGTCAAAGAATCTCGTGTTTTATAGTGTTTTGACAAGAATCTCCTCGAGTAATATATCGTGCGGAATCAGATGTTTTCGGTCTCGAATAATTGTAACCTTGATTTGTGTTAGTACGTAAATAGAACAAATATTTGTAAACTTGACGACATTGTGAAAGACTGAAAGTCTTAATATTATATATATATATTGATGATGTATATTACTTGCATGCTTAGTTGTAACACTTATGAGTACTTTTCGCTGTACCTAATGGACTTTAAATAACATTATCCTGATACTGATTCTTCGTTGAGATTTTGTAAGAATGAAATCTTCATATTTTTTGTTGTATATCTGTGATTATATATATGTGTATATGTGTTATTTGTGTACACCTATCACAAATATCTATAAATTTACCAACATTTAGTTGAAATAAAGTTTGTCATTGTTTACTTTAGTGAGTCTAAGTGCGTATAAGTGTTACAAGTACAGTAAAACCTCCTTATAATGGCCCCCGTATCAATCACCACTTTATGGTAAAATTTTCGAACGTCCACTTTTCTCTATAATTCTATTTAAGGTTTTCCTCAACCTATTGCCAATCTATCCTTTTATAATGCCAAATTTAGGCTGAACAAATGGTGGTAGTCTAATGAGGTTTTACTGTATCATCATGTATGTGTAACGATTATTTGCCAAAATTTTGGACGACTGAATTTCAAATATTTTGCGTCGATTTGCAGCCACTGGGAACTTACTGCTAGTACTAATCTGTCAAAGGTGTGAACTTATTTCTTATTAGTGAAAAAGGTTCTTTCTTAAGTGATTCATTGATACTTCCTAAAGTATTTATGGGTTACATCGTCTTGTTAAACAATATAAAATATCCCTCTCAGGAATTTTAGATAGTATCCTGAAGCATGGACACATACAGTGACTCCCTTTCGCCTATCATAGCTGATGACATTTTCACTGAACTCTACCTTTACACTAAACTCGAGGGGTTTCCATATAGGATTTGCGACAGGTGTGTCGTGCATACAGAGGAGGTCGACTCCTTTCGCACACCTGATCCTATCCCGTTTGGGATTCGCAATTGTTCTTCATGTTGAGACCATTTACATAATCTTATTTGTCGTATTCTGATGGATTTGAGTTTCGATTATTCATTCATACTTCTTCATTTTTACACAATTTTCTGGTTTGAAATACGGTAAATTCATATCTATTTATTTGAAATAGTGACACTCTATTAAAAAGACCAGCTAAATGTAAACACACTTGAGGCAGCGGATTAAGTCTGTGTTCTATGTTTATCACTAAACAAGTTTTGAATCTCAAAAGAACAACAAAATGATTTTAAATATGAACAAAAATTGAACGTGTATTTTACGTATATTATGTACATTATCATTAAGCGGTCGTCAAACTTTGACGACATCACTAAATGTCATGCCATCATAAAATGGAAGTTTAAAATTTTCTTACGAAAATAAAGAAATATCTAGCAACACGAAAGCACAGATGTTATTATAGAAATCATCATTGTAAAAGTAATTCACCGAAATAGACGGGGACCTTAGGAACTTGGGGAATTTTCTATTCATAGGTTTGTAATTTGTTCGGTAACGAAATTTGATAAACGGAAATTTATATCTATTCTAATGAAATAATCCAGATGGTGAAATATGTAACTACCATTGTTGTATCAGTGGGAAGGTGCAACATTGATTCTATGGATTGTGGCGATTGTGATGAACATTCCCAGTTTGTAAAATAGATCAGGATTCAACGTAGAATTGTTGATTTAACTAGTGCGTTTGTATAGATTCCTTATAATTAATAAGTAAAGTATATAGAACAACATCATGCTTAAAGGGGCATTAGCTGTTTTTTTATCACTTAAATGGATAAACAATTGTAGAAAGATACATCCACAGGAATAAAAAATTCTTAAATCCACACTAACACACACACACACACACACACACACACACACACACATATACATATATATATACATATATATATATATATATATATATATATATATATATATATATATATATATATAAATCACTTGCAATTGACTAACTCAACCTTACCATTTTTATATTAATACTACACTGAACATGACCTTATTTTCAAAAAATATATAATATATAGGAATACAATATTTTGTGTGCCTTTTGTATAGCTCACATTCGTTATTGTACATCAATTACAAGTTATGCATTCCAGTATAATGATACGTATTACAGTTTGAGAGAGTGTAAACGTTTTATTACACTATTGGGTTTATATTGGGGAAAATATTAAATGACAAAACCCCAAATCTTTAGGTTCTTTGAAACTCCGTTTGACTCTAAACAAATTTCAGAATCTTACCACGTACACAGACATTGGAGATTATTCAGATTATATTGCAAAATACAAACATGTTTTTGAACGACATTGAATATGGACGAATTTTGATTTAATTGATGGATTATTGTTAATAAGATATTCAATAAATAAATGGATACAGACTGGGTTATTGTTGTGTTTGTTTGTTTGTTTTTGTTTAACGCCACTTTCAATGATATTTCAGTTATATCGTGGCGATTCGTGTAAAGTTATTTATTTTAAGTAAAAACATAATAAGTCTATTCTCTTTAAAAACTTTTGACATTAAATATTTGGTAAAAGACAAACAAGTTTGTGAATTATTGATAAAATATTAATTAGATATATTTCAAATTTTTAAATACAAACTAATATCTTTAAGATATTCTAAAATGATGTCGCCAGCGACGTTATTTAAAACACTATTAAGATCTCTCTAGAAGTAATATTTCTCACGGGTAGGTTTAAAATCTGTACATTCTGTTAAAATGTGTTTAATTGTTAGTCTTGAACCACACGGTATACATTCCGGTGGTTCTTCTTAAAAAAAAAAATATTTATGTGTAAGGTTACCATGACCAATACGAAGTCTGGTTGTGTTTGTACAACACAATGGATACAGATTGGGCTACTGTTGTGTTTGTACAACACAATGGATACAGATTGTGCTACTCTTGTGTTTGTACAACACAATGGATACATATAAAGCTACTGTTGTGTTTGTACAACACCATGGATACATATACGGCTACTGTTGTGTTTGTACAACACAATGGATACAGATTGGGCTACTTTTGTGTTTGCACAACATATTGGATACAGATTGTGCTACTGTTGTGTTTGTACAACACAATGGATACATATAAAGCTACTGTTGTGTTTGTACAACACAGTGGATACAGATTGGGCTACAGTTGTATTTGCACAACATATTGGATACAGATTGTGCTAATGTTGTGTTTGTACAACACAATGGAGTCATAAACTTCTAGTCAATTAAAAGCGACACATAGGTATAAAACAGAAATATCTGTAAACTTTTATCTACATAGCTTTGTGGGGCATCCGTGGCTCAGTGGTTAGAGCATTGCGTTTTGAACCATGAAGTTTCTCACTTCCGATAAGAGCTGGTTCGATCTCGCAGGAACCCAAGATGATTTTTGTGAGAACTTTTGCTAGTTCACTTGCAGAAAGCTGATCTTCCCGGTAGACAGTTTCCAGCCCACTCCACCATTAAAAACTAGCCGCCACCATATAACTGAAAAATGGAGGGGTGTTGCATAAAACATCATCTACAAATTAAAATAATTGTACATAGCTTGAGGAGCATGATAATGACTCTGGGATGTGTTTGAAGAAGAGAAGATTTATAAATTGTTATGCCATATTTACTGTTTACATCGCGGGATGTACTGACTGTCAGAATTGAAAGACGTTTATTGCCTAATACTGCGTTGAATAATTTTATTAAACAATTTGAAATAATCTTAACAGCACAATGTTGGAGTAAACTAGCGGTGTTAAATAAATTTCCACTAACGTCAGTGGAATCAACATTAAAGTCAAAGAAACTGGATCTTATGCAATAAGACACTGTTATAAGTAAATGTTGTATATGCCTCTCGGGCAGATTCTTGTTGAGATTTTCCCCCGATCCAGTGCTTGTTTCGTGCAATTTCAGTCAGGCTGTAGTGCCAGTCAGGCTGCAGTTCCAGTCATGCTGTAATTCCATTAAAACTGCAGTTGCAGTCAGGCTGTAGTGCCAGTCAGGTTGTAGATCCAGCCATGCTTTAATGCCAGTCAGGCTGCAGTTCCAGTCAGGCCGTAGTTCCAGTAGTGCTGTAGTTCCATTAAAACTGCAATTTCAGTCAGGCTGGTGTTCCAGTCAGGATGAAGTTCCAGTCATGCTGTAATTCCAGTCAGGCAGTAATCTCAGTCAGTTGTAGATCAATTCATGCTATAATTCTAGTCATGCTGTAGTGCCAGTTAGGCTGTGGTTCCAGACAGGTTGTAGATCAATTCATGCTGTAATTCTAGTCAGGCTGTAGTGCCAGTCAGGCTTCAGTTCCCGTCAGGCTGAAGTTCTATTAAAACTGCAGTTCCAGTCAGAATGTGGTTCCAGTCAGGCTGTAGTTCCAGATAGATTGTAGATCCAGTCAGGCTGTAGTGCAAGTCAGGCTGCAGTTCAAGTCAGGCTGTAGTTCCATTAAAACTGCAGTTCCAGTCAGGCTGTAGTTCAAGTAAGGCTGCGATCCCAGTCAGGCTGTAGTTTCAGTCTGGCTGTAGTTCCATTAAAGCTGTAGTTCCAGTAAGGCAGCAGTACCAGTCAGGCTGTAGTTCCAGTAAGGCAGCAGTACCAGTCAGGCTGTAGTTCCAGTAAGGCAGCAGTACCAGTCAGGCAGTAGTTCCAGTAAGGCAGCAGTACCAGTCAGGCAGTAGTTCCAGTAAGGCAGCAGTACCAGTCAGGCTGTAGTTCCATTAATATTGTAGTTCCAGTCAGACTGAAATTACAGTCAGGTTTTAGCTCCAGAAAGGCTTTAATGCCAGTATGGCTGTAGTTTCCGTCAGCCTGTAGTTCCATCAAAGCTGTAGTTACAGTCAGGCTGTAATTCCAGGGCTGTAGGTGTAAGATATTCAAAGATGTTTATTGCATCACTGTGCCTAATACCGCGTTGCATAATTTCATTTATCAATTTGAAATGATCTGAACAGCGCAATGTTTGATTAAAGTTACAATATTAAATAAATTTCCACTAACGTCAGGTCAGTAGAATCAGGCTTAAAGTCAAAGAAACTGCAATAATACACTGTTATAAGTAAATGTTTTATTTGCCTCTCGAGCAGATTCTTGTTGAGATTTTCTCAAGAATCAGTGCTTCTCTCGTATAAACCTCACCACGTTCTAAATCTAGATGTAACACATTTAACAATCAAATTGCGTAAGTGATTAAATCTTTTAATTTTTTTTACAGTTTACTTTTCAGCGATGTTTTCATGCACTACGTCAAATGCACTGGAAGAAAAGAAATTTAAGAAATGATTTGTAAGACCTTGGCATAGTTCTTCAGTGACTGTAGAAATCACCCTCAAAACAATTCTTGAATGACAGTAACCATCCCCTCAAAATAGATCTTGATTGTCAGCTCAAATGACTTCTAAAGTGACAGTAGCCATCCTCTCAATATAGATAATGAATGAAAGTAGACATTCTAGGGGTGCGACGGTCCGGTTAAAAAAACGAAGAACCGAACCGTTGACGTCAAACCGATTGGTTCGGTTCTTATATTCTGGATTTCGGTTCTGTTCGGTTCAAAAATTACTATTCCATAAGGTGCTTTTAATGACCCAAACGACATGACATTTACTTGAAGCGGACACAAATACTTCTAAAAATAAAAACGAAATATTTTTTATCAGAATATAAACAATCTTTAAATGATAAATACAGATATAATTTGAATGTAGATGTGATAATAGATCCAGCCTCTCAATAACTTGCAGCTATTTCGTAACATTATGTCTGTTAGGTGTTTAATGCAATCAGTATAAATTGCAAATGGCGGTTAATATGAAGCTATTCTTTCTTGTTGTTAAACAGTCATTATATCTCGCTCACTACGATCACTTCATTCAACCAGATGCCGATGACAAATATGGCAATGCATAATCAACAGTGTGTAGGCAAGTCTTTCAAATAATAAAAATGACAATAAATGTGACATGCAGCGTTTACTCTGTAGTGTCTATACACCTATGGAGTTACTCCACTGCAGAAAGGCCAAATTTCTGACAGCTAATTCGTTAACCTCAACCTGTGGTATGCTATACCCTCTCGTAAATATTTTTCCAAATTGTAATTCCAAAGAAGTAAGGATGTCAAGAATAAAAATTATTAGTGAATTAAACATAGCAATACAGCATATTTCTCTTACAATGTAAATGGAGAGAATATTTTGAATGCAAGTGTTCCATATAAGTAAATTACAATGTATTTCTGTATCATTGATCAGTAGCTTGTTAAAAATGCTAATATGCCATGTCAGAATTTATCTTTAAGATATATAATTTCACAATATAGTGCAAGGTAGGCTAGAGATATGAACTATAACCCACATACTGCTGTGTTACACCACAGGGTCTTATATTTTGGTTTAAAATATGTGCCATTCGACTGACATTCGTTCTAGAATGTGTTTATGCTTATGTGGTTGCACTTGGAGTCCAAGAGTCAGTTGTTAGATAAACCAAATCGAAAAAAAACCCAGAGAACCAAAACAGAAAAAACCGAACCGAACCGAAAAAATCTTGAACCGTCCCACCCATAAGACATTCCTCTAAAAACAGTTCTTGGGTGACGGTAGAAATCCCTCTAAATCAATTCTTGAGTGACCAAAGGAATCCCTGTTAAACAATTCTTGAATGACATAGATTTCCCCTAAAAGAGATCTTGACTGACCGTAGAAGTCACTTCAAAACAGTCCATGAGTGACATTAGACATTCCCATCAAAACAGTTCTTGAGTGACGGTAAAAATCCCCATAAAACAATTCTTGAGTGAAAGTAGTCATCCCATCAAAACAGTTTTTTAATTAACGTAGCCATCCCATCAATCCAGTACAGTAGACGTCCCCTCAAAATGCAACAAATCTGAACGGATTAAAGCAATAAATCAATGAGGCGATTCGCCAAAATATTTAAAGCATTTTTCAAGTGGAAGTATTGGTTGCGGAAAGGTTATCAAGGAATTTTATATTCTACGTTTAGACAATTGAATCTCAAGGGACAAAACTGCAAATATTCTCAGAACCATAAATATCATGAAGATATAGATTGGACAAAATGTTGATCTAAGAATGAGAAATCACTCTCAGACAAGTTTTCAAGTTTTTTGTATCGTCGAAATCTACACTTTTGTGTTGACAGTAATGAATATGTTTGCATATTTTTATTCATATTAGATATAAGATACTTCCACTGCTAATGTATGTGCCAGCTGTGTTATGGTGCGTGTGTAATAGTATTTCATTCAAATTTTTCGTGTATGTATACACATTTGTGTTTTACATTATTGATAGATTTGGCTGTTGATTTCAATTAAGGCATAAATTGTATTTAGATTCAGTTACTTCATCTGAGGGGCAGGCGTTATTGATTGGCTGAAAAGAGTTAGTTTGCTACTTTTATACATAAAAAGCCTTGTTGTTTTCAAACCAGTCCATGCTTTTTTCGCGGAATTTTGTATCGACACTCAGATACAATTACAATAATAGACGTTCATCGTCAGGCCACGAGAGGCTATAAATCTTGATCATTTATCATCAGTATTATTGATTTCAAATCTTATTTCAATGGTACATTGCAGTTGTCTTTGATTTATTCAGTCATAAAATGATATTTCGAAAATTTTCGCAAAAAACGGTAAACATTTTTGTTTTCAATTTTTGATATTGAATCATATATCTGACATCATAAGCCAAATTTAAAGTGTACGAATTTTAAGAAAAACAAACGGACTTGTTTCATTTGAATTAATATGTCCGATTATTGACTTAATTTGGTGATGTGATTATTCATTCACATATAAATACTTGTCCTGAATGGTTATGGTTTTACAATTATGGTTATTATTGGGGACATTAGATTTGTTTCTTAAATAGTTTGGTTAATTTATATTTTTGACTTCTTAGTAACTATTGTATGGGATGATTACTCCTCCATGACACCTGACCCCACCTCTTGATTTCAAGAAGTCCGCGTTTGCCCATTTGTACCAGATTTGTACCTATGTCCTGGACAACCAAATGATTTATACTTTGGTGTCTGAGATTTTTTATATTAGAATAAAAATTTAGCACTGAACAGAAGAAGTACTGAAAATCTTAAAGATTGGATTACCCTCTCCACTCAACACACCAATGTTTGATTATTTGTCTCACATGTTTCAAATACATGTTCTAAACGATAATGGTATTTCATCACCGTACATTGTACCACTGTCTAGGTTAGGGTGTCCTCATATGAAGACGTCACCAAATGCCGGTCATTTTGGCCTATACTCGGCACCATCTCTACCGACTGAGCCAGGCCGGCTCGATTAGGGTTGAGAAAATCTTGTCAAATTGTTAGATTCGTCAGTCCATGTTTGGAGAATAATATATCTATCTATTTATCTATCTATCTGTCTATCTTTTTGACTGTCTGTCAGCCTGTTTGTCTGTCTGTCTGTCTGTCTGTCCATTCATCCATCTCTGTATAACAATGTATTTCCTTCTAGTGAAAACATATAACTATGTGATATATGTAGGCCTTGTGAAAGAGTTTTGAACTTAATATGCACAATTTTTATAAATTTCCGATAAATTTCTGTCATTATCATTTTATTACTTTTTTATTATCATTATTTCCAGAGTTAGTATCCTGACTGGTATTTGTATACTTAGATGAATAGTGAATTAGTATCTTTGGTAAATACTGGAAAGGATACATGTCAATCCATAACATATTGTAATATATATAGAATCCAACTCCGATAGATATAACCTTGATTCAGTGTCTTAAAAGTGGTATGTATTGCCGAATATGTGAAATCTTACTTAAATATATTTAGCACCCAAAACTGTGTATCCTTCTTTGCCATCAGTAAAATATCATATACATTATTATAAAACCCAGGTAGTTGTAGGTTTGTAAACAAATGCTCAGCACGACAGTGTTTCTGTTAATAAGACTTCATCAGCTGAGCTCCAATTTTAAATAGATGTAGAGTATCGACATATAAAAAGGACTATATTTCTATATTTGCATATTTAACAGAGCTTTTTGAGACATGTGTTTTAGATAACGAAACAACCCAAGCCCAACGACGATCCGCTCAAAAGAAATATTTGACGCTTTTCCTCTGTAAGTACATTTTTGCCAATTTTGTAACAGTTACTGCTGATGAACAATGAACGATGGCGGCTGTGAAGATGTCTGTACCAATTGTGACGAGGATTCGTTCCTCACGTATTTCATTTGAATTTTGGCGGCGGGTGTAACCGGTCAACAGGGGATGTTTACTTCTCTATGGCACCTGATCCCACCTATTGATTTCCATCTTTGTCTTCTTTGTCCATTTTTGCCAGATTTGTATCTTTATGCTGGACATCCTAAAGATTTGTAATTTGTATCTGTGATTTTTTTATACAGAAGGTGACAAAAGGCTTTTTTTTTATATAATCAAATTTTTTGTTGCTGTAACAAATAATCCCGCATTACAAATAAAATACTCACAAGTTAAGGAGTGCGGTGTTTCATTCAAGCTATATGGGCCGTCTCGGTGATTTTTTTTATGCAAGAGTAGTTAAACATTGTTTTGTTCTATAGCATTAGTTTTGAAAAAAACAATAATTTAAATACGTTTTTTTTTTCCGCATACTCATAAAATGTTTCGAAAGAAAACTTTATTATTATCATCCTGTAAATAATTCATTAGCCACTGCACCGTTCCATATTCATATTGCTTTGGGTAAGACATCGTAGGGCATTCAGATTTTGTTTCATTACAAAAAAAAACAGTGACAGAATAATGGTCATGGACAATAAGATGTCTTTAAAGTAATATGTGTTATTTTATCTGGCAGGCACACACACACACACACACACACACACACACACACACACACACACACACACACACACACACACACACGTGTAGAACAGTGACATCCAATAAAAAAAAATCAGTAGATCTAATTGATTCCATGGCGTCATTAATACGGGTGTCTGTATGACAGAAATACCACAACGTGACTGAGTGACTAAGTACTGCATTGTTCGATGGTGACAAAAAGATACAAAATATAAAGAAAGGTATTTCCATAAAGCTTTGGGATAAGTCAGCTGTTACTTCATTTTGCATAGGTCATGTATGTACATTATTAAATTCAACAAGTTTACAAACAATATGCAGTGACATTAGTTTGTGTAAATACATCTGTTTAATGAAATACATAAATGAATATTTCATTACATGTACAACTTAAAGATGGGTCAACAATTTAATACAATTGACAACAAGAGCTTTTTGTACAACATCTACCCATAAACGGAAACTGAATTATTGGACATTTTGAAAGTTCAAGGTGCTTAACTCTGTCAAAATTTGTTTGATGGTATCCAAATATGACCTAGATACTCTCATGATGTATCCGTATACCAAATTCCATTTCAATATATGCATCTGTTGCAGAGATAATGAACGGAAATTGTTGTTGTACGGATCGACCTTTCGACCTACCGACCGACCGACAGCGGCAAAGTAATATGCCACTAATTATACAAAGTGTGACATAACTATCATTATGACATAATCAAGTATTTCTCTTCTAACTGCACAATGCTTGGAGCCATCGGTTCAGGTGAGCTAAATACGAAACTAAATTTCCAGCAAAATCTAGTTTTCACTGTTGAAAATTGTTCCTTTCACCAATTTGAAATGAATGTAATATCATATGCACTAATCTGATATTTTGAATGCTTGATTTTCGTGAATCACAACACTTAATTGTCTTGTACGATGTGCCTGTACAGTGGAATAATTTTAACATGCAATGTTGTGCAATTGTTGCATTTTTTGCATTCTGAGAAGCGTTTTATTGCAGTAGATAATTTCTCCTGCGTGTTTTGTCTCTACGAGACTAACTGGTTCATCCGCACATATAAAATTTTCGTCGGTCACTTAATGTTTATTTAACGTGATTTCCAGTATGTTCATGACTGGTATGGACATACGTTTATCAATAACAACAAAATGTATGCCCAGTGATAGCACATTGTCGGATATGTCTTCCTGGTGCAGTCGTTAATGTGTGATTATTGATATAATGCCGCGATCACATGACTGTGATCGATAAAGAATTCTGTAAACTTGAAGTACATAGTTAATATTAAAAAAAAACAAAAAAAAAACAAAAAAAAAAACACGACATATATATTTGAAAAGTTAAATGATACTATAAAATCAGAAAAAAAATCGTAGAGTTAAAATTTAGGTTTTTTTTTTCAAAATAAAACAAATTCTTTTTCATTAAATTACGCTGAAATAAAAAACCTGTTTTTAAAGGAACCTATTACTATTTCTAGGTAAAATGTATGAAAAATTTCGTCATGGTTTAAATTTTGTTGATAAATGAAAACAAAAACTTAACATAAAACCATCACGATTTTTAAATCTTCAGTATTTTCTTTAATTTCTTTCGAACTTTTAATATTTGTAAGATAATAAGCATACAAAAAAGATATTTTAAAATTAAAAAAATTTTCAGATTAATCAAATGGTAATTTTAAAACTGCATGATAAACTTATTTGTGATCATAAAACAATTCAGTTTCAATTTCAATGACATGTGGATGAGAGTTTCATCTGACATGTTTTTATCATTATAGACAATTGTTTCTTCACTACGAGTGGTACCCGGAAATTTAACGATCTAGTGATTGGTTGTCATGAAACTTATTTCTATTTCCATACATAAATACACTAAAGTTGATATAAAAAAGACGCTGGAATTTCTAATAGACAATATATTTCTAATGTTTGGACACGTGATCTTTCAACAAATTGTCGGCATTCCTATGGGAACCAATCGTGCCCCTTTTTTGTCTGACCTGTTCCTTTATTCATATAAAACAGACTTCATTCAGAAACTGTTGAATCAAACGAAGAAACAATAAGCAGTGTCCTTTAATTTGACATTTAGTTATATCGACTTCATTTTGCCAATCAATAATGACAATTTCCATGCAAATTTCAATGCGGTATATCCCAGCAAACTAGAAATTAAAGATTCAACAGAATCAAGCACACACGATTCATACTTAGATATTTTACTTACTAGAGGCACAGACGGGAAATTAACTACTAAGCAATACGACAAACGCGACGAATTCGGCTTTCCCATCGTACATTGTCCACATTTAAGTAGCAATATCCAACAATCACCCGCATATGGAGTTTATAATTCACAAATGATCCGATATGCCAGACGTGTTTAACATATGAACATTTTATATACATAGGTAAACTACTCACTGGCAAATTATTGACACTTGGATATCGAAAACCGAGTTTGATGTCAACGTTCCGCAAATTTTACGGTCGGTATAATAGTCTTGTTTGCGATTACTCTGTTTCACAAAGTTAAATGTTGAGTTACCTGTTCGCTGGCGATTGTTGAGATGTCTGTGTCAATTATGACGAGGATTCGTTCCTCACGTATTACGGTTTAATTTGACTGCGGACTCACGGCGGGTGGTTACCTCCCCATGGCACCCCGTCCCACCTCTTGATTTCAAAAGGTCCGACTTTGTTCATTTTTTTAAAACAGATTTGTACCTATATCCTGGACATCCAAATGATTTATACTTTGTTATCTGAGATATTTTTATATATATCTGACATATATAACATGAAGAGTGACCTGAAATTTCAATGAATCATAATATTTAAATTGACATGGAACGGACACCTAGTATAAACAGTTCAACTTAACAGAGAAAATATACATTGAATAAGTATCCCCATGTGGCATGCAAATGACATAACATGATCAAGGTAAAGCAAACAGTTCCGCCTTGTACACACCTGGCACTGGAGGGAATGAACAAAGGAACAAACTGATATAAATGTTCCATTGCACTGACTCAAGGAATAAAATGCTCCACAATCAATGGGACTTACCCAATGAAGAAACTGTTCCACATGGCATGGAACTGACACAAGGAAGAAACTGCCCGACTAGGCATTCGATTGACCAAAGGAATAAATTGTTCTACCTGGTATCGAACAGATTTATAAATAAAGTTTCACCTGACATATATCTGTCATACAGAATGAACAACTTAACTTCACATTGATCTAACCAAAGGGAAAATGAGCTTCTTCTGATACGAACCTAAATCATAAAGAATAGAAATTGACTTGACAGGGGTGATATATGAAATGTACATGATTCTGTCGATATGGGAATGACAGGTTCATTCCGTACAGCTTCACATTTCATTGTGGTTTATTTAACATGACGCCGGTACATTTAGATATTGAGGCCTCTGTAGTCTCTGATCGTTGCTAATGATATCATCCTGATATTACTCGGGTACATGGAAGTCAAATTATTTTTTCACAATATGTTACTGATAGTGGCATGACCAAAACCTTACAGAAGAATCATAACAAAATAATATGACAAATTAAATCATATCGTGCTTCGAAAAAACAGTTCTCAAGGGTCTCCTGGCCAGTCACATTCACCCTGATCTAGAATTCGAGGTCATTTTAACGATTTTTATGAAACATTAAAGGAATGGGTCATTATTATGTATGTAAATCACGTACAATCCTCTGTATAACTGAGTATCTACGACACAAAATTATGAACTTTAATTGACAAACTTACATTCAATTTTATCATAACAATATACCCGGAGTTCAGGATAATAGTATCTGGTATGTTACTGATTTTAAATAATATATGTTCTATTGATGATGAAACAAGATATTTGTTCATGTACTCTTATTTCATGCCATTGACAGTAAGAATATTGGGTAGATTGTTCATTTTGTCATTATGTCTTTTTCTGTTTGACCAAAAGTATTTTTATTTAGTAAAATAAAACTAAAGAATTATCTATCGTTTTGGAGAAAAATCTAACACATCCCTCTTGATAAATTCGTCACACCAAAAGTATTTTTATTTAGTAAAATAAAACTAAAGAATTATCTATCGTTTTGGAGAAAAATCTAACACATCCCTCTTGATAAATTCGTCACACCATTTAAATTCGAAAATTTTCTAAAGCTAAGATAGTCAGTTTTTTTACAGTGGTTACTGTTAGACGGATTTCGGCTATACTTTAGAGATATCATTTGGCCTTGTATGATACCTCTTTATCTTTAGAAAAAAACACGTACTTTTCAAATTGGAGCTCAACTAATGAAGTCTATTTGACAGAAACGATATCGTCTTGAGCATTATAACTTTGGTATTATGTTTATAATATTCACAACAGAACTAATATAATGCTGAAATTTACATAAGGAATTACCATTTTCTTTGAATCGTGAATAATCACACGTGTATTATTATCCCAATTAATTAATTAATTGATTATTGAAAGCAGTGTTAAATAAGTGAACATAAGTTCAAAGAAAATATTTAATTTACGTTTCAGTTGAGCATTATAACTTTGGTATTATGTGTATAATATTTATAACCTCTTACCATTCTAACCAATGTTTAGAATTTGGCAACATTAGTCGACATATGTATTTAATTTTGATAATGTTTCTTTCTTTTTAACTTTTCCTTTTTTGAATACTATGTTTATAGTTTTGAAATGTTTTATTTAACATGAATGCAAGTCAGCAGCAAATAAAAATATGACAATAATAAAATAGTCACAAGTGCTCTGGAATTTTGTTGTAGATTTTTGTTTCTTTATTGTTGTTTAACGTCCCACTCAAGAATATTTCACTCATATGGAGACGTCACCAAATGCCGGTGAAGACCTCGGTTTTTACTATCTCATCCGAAGGACAGGAAACCAACCTGTCGCCGGCTTGACTCGAACTCACGACCTCACGATCAAGAGTCGAGCGCGCTACCGACTGAGCCAGGCCGGCTCTTTTGTTGTAGAACTCATGTATGCGAACTTTTAAGGCCGTTCTAAGTTTTTATTGCAAGTTTAGCATCCACCCTGAAATAAAATCTGTCTATCAGAAAAAAACACAAAACTACAGAAAAACAACATTTTTGGCGAACAAACGCAATTTATTGAACATTTACCTATCTTCATGACGTGTTAACCAAACATAAAACAAAATTAAACTTATAAATGATGAAAATAAATGTACAACTGTACATCTAAGGACTACATTCCATATTTTCTCATAGAAGTCTGTGTTTTTTTTCTCAAAACCAGTCTGTACGCGGACGATAAACAGGAAAATAAATCGGTCTAATTCATAATATGATATCGATAAATAGTCTTGATTCTTTTCCCCCTTTATAACACATATGCAAAATAAGTGCAATGCATGTTTCATTTTCCTTTGTGATGAAAACACGACCACAGTTAAGCAATCAACAAAACATTTTGAAATAATAGCAATTTATTTTTTAATAAAACTGTAGAAAAATTGCTTGACTATAAACATAAACAGCATTTGGTTAAACTCTTAGAACCTGTGGCACCATGTAGCTATGGAATCATCTTTTACGTAAAGCAAATTGATGTGATTGTGCTACCAATTATCAATGATTCACCATATGATTGGATTTTCCTTTGGAAATTACTTTTACCATGATTGGCATGAGCCTTCTGTAGGTCAAACTAATACGTCTCGGGAGAAATTTTCAATCAGTTTTATGTTCTACTGCTATGGCAGTACTACGCGAACGGCATTGACTTATAGTAAAGTCATAATCACTCTATTTGTAGAAGATTGCATGCATCATGTTGCAAATGATATAAGCGACATCATATATCAACATTGGTAAAGCTTATTTTACACAAGACGTAAACAAACCAGCAGAGGGCCTCTGTGGCCGAGTGGTTAGACAATCGTGTTTTATACCATGAATCTCTCACCTCTAATCAGCGCTGGTTCGAATCCAGCTGGAAGCTGAGATGTTTTGATATGAAAGTTTGTCAGTTTACTTGCAAATGGGGTGGTCTCTTCCCGGGTACATTGTAACCGGGTTGTCTCGTCCACCACTAAAATCTGGTCGACAGCATATGGCTGAAAAATTGTTGTGTGTGACGTAAATCACCAATAATAAAAACAAAACAAAAATATCAATACTACATCTGTGTGGCGTACCCATAATACATCTGTGTTGCGTACCTATAATGTAAGTCGGTAGCGCGCTCGACTCTGGATCGTGAGGTCGTGAGTTCGAGTCCCGCCGGCGACAGGTTGGTTTCCTGTCTTTCGGATGAGACAGTAAAAACTGGAAGGCCCGTGTTACAGTAGGTGTCGGCACATTAAAGAACCCTCACTGCTCAATGGCTGTAAGTGCCGAGCATAGGCCAAAAATTTGAAGCCCTTCACCGGCATTTGGTGACGTCTCCATATGAGTGAAATATTCTTGAATGGGACGTTAAACAACAATAAACAAACAAACAAACCTATAATGTATCTGTGTGGCATACCCATAATACATCTGTGTGGCAAATATACCCATAATACATCTGTGTGGCGTACCAATAATACATTTGTGTGGCAAAACTACCCATAATACATTTGTGTGACAAATATACCCATAATACATGTGTGGCGTCCCATAATACATCTGTGTGGCAAAGTTACCCATAATACATCTGTGTGGCGTAACCATAATACATCTGTATGACAAATATACCCATAATACATCTGTGTGGCAGCCCATAATACATCTGTGTGGCAAAGTTACCCATAATACATCTGTGTGGCGTACCCATAACACATCTGTGTGGCAAATATACCCATAATACATCTGTGTGTTTGTGTATGTAACCATAATAGATAAAAAGTACCACCAGGTAAAACATATAGACGATTGATCTGGTAAAAACAGACAAATACATTTCAAAATGGACATGAACCTATAAAATTATCGATATTCATGTGACAACAGCAACAACATTATCATGTCGGGTATTTTACTCGAACAACTGTCGATGAGAAAACATGTTTTATATCAATTACTTAATATTATAACAATTTATGCAACTTAAAATAATATCTCCAATGAAGTTGAATAAGATGTAGATGGTATTGCTCAAATTCGCAACAGTCACAAGTCGAAAGCTTCCATCACAAACATTGCCAATCCTTCAGTACCGAGTAAAACTAAATATTTTTGACTCGTCATGAGAGTGCGGGCTTATGGAGGTACCTGGTGCAAATTAAATTGTCATTTCAAATTATCCCATAAATAGATCTGTGAACTATCTTTGATCCCATTAATTGATAAGTGAAATTTGTTTGATCCCAATAATTGATTTGTGACAAAATTCTTTAAATTATCAGAGATAAATATTTGTATGTATCTATGTGGTCAACAGAATTACATCTTTGAAAACACTCAAAGACATTTGACAGTTTACGAAAGGATTCAAGCAAACATTGAAAAGTGTTGTATTACAATAGTGTATTAATTACGGATACTCTTACTTTTAATGTTCACATTTAAACATTGCAATGCCACTGGCTAATTATAGCAATCGCCATCATTATTACAGCCATATGTGTTATGCCCTGAATTTCCATTAATCATTGACGTCAATTTTGTTAATTATGATGTCACTGTATATATGCCAAAACATCTCATGACATTTAAGTAAAAACAAAGAAGTACAAATTGATAATTGAAACTCAAGTTCATTAGAACTCGCCAAATTAGACGTATAAATAGTCTAAACATGAAGAACAATTGCGAATCCTAGACGGGATAGGACCAGGTGCTATCTATATATTACAGAAACCGGAAATAACGTTGAGGAACATTTTTCTAGAATCACATAAATGGATTATAACGGTAATCCGGACTAACTCGAAAGTTCTCTATTATTTGTACAAAACACAGGTCTTGGCTTGCTGTATAAATGTCTATTCATCTATCTGTCTATCTATAATATATCTAGTCATTTTTTTAATTTAGATACTACATATCTAATGATTCGTCTGTAGTAATGATTTCAATTTTTATGAATTTTAGATCTCATATATTTGATAAATTTGCTTCTAGCTGCCCCGTATGTATAATTACATCCCTCATCGACGGTGTTGGTTTTTGGATACTTTCCTATCAAAATAACAAATAAATAAAATGATAAAATAGAATATAGGATTTAATGGTTGTCAAGGGATGACGTAATCTACATATGGTTCATCATTTGTCTGAAAGAAAGATCTGTACATGAAATTCTTTATCGATGTTTCGTGCTCGTTATCAAATGCAAAATAAAAATGCACCTTAAAATCAACGTTGTAGCGAGTTCAATCATATGGATTTACCATTGAGTTTACAACAGTAAACGCTGTTAGGTAAAAATATATATCTTAATATTTTTCTGCACATTGTAGCAATTTCCGGATTCCAGCAATAAAACATGGTTGTAAGAAAGTTTACAGAAGCGAAGAAAATATATTCTCATGCCAAAAGTGAGTCAACTGAAATCATTTTCCCACAGCTCTCTATGCTTATGTAACTTTTTCAAAAATGATTGGCCTGACTTATGTACTCAATGAAATCTTGTAAACTTTTGCACGTTCGTGTTGAAGTCTACGGACTATCTTTCTAAATTGGTTTGGAATGTATAAGTTTCTTTTCGTGAAAACTGCAAGTTTTTGTAAGTCACAAGCGAAATTTACAGCGTCATTTCATTCTCTGTTCATAGTGATGTCAAAATATCAGATGATGACAAATATATTTTTCTATAAATATGTGAATTTTGACAAGAATTAATGCAATGCAATTCTTTGTGGCAGGTATTTGAAAAACGTTTTTCAGCATAGGGTAAATGACGTTAGTTGACTCACTTTTGGCATGAAGTTGTACAACTAAACTAAAAAAACTGGATTCAAGCATTTCTAATAGAATCAAATCATAATAAGAAAACGAAATTGAAAAACAAAACTAAATCAATACTCAAGCTTCACTTTTATCTAATCATTTTGTCTATATATTTATTTGTCAAAATTCTGAATGTGAGTGATCAAGAGACATAATATCTTTTTTCAAATTTGAAATAGGGTCAAATCTAATATTTTCTTAAAAATGAAGTATACTTTGAGTATGGTGTTCAAAACTTAAGTTTGTACTATTTTATATTTAATGAAGTTTCTTTCATGTGAGCAACACATCATCATTACACAATTGTATACAACAATTCAGGTAAAAAAATTAAAAGAAAAACTTTTTAACATTATCAAGAACTGTTTTACCAATACAAGTACTTGCAAATTGAAATACAATTGTACTTAGTCACTGGATATCATAATACTTATTCTGTACAGAAACACCCTGATTCAACATAAACTTACACTAAATGATATAAAAAGGTGCTGAAAATTTTTAGAGACAATCAATTTCTTACAAAGAGTTGTCGATTGTTGCACTCTCGACCAATCTCTGTCAACATCTAAAATGCAGTCCCAAAACACATTGCAATGTAATCAACTGAATGAAAATAAAATTCAAATTTCTCAGAACAAGGATACTTTTCGCAAAACTATAATCTCTATATTTATAACCAATTTAAAAAAGTACTTTCACCTCAAATAGTATTCCATTCTATGTAAAGACAAAGATATATGCAAAAAGGCAAATAGTTTATAAAAAGCAAAATCTAGACAACATTTTGTTATTTTTCAAGAATCTTAAAAATATTTTAAACATAATATTAAAGTTATAATACTCAAGAAGATCGTTTCTACCAATTAGACTTCATCAGTTGAGCTCCAATTTAACATGCATATGTATTTTCTAAAGAGTAAGAGGTATCATACAAGGTCAAATAATAAAGCTAAACGTATAACCGAAATCCGTCTAAGAGTAACCACTGTAAAAAAGGATAACTATCTTAGCTTTAGAAAAATCTAGAGACGTTGATAGATATTGATCAAGAGTGTAAGAGATTGAAATACAATATGTATGCATTGTTTAGAGAATATATCTTTTAAATATAAAAAAATTCAGATACCAAAGTATAAATCAATAGAATGTCCAGGACATAGATACAAATCCGGTAAAAAAGGACAAATACGGACCTCTGGAAACCAAGAGGTGGGATCAGGTGCCATGGAGGAGTAAGCAAACCGTCGGCATTCCAATGGAAACCAATTGAATCTTAATTGGCTGACCTGCTCCTTTATTCATATGAACCAGACTTAAGAAAAAGTTAGCCATGGCCTTTAATTTGATACTTAGAATCTTCTGAATAAAAAGAAGAAAACGCTAGCTGTGACCTTTAATTTGACACTTAGTTATATCGAAGACTTTTTGTCAATTGATAATGACAATTGTCATACAAATTTGAATGTAATATATCCGAACAGACTAGAAATTAAAAAAAAACACCGAATCAAGCACATACACTGCCTGTCTGGACATTTTTCTTACTATAGACACAGACGGGAAATTAATAACCAAGCTATGGGACAAACATGATACTTCCAGCTTTACTATCTTCAGATATTCACAATTTAGAATAAGTAATATCCCCTTTTTGTATCCATATGGTGTTTAAATCTCGTAGATGACCCGATATGACAGTGCTTAATCAACATATGAACATTTCATAAACAGAGGCCTACTTTAAGGTTAGTTGATGTCATAAGGATATCAGGAAATTTATCATTCCGAGAATTTTACGGTCCGTATAATGACCTTGTCTGCATTTAATATGATTTACTAAATGAAATGTTGAGTTAAAACACTACACCAATTTTCGGTAGGTACTTGCGACTACTGATTGGAGAGGCTTAAATGACCGCCAACCAAACTATACCGTATCAGATAACCACATGCAGATGGCCAATAAAACCACTGTTTACATGTGTGCAGTATTTAAACAGAACAAAATTATAAAATTCGCAGATACTAAAGTATTAATCTTCAGGACGACCAGGATACAATATACAAATCTGGTGAATACTGGACAAACGCGGACATCTAAAGGTGGAATCAGGTGTCACGAACGAGTAACTATCCCCTGTTGACCGGTCATATCCGCGTTGAGTCTACAGTCAACGTAGCTGTTTAATAAAAGAACAACCGCCTAAATGATTCATTTGTTAATAAAAAAAATAGCATGTGTTCGTTCATTTTTGTCCTGTATATTTTTGTATAGTTATTTGGAGGGAAGATAATTATTTTCGTTTTACATCATAATTTGCAATGAAGGAAACAGACTTTATGAATGTAAAAATCTTTCAATACCGATGTTTCGGAATGAAACAGAAGATATTTTGTGTAAACGAGTTTTTACTCATAGCAGACAGATCCATCACCACATGTAGAAAGCTGTCAAGTTTAATGATTGATTAAGAACGTAATGTAATTGTAATTACATCATATCAGATTAAACAACTCATTTTACTTTAAATCTGATACAAAGTTTGATATTAAATATTCAAGTCATACTTTTTATCTAATTAGGTGCGCTAAAATGCACGTTTCTTGAAATGAACTTTTTTAAAAAAGAATTCTTTTTTAAATGGCTAGCATTTTTCGTTATAGATTGATTACATCATTATTTTCTGGTTGTATACAGTCTGTAGAGATGACATCTATGTTCCAGTAGTAAAGTAAAGCGCTTTGAATAGTGCTAGATATTTTGCTGATAATCGATTGTCCCAGTAAACTCATATACCTATAGACGAGGACATCTCTCTCTCCCATTGGTTTAACATTGTTTAAATATAAGACAATAGCTATGATCAATAAAAATAATAATAACAACAATGAATGATGAAAGTATTGAAGAATAAAATACACAGATATCAAACTGTCAGGTGCTTCAACAGACAGCATCCAAATCTTATGGAACATTGGATTAACACAGATCTCTGGGAAAGTCAATATGGGGACATATTTTAACACAAAAACACTTGTCACGAGTATTACCAACTTAGTCAAAGTTATTATTTAGGGTAAATTGATTTTAAAGCAATATAGAATATCTTGGACAGGGTTTATCTTTATACCTTGTATTGAAAATATAAAGGTTATTACTGTACAGTGGTAATGCAAATAGTTTGATTACTTAAAATAATATAAAAATATTGAAAATCAGCTACATTTATTCATTCTGTTCCCTTGTTTAACTTGCAAAAATGCGTTCAGCAATAACATATTTTACATTACATCATGATCAACGAAAATGTTGATATCGTAGAATTACTTCAAAATGTGTCTATCAAAATACCTCATTCAGGACAATGGATATTTTATACAGAACTTACAGCATTATTTTTATCTATTTTGATGTTATTTATCACCCAACAATTTTACTACCGTTTCTATCAGGTAAGTAGTAATATCCCACAATTACCCGCATATGGGGTTTATATCTCGCAATACAAATCTGGTTAAAATAAAACAAACACGGACCGGTGGAAACCAAGAAGTGGGATCAGGTGCCATGGAGGAGTAAGCATCCCCTGTTGACCAGACACACCCGCCGTGAGTCGAGTCCAAATTAAGTTAATATGTCAAAATTGATAGTGTCATATATGACTTCACTGAATTCCTTTTTGTACAGTTTTGTAAGGACATTACACAGCAACGTCACATCACTGTAAAAAGTTAAGTAATATGGATAGCACCTGCTTTTTTTCTTTGAATTAGTACGTTTCATGTTTATTCAGAGAAAAAAGAAAGAATTTTTAGGTTTGCACACATACATACATGAGAATTCCTTAATAAGGGGTCATCCTTAAATAAAACTTAATCTGTCATTTTATTTTCAAGATTGATGTCGATTTCAAATGCAATAAACTCTAAAACATTAATACCTCTACTTGATCATCAGTTCCTTGAATTTAAAATGAAATATCTCTGCTGATCCAATATCGAAGTAATGGCATATGACAGATCACACCGTACGAATCTAGAAACTTAAACGGAATCAGCAGGAAAACTTTAGGTCTCATTTATATTATTTCTGCTTTTCACAGTGGAAGGGAACTTTAATATAAACTGTTATAAGATGTAAATCAAAATATAGATATACTATGAATTTACAAAAAGAAAATGAAAGAAAACAGAAACACGTGCAAGTTTCTACATTTGAATAATACAGATATTGCTGAACAAACAAGGCATCACAAGTGATACTAATCCTCTTGTAATGGAAATATTGTATAACACCTGTATACTGGAACGATATGAGTTTCGGGAAATTCCGTTGAGAAACAAATTTCATCAAAATCTGACAATGTTGAAATTTGGAACAATCAGCAATCAGTTTGCTACAGACGGCAACGAAACCCAAATAAATGAAATCGCAATCCTTCTAATACCCATTAATTCCAAATTTTATCAAAATCGGACAATGTTGAAATTTCTACCAATCAGAAGTCTCAGTTTGGCATAGACAGCAACAAAACTAATATCAATGAAATCACAATCCCTCGATACCCCGAAGTTCTAAATTTCATCAAAATCGGACAATGTTTAAATTTCGAGCAACCAGAAGCCTTTGTTTGATACAAACAGCAACAAAACCCACAGCATGGAAATCGCGATCCTTAATACCCATAAATTCCAAATTTCATAAACATCTTAACCCTCATTTTGCCATAAATGTCATCTTTTGTATGAAGTCACAACATACATTGTGCACATCTGCGCATTCAAACCTAAAACCATAAGTAGTTTCGTGAAAATCCATTGAGAAATAATCTTGTTATTGCGCTGACAAAAATACTTCAGTAAAATAAACAAAGGGCAATAACTCTGTAAACTTGTTAGAGGGCCGACAAGGAAAATGTAACACACGTACATAAGAGCCCTATCCTGTATTCCCTCTAAACTTCGTTTTCTAGGGGATAATAATATGCTATTCCTTGTATCAATAGATGAGAGAGAGAGAGAGAGAGAGAGAGAGAGAGAGAGAGAGAGAGAGAGAGAGAGAGAGAGAGAGAGAGAGAGAGAGAGAGAGACAGACAGAGAGAGACAGAGACAGAGAGAGAGAGACAGACAGACAGACAGACACAGAGAGATATTTTCGACAGAAGTTGTTATGAACTATAGTTGAAGATGTAACAAGCCAGGTGATGGTTCGTTAACTTTTAAAATGATTATAATCTTAATTATGCAACATTTTCTTGATTTTTCGTTTGTTAATCCTTCAGTTGTGCAGTTCTATCATGCATACAGAATAGTGATAGGAATCATACATCTCATTAAAATAATCAAAAATGTTTACCTTGAATAACTTTATCATCAGACACTTGAATGATTCCCTGCTAAATATCACTGATTCCAATGGTTTTATATTCACTAAATAAAATATAGTCACCGTTTTGTAATATTAGTAAATTCAAAGTTTTTCAACAAATTAGATCCATTGAATTGTACCTTTATCAAATTATTTGAAGATGGATTATCTAAATGTGTTTAATAGTCTGAAAATACTAACATACTGTGTATCCCTATGTTTTCATCGATACTTTAACACCATATGCGCGTACGCTTTGAGTTTTTCCGTTGATATATCTGTACTCAGTTGGCTGCAACATGTGTGTCAATATTTTAAGTAAACATCGATATTTTCTAATTACTACCCAAAAGAAAATTGTTTGTATATTTTCAGAAATATCCTTATCAAGTCCTAACAGAACTTCCAAAATACTGTAAACCAAATTTATAGCTAATTGTATAGACACTAAAATAAACCAGAAAAGTGCAATTCTCTTGACTGATAAATAAAAAAACATAAACGTCTATTTAGCAGCTTTCTGGAAAATAATGATAAAAATATATATTGTCACAGATGTAACTATCCTGTGCTAACGACTTTATATCCCACGAAATGAGTTCCTATAATCAATCGTTACATACGCATCTCGCATTATCAAAACGAATGCAATCTAAGGTGTTTTGAATTGATAAGTAACGTATAAAATAATTACATCTATTAAATGGACTTCATCGTTTATTTGATTTAACTAAAGAGTGAAGTTGTATTTACACAACTGATAGAATTTGCCAGCAGTCATTTTTCATCTTTTGTATCGACTGTCTTTCATTCATTTAACGATATTTTTGTAGGATTATAAAGCAATACATAAAAAAGACATTTTTACGCTCAATTTAAAACCGTATAGTAGGTTATAATTAAGTCAATATACAATGACAACATATTGCAACTCAAGCTGTTGAAAAAAAGCGCTTTGTTATCGAACATGTATATTCATTATTGGTAATAATTAGTTGCTAAAAAGAATCACAGAAGTCACACGCTGTATCTATTTCGGTTAAAATATTTTTTACGGTTCATGAAACTGTGGTATATATTAGGAGGAAAAATATGCATTGACGAAGCGGGTTTTTTTTTTTTTTTTTTTTTTCATTTTATTCATCTATTTCATTTTGTTTTGCCGAATAATTGTGGAGATTCTGATCATGCTTTATACATACGGATATTTCTTCATTGACATACATTGTCACATTAAAGGCCCATGACCGCTAAAATCAACCGACCATCATGAAGTATCGTAAAAAGTGATCTGATTAACATATTATACAATTTAAAGACATACTCATCAAGACAAGTACACACATTCACGGCAATTGGTCAGAAAATAATAAAAACAACATGATACAAACATTAATTAGCATGTGTACTGTTCACTACTGTTACATCAATGCAGAAAGTATGAAAATTAAACATGCATGCATGTCAAATCGTGGGAAGTATTTAACCGCAATTATTCACTTTTCGAAATAAAATAGTGTAGTTCTATACACATACTAGTACCACTTTCAAGTTAAAAATAAAAAATAAAAGAAAGAATTGGTATTATCCGACCAGTTTGACTCCACAGAAGTGCCAGCATTGACAGACTGAGGTTTTTTAAAAAGAAATTTAAAGAAGGATGGCAAATTATAAATTTGTTTTCAGGTTCATTTCCTTTCTCAAGGCATTTCAACGTTCTATTTCTGTTTCTAAACGCATAGCATAATTTCTTTAACGATTTTATCTCTCTCCTTTTTCTGTCTTTTGTGTTTTGTTTATTTGCTACCTGTATGGCAACGTGTTTACTTCTTTGTGGAATTATGGTAAACTCGGACCAATTTCATTTCGTACACATATCAACTCGTAGGCTCTTTGGCTAAGTCATGCCTCCGGTTGGAATAGTCGTACCCATCGTTTTACTGACCTGTACATAATAACGGATGAATTATGGTTACGCCGATGACTTACTTCTCAAGCACATAGAAAAACGACCCGGGCTCGATCATTTTCTATGCCATGAATAACCGTTACGCTTTTTCGGAAGATGAAATTCTTAACTGAAGGTAGGGCTGCCCACATTTACCAATTACATTTTTACTACAGAAAAAATATAAATATTCAAGAGTTAATAATGTCGTACAAGTTACATATGTGTTAGTAGGTTGAAACTATATAAATCGTGTGGTGTTTGCAAGCAGTGCAATTTCGTTTGAAAACTACGATGTTTTCGATGGCATTTGAAGAAGTATTTTTTCCAATATCCCTATAATACGGTTTACCACGCGCAATGGCAATCTTACTAATGGTTTGCTCCTTAAATATTCCTCTAAAACAATTGCAATTGTACATGACAATTTTCTTTTCTGTCATATAAATAACTGTAAATAAACAGTATAGGGAGCCCAATCGTCGTAAAAACAAGGCCCCGAATCGCTATGCTCTTTCCTACCCGTGGTTTCATGTACCCGAATATTTTATTATTCATGAAGTCTCAGTCAATGCGAGTAAACGGTGCTTGCATTCGTCAACTAATCAGATTGAGACTTTTAAATAATTTCAGAACTGTTTAGATCAACAGAATTCGAGATAACTTCCATTGTTTATCACAACTACTGCCATATTTTTACGACAATGAGGGTGCCCATCTACATAAACATCTATGCACTTTCGGTGGTTCTTAATTTCTTTGTGTTCGAAACCAAAATCAAATTGTCAAAAAACTCTCAAATTTGTAAGGGGTCCTTTACCTTATACCCATATAACCTGGCATGATGGAGTTTCGTGAACCCTTTCTTGACCTGGACACATTCCAATTTTAGGTAATAAAGCATAACGACTTTAAATTTACACTGACAAGAGTAGTCGTTCTTCCTTGTTATCCTACCTACGAGTGTCCAGTGGGGAATAAAAATGTTTTTCCCATAAAAATTGTCATAACCAAATATTGAGTAGAATCATTCGCAAGGTACTTAAAGGTAAATTCACCACGCCACATTTTGTGAATCGAACAATATCTGTTAGTAAGTTATTTTGAGGCCAATTCATTTCACAGGTAGTTGTATGCCATTTCCACACCTAACGGCATCATGGTTGGTAGGTAAATGTACACTTATTAAATAATTCTACGCTCAAACAGGCGATGTGTACGAGTGAGTTCATCGATGGGCACGAATCAGCTAAACACGGGTACGATTCAACCAATCCTCCTAGGTACGAGTTATGATGGATACGTGATGACCATAACCATATGTTGAACTTATTAATCTGGGGTAGCCTTGAATATCACGCAACTCCGTTTGTATTTATTGACGTTATGAGTATAAATCATGTTTTAGATTCAAATTCAAATTACTAGAAAATAAAGAATCACTTAAAAGTGTAAGTAACGTGAAGATAATAATTTTATATAAGGATTTTGTTAAGCATATTATCATTTAAAACAAAATTAACAACCGTGCTAAGTGTAAACAGCCGGTCATGAGCCTTATGCCATATGTGCACAGTATGCCAATTTGCACTCGAGTAAAAATTTAGCACTAGAGGTCTGCAATTTTGATCCACATGTAACTTATTTACGCGAGTAAACGCGTTCATGTGAAACATTTGCATACATGAGTAAATTTACTCACGTAAGTATTTTACATATGTGTGCAAATCTTGCTACATAAAGAAGCAATGAGCATGTGGGCACTGTTATTGCTTAAATGATTAATGAAGTTGCCACTTTCCGTGTTATTATTACGAATTTAGTCTTTACAGTGGGGTGATGGATCATACACATGAAATTGTTTTTGACTTTATAGACACCTTATATATTTGATATCTATCTAACTGAATAATTCCCAGTTTTAAAAGACCCATAAGTATCCCATGATATAATCGCAATTACTAGTGAATATCTTAAAAGTAGCAGACCCGTCGAAAGGGGGTTTGTGCTAGGGGTGGGGGTTCATCCCCAATATTTTCACAGTGCATGGATCAGATTGTATTGTTATTAAACCGAAATTATTTTTGTTGTCTGCAAAAATATTAATCACCTACAACAATTTTTTTATAATTTTATTTGGAATAAAGAAAGATAGAATATCCAGAAGCACCATTATTCAATACTATGGGAGGGGAGGATGCAGGATGGTAGATTTAGAAACCTTCATAACATCTCTAAAAATTACTTGCATTCGCAGACTTCTTCACTCAGATTGCATTAATACAACAATTAAAAGTGATATTAAGTCTATTTTTCTCTTTGGTACAGACTACACTAATAAAATATCTCAGATAACTACGAATCCTTTCTGGAAAGAGTTTTTAAAATATTTAATTGAATTACAAACAAAAGTTATTCCCAATACTTTAGAGGAAATTGTATGTTCTCCTCTGTGGTACAACTCCCTTCTTAGAGTCAATAATAAATCTATTTTTATAAATAATTTCTATAAGAAGGGTTTCCATCTAGTACAAGACCTACTAAAAGATAATGGTGAAATACTTTCACATCAAGATATAAGCAATAACTTTGCTGTATATCTACCTTTCACAGTATATTTAGGCTTGAAAAAATCTAATTGAAAATTTGGCCAATCCTTAAGGATAAGCCATAAATATGTAATTGACCTTGCATGCCTTCAGTTTTGTCAATTATTTTGGCTTCTAAAAAAGTCTGTAAGGATATTTACGAATTTAAATTTAAATTTAAAAAGCCAAACTGTAAATTAAAATGGGAAAATGAATTTGGTGTAAACACAGTTAACCCAGGCAATAACTCTTGGAAACAAACACACTTAAACGTTTTTTAAATAACCAAAGATACAAAATTGAGATAGTTTCAAATCAGAATAATTCATAGAATATTGGCTACAAATAAACTGTTACACACTACTGAAATTAAGGACTCGCCTTTATGTAATATTTGTAAAACTGAGCCTGAGTCCATGACTCACTTATTTGTTCATTGTAAACCTGTAAAAGCCATGTGGATAGAACTAAATAATTGGATAAGAGAAAATACTAATATCAACATTCACTTGTTACCATCACGTATTCTGTTTGGATTCCACCAAAACAACTTAACTGCATTGAATATAATTATCATCCTTTTAAAATATTTCATTTATTCCAAATCTAGGCAAAGTGCTAACATAACTTTCACTGGTTTTAAAAGATATTTCCAGGCTTACTACGAGAATGAAAAGTGCATGCATTTTGGAATTGGAGGTGTAGAGGTGTTCAATAAGCGTTGGTGCACCTGGAAAAGTTTATTCACAGCTGATCCGTAGTGTAATACAATACATGTATACCCCAAAGTATAATTTCTGGAAATCATAACACAAAAATTACTGTATTTAAATATTTATTACAACAAACAATTGAAATATACTAAACGCTTTTATATTTGAAATATAGTACATGTACAATGTATAGTGTACTATGGTTATCTTTTTGTATGTGTTTTATACTTACCTGTATTTGTGTATACATGTACACATCAGTATGACTAGAACAATTACTTTTATTGGGTAAAATGAATTTTTCTACTGGTTTCCATATTTACAACATATTATTTGGTGGGCCATTTGTCTTTGTTTGTTTTGTTTATTGTTGTTTAACGTCCCACTCAAGAATATTTCACTAATATGGAGACGTCACCAAATGCCGTTGAATGGCTTTAAATTTTAGCCTATGCTCGGCACTTACGGCCATTGAGCAGTGAGGGTTCTTTAACGTGCCGGCACCTACTGTGACACGGTACCACGGTTTTTACTTTTTCAACCGACAGACAGGAAACCAAACTGTCGTCGGCTGGAATCGAACTCACGACCTCACGATCAAGAGTCGAGCGCGCTACCGACTGAGCCAGGTCGGCACGTCAATTATGTATATATATATATATATATATATATATATATATATATATATATATATATATATATATATATATATATATATATATATATATATATATATATATATATTCTGTGTTACAATGTATGAGAATGGATGAAAGATTAACTGTCTGGTATAGTGTATTGTGATGTTTATACTGTAAAAGTATGACTGTACTGTGCTTGTCATGTAAACATGTATGTATCTAAATAAAAAAAAATGTCTGCAATAAGTCAATAAAATAATGTCCTTTTCTGTAGTCCTCCCAATATGAATTCCGTTCATAATATGCAGGTTCTTACTCAAGTCCAGTCCAGAAACACCAATGATGAACACTTCTTGTACAAAGCACTTCTACAAATGTTCCACAAGAATCACCAAGCCCTATTCGAACACAAAGCTTTTGCTTATATGGCAAGTCTTCTTACAATGGGCAACTGCAAGCCGATACGAATTATACTTATACGATTCGAAATTGATATACTAAACTATAATGTAGCAATAAGATGCCGATTTATATTACATATATCATACTCCATCATTATTTCTTTCACTAAATAATATTTTCAACTTCCTCAATATTCCGAGGAAAATGTTGCTTAGCAGGTCATTATTAAGCAAACTGCCATGATATCAACGTAGATCGAACACCACACCCATGCCAATTATCTCTTTGCTTTTGATTATCAATGAATTGACGAATGATTGATGAATGCCGTGTACAAAACATATATTTATTTATTGACATATGTTCCATTGAAAACGCTTTTTCTTTTGCCCTGCCCCATTAAACCTTATCTCACTTCTATATTTTCAAGAGATCAGTGAAACTGCTACCTATGATTATATATTTCTCCGGAATATTACTGATGTCAATATTATGGCACTTGTCATACTATTTACGGTAATCGAGTTATTATTTATGTATTTATTTCTTATGTTTTATTTACAAACAGTGCAAGATATTACACTACGACCTTGGTAAATAGAATTTTCTATCATGGACTGATATTTAGATCATATATACGATTACTTATATTAACATATAAGTGTCGGAAAATATCTATGAAATAGTTGCTACAGCAATGCAGCAGATTCAAAGATAAAATACAGACGTATTTCGACTAGATACATTTTATAGTAGGAAATAAAATCATCATTTAAACTAATAAGTTATACATAAAATCGTTACATTTCTGTCTGATAATGCCTGAATAGATTTAAATACAAATATAAAAAGCATATCTAATATCCTTCTCTGTCATAATAAGTATGAATTTATCACAATAATTCTTCATATTTGTCAGACATAGTTCCAATTTCAAAAACTTTTGTGTATGTATCTGTTCAGGATGTCCACTCAACGTCACCCAAAGTACACATGTATATGGCAGGGAAAATACACGTGATTATGATCTAGATGTGCAATTACATTGTGTATATAACGAAACTTGATCAAATTATTAACCTATTCAGCAGTTTCTGCTCATTACTTTGAAAATAAATGGTAAATAAGATTTAATATGTCATCCTCTGCTTAGTAAAACGGCCCCGTGTCCTTGGCCTTCAGTTTGTTTTTATCTTCTTCCCCCACGATAAGTATAAGGATGTACCGATATATATTCGAAATAACAATGGTATCAGCACTAAGAAAATTACCAATACCAAATGGGATGACGTAAAGTGTCCGGATGTAGTTAGCGTCCCCTGTTACCATGCCACACCCACTGCAAATGCTCCATGAAAACCTCTGAAATTCGTTTAAACGTCACGTTCGGTGAAATTGTAATCGCGCAGGTTTTTAAAGTTATCGGGATATAATTCAACTTGACAGTTTTCTTGTAGTGTAATAAATTCATTGATAGGTTGTAATAGCGTCCATAGAAATAACCATCTCCATGTTGTATAAGGAATTCTGAAACTATTAATCTATTCTTCTTCTTCTTCTTCTTCTTCTTCTTCTTCTACTACTACTACTACTACTACTACTACTACTACTACTACTACTACTACTACTACTGCTGCTTCTACTACTACTACTACTACTACTACTACTACTACTACTACTACTACTACTACTGCTACTACTACTTCTACTACTACTACTGCTGCTACTACTACTACTACTACTACTACTACTGCTACTACTACTACTACTACTACTACTACTACCTGTACTACTACTACTACTACTACTACTACTACTACTACTACTACTACTACTACTACTACTACTACTACTACTACTACTACTACTACTACTACTACTACTACTACTACTACTACTACTACTACTACTACTTCTACTACTACTACTACTACTGTACTACTACTACTACTACTACTACTACTACTACTACTACTACTACTACTACTACTACTACTACTTCTACTACTACTTATACTACTTCTACTACTACTTCTACTACTACTACTACTACTACTACTACTTCTACTACTACTACTACTACTACTATACTACTACTACTACTACTACTACTACTACTACTACTACTACTACTACTACTACTACTACTACTACTACTACTTCTACTACTACTACTACTACTACTACTACTACTACTCTACTACTACTACTACTACTACTGCTTCTACTACTACTACTGCCTGTACTACTACTTGTATTACTACTACTACCACTACTACTAATACTACTACTACTACTGTTTCTACTACTACTACTACTACTACTACTACTACTGCTTCTACTACTACTGCCTGTACTACTACTTGTATTACTACTACTACCACTACTACTAATACTACTACTACTACTACTACTGTTTCTACTACTACTTCTACTACTACTACTACTACTGCTTCTACTACTACTGCCTGTACTACTACTTGTATTACTACTACTACCACTACTACCAATACTGCTGCTGCTGTTGTTGCTTCTGCTACTTCTAATACGTATACTACTACCGTTGCTGCTGCTGAACTAAGAGTACTTGAATGTATTCAGTTAATGGCCGATGTACTAAATGATTGTTGACCCTATGTACTCTCGATCAACAACACTGTTTAAACTCAGGTATTATGTATCAAAAAAACAAATGTGTATAATGATGCGTTTCTTTGTAATAGTTTGAGCTTTTATAAGATTGTATGTTATCAAAGATAGCAAAACATGTCCTAGATAAATGTAACTGCAATTACAAAAGTACGTAAAGCTACAATGATAGAGTCTACAGAGTTTTACTTTTAACTATATATAATTTTGTTCGTTGAAAGTCAAGATAAATTGTAATTACAAGGTTGGAAATCTATATTGTGATTAACAGGCAGGCGTTCATAACAATGTCTTAAAGTACGGTTATCTGTAACGTATGAATCCTACAACGATTTCTTCGCTTATTTTGCTTGTTTTCGTGGTGACTTCGCTGCTCTCAGCATCTGTTTTCGATTTTCAGTGGCGATCGGGCTTTTGTATTGGAGGAGATAAAATGATTACAATCATTCATAATTGTAAATGTCCAGTAAATATATAACATCGTCGTCGTTGGTTTTGTTGTTTCTTTTTTTCTCAAATTTGGTTATAGCATCTACAAGCATAAATGACTCATATTTTTTGCTTCTGCTTTTTGCTTTTACATTACTAAAACAGAAGTACAGTGCCGATTCACAGAAACATACCTATGTGATACTTTTATTATCGGATATATGCTTTCCTATGTTGTTCATGTTTAGAAATGTTGACACCATACTCTTGGAGTATTCCATTGCAAAATGTGAAAGGTATTTAAGCAACAAGTATGTATACAGAATAAAATACCCATGCTTCATATTTAAAGGCTAAAGAAATGTTCTCTTATGTCTGACTATAGCCTTTAAGAGTACTTTCCAGTTAAACAAAGGGGCCTCCATGGCCGAGTGGTTAGAACATTGCGCTTTAAACCACAAGGCCTCTCACCTCTGGTCCGAATCCCGCTAGGGTAATTTCGAATTAAGTGGGAAAGTTTGCCAGTTTTCTTGCGGAAGGTCGGTGGTCTTTACCCGGGTAGTCGGGGTTTCTCCTCCACCAATAAAAACTGGACGCCATCATATGACTGAAAGATTGTTGAGTATGGCGTAAAACAAAAAATCAAATCAAATCAAATCCATTTAAACACTGGAACTAATTCATGTACCACGTGATACCCGATAACGTTTGTGCGAGACTATTGTTTCTATTGGTGATGGAATAACATAAGAAGACGATATCCCGCACTTACGTCATTTCAGCGTGAATATTACGTACAGTTACGTTCAAGCACCAATAGAATCAATAGTCTCGCACAAATGTTATCGGGTATCACGTGGTACATGAATTAGTTCCATTGAAATGTCTGAAAGCCTTAGCTTAACTTTTCGAATACTTGTAACTGTTGACTAATAACGTCATAGTAAACTACGGATGAAACACGCTTTCGTGGACAACGTTTTTTTTAACATTTCAATCGCTCATTTCAATGGGATTTGTTGAATATTCACAACATAAAGTGGAGTCATAAATGAAAGATTATTGGGAAAAGTAATGCAACAACTCGAATCCAATGAATCAAACAAAAGATTAAGAAAACGTCATTTTTCCGATATCCGAAGTAAGCCACGCGGACAGTAGATCACGGGTTCTGTAGATATTGAAAGGTCTCAGAAGAAACCTGGTTCAGGTGTTCTTTAAAAATGGATATGGTAAATATGGTTCTGATGATATGGAAAAACTCAGATGGTCCCTGGTTTAAGGTTCACTAGATATGGAAAGGGCTCAGATGACTTCTTGGTCAGGGGTTCTATAGATCTGGAAATGCTCGGATGACCCCTGGGTACTCGAAAACCAATAGAACAATATTCATCAAATGTGTACCTTGTACCTGTAGCAGAAATTGTGGGTTTCATGACTCCTGTATCAAGGGTTTTGTAAATATGGAATGGGGCCAGATGAATCCTTGGTCATCGGTTCTTTGGGTATTTAAAGGGCTCATATGACTCCATGGGAAGGGGTTATGTAGATATAAAAAGTGTGAAAATGACCTTGAACACGGGATCTGTAAATACTGAAAGGGCTCAGATGACCCCGTAATATTATATGTAAATATGTATAGTATCAATGTAAGATATAATCTTAATACTCGATTGAATACGAAACATCCCTGTAGAATTATTATAATTATTATGATCTATTTGTGATTGTTACTTCTTTGAAGAAAAACATTATTTCACCGGAAACTTACAGAGCAGTTGATCGACTTTATCGGGACATTTTCAGTTTTTGTTTCACACGTCTAGAGTAAATGTCAATCTAGCGTTAGAATAAATATCAGTCCATTACAACGCCTACGTACGAATGCATTGTCAAGTAACGACATGGTTATTGCTCGTCCTATCAAGCTTTTCCTCCGACGGAAATAGATTTCGTATCGTTACGTGTACCACAATTCAAAGAAAATCAATATGTTTGTAGAATAACTAAAAATCCCGTAAATTTGAATTCTTCTTGCCCGTATTTGTATTCATCTCTGACACTGAACATTATTTAAAACACTTATTCCTACAGTGGTCATGTGGAAATATCTGTATATTATAGCTTGTGACACTTGTAAATCGATAGTACAATAATAATTGAAATGCATACACTGCCTCACAAATTTGACACATCTGATATCAAAACGTATTCAAACAACCGTGTAATTCACAAAAAAGTTCAGGTAATTTGATAGGTTCTGTATCAGGTTCAGAAAGTTTCCCCTACTTCACTTTAAACAAAAATCAATTAGAAGACGTATGCACCTCGTATTGCTAATCAATGTAATATACAAATATTGTAATATAAAACAAAAGTTGGGGGGGGGGGGGGGGGGGTTTGTCGTAAACATACGTTTTTAAGTTTCCAGCTGCTTCATTTATGCATTTTTCGGTCATCTAATGAAACTGTGTGGATTTAGAACCGGAAAGTTTATTTCATAGGCTGTTACTGTTTATCATTGTCAGTTATAGTGTGTCTCATTTCATCGTTTACATATTCATTGATCGGGATTCAATAGAAATAAAGTCTCTCACTTCTGTTCAAGCACTGCCAGTTTTTAAATAGTGGAGGAGAGAGCCCGATTACAATGTATCCGGGAAGAGACCAAAAACCAAGTAACTAACAAACATTCTCACAAAAATTTGTTTAGGTTGTAGCGGGAATGCAGCCTGTGCTGACCGGAAGTCGCCCTATTAATTCAGACATGGAGTCCCCGTTTTAATAACATACACCCATATAGATCAATAAATATTGGTATTTCCAGGTCGAACAAGGATTTATTCGAAAGTATTTGCTCCTCATCTAACCCTCTGTGTGTTTACATTGAGAATGATGGCTTAAAATACAAATATATACACCATATCAAAGCAATTATTAACCACAGAATTTATTTTAACTTTTAACACAACCAAAATATCCAATCAACTGAATACATTTTGACATGCAATACATGCACTATATCGCTGCGCACAGTAAATTGATGGATCGATACCCGATGTCCGACTTTTAATTCTTGAATTGAATCGAATATAAATAGATATCTGTATTGTATTTTGGCACTTATGTAGCTTGATATTTATTTGATTATTTGTCATTCTCTAACAACAGTTATCAAAATCCTTTAGCAAAGTTTTTGCGTTGATACTGAAGGTAACGTTTGAGCCATATGCACAAAAAGTAGATCGGGCTGGAGTGAACATGTGACTGTATGCGAATTCGCCTATAACGAAGCCCGGATAAAAACTATACAATCGGGTATATAACATTTCTAGCCCTCGCCGCCTTAAAAATATGGTCTCTTTTTAAATGATTTTAATACACCCATAATGTTTACATATCAACAGAATACATACAACATCTGAGGATGGTTGCTATTAAAGTTAGATGTGTTTATAAAATATGACCACCAAAATTGTAGTCATTCATGAAATGTGAGCTAGGGACTCATTATTTAAAAGAAAGCAAAATGTGCAAACATACAAACAGACTAAAACAATTTGCCTCAATGTGATACTGCTTACCGTTTTGATATTTGCCATTTTTACCCTGAGATGACAAGGCGAATTTAAAATGGTGAAATTTTCAAGCTCAATAATTGAAGCCTGGAAATACATATCATCCATGAAACCATTGTGATTTAGGGAAAAGTTATATTCTCTATTGTAAAAAGGCGAAAAATAACCAGGGACGAAAGTCTCCAGGTATACAGTATTCCGAAGACAGATATGTAAAGTTCATATTGTCAGAATCCTATAGCTATATTTGTAAGATAATAAATTGACTGAAATTAAACCGCTTTCCTTTTTGGCTTATTGGGGAGGGATTTTAAAGTTTATATACAAAATTTAAGTAAATATAACATAGATATCTGAACCGTCACTGTAATCAAATGGAATCGAAATATTGACTGAATAATTTGAAACTATTATATACTTCCCAAACAAGACTGACTGGAATCAAATCATAAATCTGATAAATTCTAGCAGAAACTAGCAGAATATTATCAATGTGCAAATGGTTCATTGGAGGAACTTTTTATCTTTTCGGCAAAGAACAACAAGACCCAGGAGTATAAACCAACATAAAAAATGCAATATCTCTCTCGGTCTATCGGGGGCTCGTTTATCGGATGTCTGTGACTTTCAAATTTATCCGCATCAACGACGATATTCCCTGAAAGAGAGGATCAAATCGATTTTCTGTGAAACAATATAATGTGAATACCATGACATGCAAAAATATTCCTCGGGATTTTTTATGCTGATTTTATTGTTGTGGGTGTGGCATGCTCTTAGGGAACGTTGATTCCTTCGGGACACCTAGTCAAATTCCGTTTAGGATTCGCAATTGCTCTTCATGTTAAGACCGTTGTTATATCAAAGTTCCCGTATATTACAGGATTTCGAAGATCCATTGGTACACTTCATATATACTCATTCCGTCAAAAATGTTTGACCTATATGGAAATGTCACCACGTTTAAATATAGTTTTACAAATTACAGCGTGCACGATGGACTGGCGCTAACACTATGTGGTTCTATTACGTGTCATGCCTTCCCTAACACCAGATATTCTGTTTCTAGTGCTATAAGTCAGCATTGACATATTTTGCATTTACTATGAATTTTGTTCCGTTTAATCAAATCCACAAAAAATGCTTTTGAATAAAATGTTTATTACATCGAGTGAGGCAAGAGAATACATATTCAACACGTTAAATATGTATTCTCCTGCCTCACGAGATGTAATAAACACGTTATTCAAAAACGATTGTCAAATATTCTATTTATTACATTTTCCAATTAAGTTTCGTTAGACCCTAGATTTACCCAATGTTCTGTAAATGTAGGCTAGTCTACGGCTTGTGAAATGTAAACAAACCACATTTTGACTCAGGGCTTCGGAATTGTATTTAGAACGTGATATGTTCAATGAAAACTGAAGACTGGAGGAAAATATTACGCTCTAAGAAAGATTTCCGCTCCCCTGTGGTTTTGGTTGAAATACATCATTTGATGCCTCAAAGATCAAGCCAAAGTTACCGATAGACCTGGACAGCAAACTCGCTTCGAAATCGAAGTTAGCCCAATTCGATGTTCATTTTCTGTACTGGCCTCTCACCTCTGGTTCGAATCCCGCTAGTGTCGTTTTGAATTATGAGAGAATGTTTGCCAGTTTATTTGCGGAAGGTCAGTGGTCTTTACCCGGGTAACCGGGGTTTCTCCCCCACCAATAAAAACTGGACCCAATCATATGACTGAAAGATTGTTGAGTATGACCTAAAACAAAAAATTAAATCAAAATCAAATTTTCTGTACTTTATCTCCAGTGTCACCGGATCTTTTCAAAAACTTTTGAACTCTTGACGTAGATAGTGAATACATTACACATTCCCACTGCCTTTCGACAACTTAAACCCACTCCATCAAAATATAATATCGCCTGCTTTTTAGTCTAGAGAGAACAAGTCTGCGAGGAGCCATTTTGTTTAGCTTCGATACAGCGTTATAAATAGCTCTCACGAAAATTCCTTCTTAATACGTCATATCTACAGTACGTGTTCAAAAGTTTTTACCATGGCCTCACCATTTATTGCCATTTATTAGTTATCAGTTTATAATCAAACAATGAACTGAGAATTATCATTACATTATGGAGGGGATTAATTAATCGGATTTTCATTAGTTTCCTGGCACTGTATTTTGACCGACTTAATGAAAAATATCTTATCAAATTACAGTTAAAACAATGAAAAATAACAGCGAAATATAAAACTTTTATTTAAATGATAAATTTGATAGAAATGTAATATATATATATATATATATATATATATATATATATATATATATATATATATATATATATATATATATATATATATATATATATATATATATATATATATATATATATATATATATATATATATATTAGTGTGTGTGTGTGTGTGTGTGTTAACATACAAATGCGCTATGAATCTTAAAATAGGGTTTAAGTATCCCTTTGAATAGATTGTATTTCCTTGGTGTGGTATGAAAAGTGGGGAGGTAGATATAGAAAGGGAATATCAACACACTGCTCTAAAGTGGGTAAATAGTTCGCGATGTTAATATTCGCTATATTCACGATGCTAATAAATAATAATATTTTAAGAACTGTGAATACGATTTGAATGAACTATATGCAATATATCTTGGGCTATCTTAGAAGGGTCTGGTGCTATTATAAGCTATTCTCAACCCTCGAATTCAAAACACTAAGATCGTTTAAGGAGAGAGAAAAACGTGAAAATTACAAGATGTGGCATTATACCCCTGAACTTTATTACAGTAACGTAACAGTCTCCATTAAAAGTAATATAATGTTCATTACTCTATGTCATGTATAGTGTCTTTTTATGTCATCGCTGGTTACATATTATAGCATACGTATTTACCCCGTGTTTGTCCAATATTCATTAGATTTGTAAATTGTATCATGGACATCCGGAAGATTAATACTTTGGTATCTGACTTTTAAAAATATGCAACATTGAAATATAATACGACCTCTCTCTCTCTCTGTCTCTCTCTCTGTCTCTCTCTCAGAATAAATATACCACAAAATTACAACATACAAAACATGAACGTAGTAAATCAAGTGTATTTAACTCAAAGCTAAACAGAAGTGATATTTGGATGCAGACAACGTGTTTCTAATTCCCAATATAGATTCTGATATTCATGTCGCCATTTAATGCCATATGAATAATGTGAATATATCAGAATACGGATATTTGTGTTACAATGACTTATTTTTCAAACCCTAACATTACAGGGTCTTTAACAGAGTGTTCGAACAGATGTATTGTAATTGCCATAAGAAGGAGAGAAAACGGCAAACAGGACTGAAATATTCCATAGTTTCATTATCTTCGTCTTCATTTAAAATATAAAACAATAAACTAATCTAAAAACGGACAAATGTAAATGAGGTACAATCGCTTTCTACATTGACAAATACAGCAATCAAAATCAAGACCTTTTTCAAGTCAGATGCTACCAAAATCTCAGAAGGCTCAAGTTAAGAAAATTCGTATTTAATTTGTGAACATACAAATATATTTACTGCAACTGGACATTTTAATATTTATTACAAACGCTTAAAGATAATGATTGTTCATCAACGGACAACGTAAACCACACCCAGAACATTTGCAAATAACTGTATAAGTCCAACTTGAATTGAAGGACACCTCTGTATAAATTAAATCTGCCTAGAAAGGTCATTCAAACATTACTTTCATTAATTCTACAATGTATAAACCTCTTCATAAAGGCCACCTATCTATAACGGCTATTTTTACCTGTTTCATTGAGCGGCCTTTATAGATAAATTTGGCTGTGTTTAAAAATGATATAAAAAAATTGTGATTGAGAACGTATAAAATCACCGCTTACAGTTCCGTGACACTTGGTCCCACTTCTGGATAGTCAGAGGTAAGTTTTTGTCCACTGTTCATTGCGCTTATTACAATTATTGCCCTTGCTTTAAGTTGACATGAATATTTGTCCATCCGAGAAGTATTATATCACCCGATGGTGACATAACACCTCGAGGGTGGGCAAATATTCTTGTTTACCCAAATCAAGGGCAATAACTGTTTTAGTATACCGAAAAGCATTAAAACTTCACTAACAAACTGACCTACGTAAGTTCATAACGATTGTAACACATGTCACATAGCGCATTCGATACTCAACACTATCGATATATTTTATCGTTCTTTGCGTCGTGCTTTTATTCTTAAGCCTCCATCAAGGCTGACTCTATTAAATATATCTGACAATGATGTATTAATACTGTCAAATCATTAAATTTCGGCTGTTTTTACATAGCCTACTAGAAAAAAAAACAACCATACGCACATCCATTTCTGCGCAGGAGAGGGATACATAAATCGAAATAGAGGGTGACATAAACCCTAACCCTAACCCGATCGAAGCAATTGTGATAACTTCAACTAGGGAGTTTTATAATTCATAATTTTTTTCACGCGTTTTATTCATAAAAATAAATATTGTCCTGTCGCAGTTGCCGTGAGTCCACAGTCAAATTCAAATAAAATAGGTTAAGAAGAAATCCTCGTAACAATTGGTACAGACGACTCACCAACCGCGATTTTCGATAAACCTGCGCCAATAGTTTGCCAGTAAGTAGCAAGTATAAGTCAGACTATCCAATTACACTATTTACTTTTTCAATTTGAAAACTATGATAATTAGCGCTTGTCAGAGTGCATTTATTGTCAATATGGATGCCGTTTGGGTGACAGATAAATATTCATGGCGCTCTAGCGGTCGCCATGCAATTATCCCCAGTAATTATGTATCTGTTATACACAGACTGTAACGTCACGTGATAGATACAACCTTTATATATTTATTATGCGCAGTTTTAGAGTAACATACGAGTTAACATAATTGAGAATAGTGTACTTAATGGATAGTTTATGCATTTTAGAGTTGAGTGCATAGATTCTAAAGTTTATTTACGGAGATTTATACGAAGCCTTGTAGAATGCAAAATCATAAATAATCTGAAAATGCAGAAGAATATAAGAGCAAACATCAAAATGGTAGACATTGAAAATGCACTTGAGGGAATAAAAATGTTAAAGCTTTTGGTATGCATCTAATTAAGATAAAAAGGAAAGTTTGTTATCGTGAACAATAACAAAAATATGGCATTTATTATGATAATAGTAGTAGCAGCAGCAACAGTAGTAGCAGTAGTAGTAGTAATATATGTTGCTGTTGTTGTTGTGGTTGTTGTTTTTGTTGTTGTTGCTGCTGTTGTTGTTCTAGATCTAGTAATAAAGATATTATTGATGATACCAAATACTTTATTAAAATTGTGTGAATATATACAAAATCTCAGATACCAAAGTATAAATCAATAGAATGTCCGGGACATAGATACAAAAATTGTAAAAATGGACAAGCACGGACCTCTGGAAACCCAGAGGTAGGATCAGGTGTCATGGAGGAGTAAGCATCCCCTGTCGACCGGTCATACCCGCCGTGAGTCCACAGTCAACTCCAATGAAACACGTGAGGAGTGTATCCTCGTCTCAACAGACGTCTCAACAACCGCCAACGTAAAGGCAACTCAACATTTTGCCTAGTGAAACAGAGTAAATTTTTCTTCTTTAAAGGCGTTGAAAAAAATCACAGTATTTATATTACATTACTCTATCTGAAAAGTGGGTAGCAACATGCGTTTTCTTTTTACCATGGAGCTTAACAATATTGAAAAAGTAAAATAAAATCTTTTAAAACCGTCAATTTCCCATGACTTCAGAATCACTTATTAGCCAATTACACGCTAATATTTATCAAACTGACTAGTGGGACCCAACCTAACTGTACCTTCAATATTATCTTAATTCTGATGGTCGAAGTTATAGGACAAATACGAGTTGGAGTTGGAAATAATTCGATTACCTTTTTACAATTTTTATAACTCTATAACTTGAGTACAATAAATCGAATGTTTCATATGAGCAATTTTTGTATTTCCATTTGCAGATAAGATATATGATATATTGTAAGACATTAATAATGGTCTGAATAAAAGATATCGTCTTCATATCAAAGTATTGAACAAAAGTAACAGACTCCAGGGATGTTTTTGAACGCATATATTCCTCATATTGACGTCATAATATCTATCTGGTTAGAATGGTATTCAATGTCCAACCACCAGCATATATCTTAGCCACAATTTATACTTTCTGGGCAAAACGTCTTTCACCAATGATTTAGTAATAACGTTTTATGGAAGTTACTTCCTGAATATTAAATATTTTTATATTTAATATGAATGCGTAATTATTCGTTCTGCTATATTTTGATTTTAAAATCCTGATATAACAGAATAAATAATTACACAGATTCATATAAAACAAAGCCAATAAATACACATAGAAATTGATGTTTCTATAATAATGTTTAGATATATTTCTATGCAAGGAGTAAGATACCATGTTATGGCTATACATAACTTTGAAACGTCATATAAATCTTGAATATGTTAAACTTCTGAAATAGACTAATAAGAACGGATAAGTGATGCATTTTCCATACAGCATATATATTTAGCGTTATTTGTATACCGTTAATTCTGTCTCAGTAGGAGTTATGCGCCAAGTAGCAACTAAATACATGTATGAATATTTAGCGTTATTTATATACCGTTAATTCTATCTCAGTAGGAGTTATGTCCAAGTAGCAACTAAATACATGTATGTATATTATACTGTTAATGCAGGTATCTACTTGTTTATATGATAAACAACCGTGTGTTATGGTCAAGTGGTAGAGCGTTCGACTCGCAAACGGATGGTACCGGTTGGATTCTCGGACAGGGTCATATCAGAGACTATAAAATGTAGTTCTTTCGACAAGCATTTGCCAGCGATACGAAAAAAAATCACGGGTCTTTCGGACTAAGCTTAAAACCGAGGCCCTGAGTCGCGAAAGGTGTGATACGTAGACGAACCCTCGCTTCATTGCAAAAAGCCAGTATTTGTATCACTTTATCTGAAGCTGGTGACGTTTCCATGTAAGAGAACATTTATTAATTGTATGTCAAACAACAACCAAACAAACATTTTTATAAACGTATGTCATTCAGTACATCTGCTGGTGGTGTGGAGGGCTCCGTCACATCGCCATGAAACATTGTCAATTTAGATCTGAATGCTGACTGATATAAGTGAATGCTTTAACAAATATTAGGTATTATTAAAATTAAAGATAATTGTCGATTGTCGGTTATTCCGTCCATGGTGAATGTTAGTCCAGATAACTGATCCATAGTTGACTAAAAATCCCATGACCAGCAGTTATTACTATCGACGAGTATGCAGCTGTGGTAAATAATGTTATCAGCAAACAATCAGTGCAGATTCAATTGATTTTCAGAATATGTGAATTAACTTATTATGTTTAAATAGACAAAAAAGTCCGAAATTCATAACGAGTAGTAACGGTATAGTTGAATGGTATACTGGGCTCATGATAAATATTATACCATTTTCATCGTTTACCGTTTACCGTTTAAATTGAAAGTATATATATATATATATATATATATATATATATATATATATATATATATATATATATATATATATATATATATATATATATATGCGAGTGTGTATGTGTGTGTTTTTTATGTTAATCTTTTAGTCCCGAGGAAGGGACATTCTTATTTCGGCTCCATACATGTCGTTTACCTCTAGTCAGCGCGGGGTCGAGCTCAACTGTAATCGAATCGGATAATCCTACATAAACAAGTATCCTACTTCCAAAGATTCAAAGAACGGAATCCTTCAAAATCATCAGTATTACGCTATTTTGATGTAACGACATTTGATACTTAAGTTACCATTCATATATCATATATCCTAAACTCAAATAAACAGAGGTACATAGCAGGCTGCAGCAAACGTTCCACCAAAGCTTTACTTTTATTCATTACCCAAACATCTGACATATGTTAATTAGAAACTTCAGCAATACTGTATACTTGCTTATTTCAGAAGTGGTGTTAGTCAGATGTGGAGAGAGAATTTCCAGAGGTCAGTGTTTGCCCAGTGTTCATCAGATCTGTATATGTCTGTTCGAAATCTTGAAGATTTGAACTTTGGTCTCTGTTGTTTGTATATCTATTGAAAACTCTAGTTCAAAGAGAGATAACTCTATCGGTTGTATCCATAATTAATACTTTGTACGAGAAATCAGTGTATCCACACTTAATATATTTGACACACAAATTATTTGAATGCAATTCATTGTTTACTGTTGGTTTAATGTCTTGGAAAGACATCACACACACACACACACAAACACACACACACAGGCAGAGAAATACTAACCCGTGAATGTCACTGTCACATTCAAATTGCATTGCACTGAAGTTTTTACTTTGACATTTATCGCACCTCACCTGGATATGACAAAAATGTATACACTCATATGATCTAGGGATTATTTCAATTTCTAAAAAATAATATTTTGAGTGAAATGTCCAGGGATGAAAGACACGTTTTTGAGTTAGTTCCAAGCACAATAAATTGATATGACCATTGACAATGATAACTGTCAAAATATTTTTATTTAAATAATTATGATACAAGATCGTATTATATTGTAACAGGGGCTACACCGTTAACTTCGTATATGTATCAAAGTAAAATTTGAAAGATGATTGACTGATTCTGGTTGGTGTACGTCATTCAATTACTCCTTAACGAGAAATAAAAACTCATACATAATGTATAAAAATGAGATAACACTACCCGCATGTAATTATAACCGATTAGCTTCAACGATAAGAGTGGTTACATACACATAATCTGCATATTGAAATATTCATTTTACGGGATATCTTGGTTTTCTACAAAAACTACTTAATGAGATCAATAAATATCCGATTGAATGAATAAATGAATAAATGATTACAAAGAAATCGGTATATATATATATATATCTCTGTGTGTGTGTGTGTGTGTGTGTGTGTGTGTGTGTGTGTGTGTGTGTGTGTGTGTGTGTGTGTGTTGCAGTAGCTTCCAATTCATTTACCAAAGTATGTACGGAATATTGTATACTATTTGTATAATATAAATATTTCTGTATTGTAATGGCACGGATTAGACAGATGACTAAAATAGCTGTGTTTTAAACCAAACATTAAATTCTTAAGTTTGTTCCGATACATCGGCTTGGTCTTTCAGAAAGTCCTCTTTTATTTTTGGCATTACATCTTTTGTAAAGACATCAATAGCTGTGAGAGCCATGGCTTTTGCCTGGGAAAGTGTGTATGGCTGTGCTTTTAGATCACCTGAAAAAGAAAAGTGAAGTGTAAATGATCACTGTATTTATTTATGATTTACCTGGGTAAAGTCCAATTGTTTGTTACACATACTTTCATTTCATTATTTTGACAATCCAGTTGTTTGTAAAATCCATGAGAAAATAAATGACAATATTGTTCTTTTTCACCAAAGACATTTATTTAATAAATAAAAATATTATCTCCTCATGAAAACACCTTGAATATGTACTGGAATATTTTGTTTTATTTCTTAAGTTTTCTTCAGCTGAGCAACAGTTCCAAAACTATTTGGATAAATATTCAACAACGTCCAGTTGCAATTTTACTGAATTTGGTAACTTCGGCGCCCAGAATTCAAGCATCAGATATTTTCGCGCTGAAACAAATGTTTCGAGTTATTTTACAACTTTATTGAGAAGTTGTACAAGACATGTATGTTCGTTTACTATGATGTCAATGATGATTTCTTTTTTATATCAATCCATACCTCCCTGTTGTGATTGTAAGCGCTATATTAAGGACTTGCTAATGAACATTTTTCACGATTACTTCTTGTATCAAATACTGCGGGATTTATTCAGTTAACAATATTTTATCGACGTTCAATGTCAAAATTAAATAGTAATATATTGCTTTTTTATATAAAAATTTGATTGATGAGACGTTTGTATCAACTATGACGATGATTCGTTCCTCGCGTATTTCATCTGAATTTGACTGTGGACTCACATCAGTTATGGCCAGGTCAGCAGGGGAATCTTACTCATCCATGGCACTTGATCCCACCTCTTGATTTCCATAGGTCCGTGTTTGTCTAATTTTCATCAGACTCGTATCTTTATTCTAGACATTCTAAAGATTTATACTTTGGTATCGGAGATTTTTTATATTCATCGTAAAAATTTGCCAACATACAGTCAGAGCTCTTACCTGAGGCCTCAGCAAAATTTCGGGTATGGTTAACTGCGGAGCTGCCGATGTAAAAGAATGGATGTATACTCGGAACTTTGTATGACACATTTCCCATGTCTGTGGAGGCAACGATCGGAAAAGATGTGTCTAGATGTTTGTTGTTCCCAGTGCCAACAAGTTTACAGTTTTCTTTGAACAATTCAAGTAGAGTTGCATTACTTATTACGTTGAGGAATGGACGTGATGAAAATTCGTACTCTACCTGTGAAAATTTGATTTTTTTAAATTGAAATTTCATATTTAACAAAATATCTGAGAGAAAAAAAGGGCATGAGTTTCCAACTTTCAGTACAGTACCTCATATAAGAGACTTATTAATCAGACCACTTTGAGTCAGTCAGTTAGGTGGTCCACGAGGTTCCATTGTATTTCGATCATCCTACAGACCTAATTTTTTGGATCGCCCATCAAGATCGGGTGTATATGATAAACTGTTCTTATGTTATGGAGAGATTGGGATAAAGACAATGCACCCGTGAAAAGACAACTGGTCTTCTGCAAGTAAACTGGCAAGAACCCCCAAGTCACGCTGACTACAGATGATCAACACCATAGTTAGACGACCATTGTTCTAACCATGTCACAGTGGACCCATATTTAGAACTAGACTTTAGCAACAGGTTAAGGAGAAAAACGGTTACAGTGAGGTAATAGATATCCATGTTACATATGGTATTTTTCATGAAGATGAACTTCTGACACTTTCATACAAACTTAAAAAAATATATGATTTTAATTGATAAAACCTATGTATAAAATGTTGCCAAATATTTTGCAGACGGAATAGTTACCGTGCATCCAGTGGCCTTGGCAGCACTTTCAATACAATGTACAACTTTATCTGATAAAACATCAAGTTCATGTTTCTTCGGCGCCCGTACAATGTATTCTAGTTCCGTTTTCTCGGGGATGATATTTGCTTTTGATCCACCGTTGAGGATAACACCTGATGATATATATTGTATATTTTAAAACATAAACACATTTAAAAGTGTATGATATGATGGATGATACCCCTATTACGTACTCTAATTAATTAGAAAACTTTTAGATTATTAAAACCAAACTCATAAGCTAGCTCTCTCTCTCTCTCTCTCTCTCTCTCTCTCTCTCTCTCTCTCTCTCTCTCTCTCTCTCTCTCTGTGTGCGTGTGTGTGTGTGGAAACTTCTTGAGAAACACAGGATTGGAACTTTTTGTGTTATTTGTACTATTTGTATATGAATACCACACTGAACCTTATCTTATTTTCATGAAATAAGAATACAAAGTTGCACTAGACCTAACTCTGTTTTTTCAGTTCAACAGACTTGTTACAATTCTACGAATCGAACTTTTATTTCTGTGGTTCTGGTCATAACATGACCTAGAAATATCGCAATATGGGCCTGTAGGCTGCCAACACTACAGTGTTTTACAGATGTAGTCTTGTGTTTCCGATTTCTTTCTGTGATTTTTGTTTATTTTGTGGTAATGTATGACTTTTAAGATAAGAACTTAATATGTGATATTCTATTCGTTCTTATGTTGAAATTTCAGAAAATACTTGCCTAACAAATAGAAAGAAAGTGTTTCTTATCAATGTATTCCTTCGCCAAAAAGTAAAAACGGTCATAATTCGGGTCACGTGACTACAAACACTGACCATGCTCTTTATACTTGCAATGATGGGGATATAGTAAATATATGAATATAGCAACTATCAGGTATGTTTCATTTTGGTCGAGTAACAAAAAAGTTTAACCATGCACATATAAGGTCCGTTGCATGTGTAATCGTGTATGTATTAGAATGACGTCTTACCATGTACCTATAGCCCGTATATGTGTAATCGTATATATATTAGGACTTCTCACCATATACCTACTGAGTCCGTTGAATGTGTAATCGTATAACAAGAAAGTTTTACCGTGACACTACAAAGTCTGTTCTAGTTATCGTCGTATAACTACAAGAACGACTTACATTGTTACCGCCAAGTTTGGTCTGGTAACAAGAACGATTTACCTTGTACTCGTAATGTCTGTTTCACGTGTTGTCATACCACAAAGAATTTTATTAGTTGTAATGAACAAAGAACGACTCGCCAAGTACCTGTCGCGTAGATTCCATTTGTTGATGTTCCATTGTTGTCGTGTAACAAGAACGACTTTTAACCGCCCAGTAGGATACATAAGTTGATTTGTAGCAAAAAAGACTTACCATGTACCCACCACGTAGGTTCCATCTGTTGACTTGTAACAAATACAACTTATCCTGTACATGCAAAAGTTTTATTTGTAGAAATTCAGAATAAATGACTTGCCAGAAACCCGCCATGTCGGTTTCATTTCTTGATTTCTAACAAGAACGACTAACCATGTACTCGCTAAGTCGGTACCATTTGTAGAAGTTCAAAATAAACGACTTACCATGTACCCGCCAAGTCGGTTTCATTTCTTGACTTGTAACAAGAACGCCTAACCATGTACCTACTAAATGGGTTCCATTCGTAGAAGTGTAAAATAAACGACAGGCCATGTACCCTCCAAGTCGGTTTCATTTCTTGACTTGTGACAAGAACGACTTACTTACCCGACATTTGTGACAAAATAAACGACAGGCCATGTACCCTCCAAGTCGGTTTCATTTCTTGACTTGTGACAATAACGACTTACTATGTACACGCTAAGTCGGTTCCATTTGTAGAAGTTCAAAATAAACGACTGACCATGTACCCGCCAAGTCGGTTTCATTTGTTGACTTGCAACAAGAACGACTATCCATGTACCTGCCGAGTAGGTTACATTTGTAGACATGGAATATTAGGTAACATTTGTAGACATGGAACATTAGCGACTTCCCATGTTCCCGCCCACTAGGTAACATTTGTAGACATGCAACATAAGCGACTTACCATGTTGCCGCCCACTAGGTAACATTTGTAGACATTTGTGTAGCGACTTCCCATGTTGGTAACATTTTGTAGCGCAACATTAGCGACTTACCATGTTCCCGCCCAGTAGGTAACATTTGGATACATTCGAGACTTTGTTAGCCCACTAGGTTACATTTGTAAACATGGAACATTAGCGACTTCCCATGTTCCCGCCCACTAGGTAACATTTGTAGACATGCAACATTAGCGACTTCCCATGTTCCAGCCCAGTAGGTTACGTTTGTAGACATGGAACATTAGCGCGTAACATTTTAGACATGGATTCGCGACTTCCCATGTTCCCGCCCAGTAGGTTACATTTGTAGACATGGAACATTAGCTACTTATCATGTACTCGCCCACTAGGTTTGTAGACATGCAACATTAGCGACTTCCCATGTTCCCGCCCAGTAGGTTACATTTGTAGACATGGAACATTAGCTACTTATCATGTACCCGCCCACTAGGTAACATTTGTAGACATTTGTAGACATGGAACATTAGCGACTTAGCCCACGTAACTTAGACATGCCATAAGCGACTTACCATGTTCCCGCCCAGTAGGTAACATTTGTAGACATGGACAATTCGGATGTTCCCGCCCACTATTACAGCGACATTAGCGACTTCCCATGTTCCCGCCCCAGGTAACATTTGTTACGTTCCCATGTTCCAGCCCAGTAGGACATTTGTAGACATGGAACATTAGCGACTTCCCATGTTCCCGCCCACTAGGTAACATTTGTAGACATTATGGAACATTACATGTTGTAGTAACATTTGTAGACATGCAACATAAGCGACTTACCATGTTCCCGCCCAGTAGGTAACATTTGTAGACATGGACAATTCGCGACTTCCCATGTTCCCGCCCACTAGGTTACATTTGTATGGAACATTAGATTTGTAGACATAGACATGCAACATTAGCGACTTCCCATGTTCCAGCCCAGTAGGTTACGTTTTGTAGGTTAGCGACTTCCCATGTTGTAGACATGGCAACATTAGCGACGACATGTTCCCGCCCCATTTGTAGACATGTTCGCGACTTCCCACTAGGTTACATTTGTAGACATGTAGACATCATGTACCCGTAGGACATTTGGAACATTAGCGACTTTCCATGTTCCCGCCCACCAGTAGGTTAGCTACTTTGTAGACTAGGTTACATTTGTAGACATGAAACATTAGCGACTTCCCATGTTCCCGCCCAGTAGGTTACGTTTGTAGACATGCAACATTAGCGACTTCCCATGTTCCCGCCCACTAGGTTACATTTGTAGACATGGAACATTAGCGACTTCCCATGTTCCCGCCCAGTAGGTTACATTTGTAGACATGGAACATTAGCTACTTATCATGTAACCGCGTAGTAGGTTCCATTGGTAGACATGTACTATCATTAGCTACTTATCATGTACCTGCTTAGTAGGTTTCATTTGTAGACATGTAACATTCGCGACTTACCATGTACCCGCCAAGTCGGTTTCATTTGTTGTCTGAGGTTTGATATTGATTGATAGCACATGACAGCTGCATCCAAAGCGTTGATACCCATCCATGGAAATGCAGCTGCGTGGGACGCTTTCCCATGATACGTTATGTTTACCCTAAAATATTATAAACATAAAATATGTACAACTGATTACCAGTGCAGTATTGAGATACATTTAAGCAAGAATAAATACTACATATATAATAATACATAAAACAAGTGGCATATATAGGCTACCCCACGATTTGAATACGGGTCTAATTTGCAGTTCACTTCTTGAAAGCATTGTGAATGGGTTTCCTCCTTCAGTGTTAAAACAATATGTAAGTGCGAGGCTATATTGATTTAACATATTAAATGTTTTTAATTACATGAAACTTGTGTTAGAGCTGCACTGCATTTCCCGATGAACAAGATCTATCGCATGATATAAGCGGCTTGTATTGTAAGCAGCGGATGAATACACATTCCAGGAAACCCCCTTTTCTATTTGTAACAAACTATTCCGTTGATTTGTTTTTCTCTAACCTCTCATATTCTCTTGTTTACCTTTATTTCTCCTTTTGTGTGCTTAGATGATCACCATTAAATATATTCCAAATGACGTAATTATTTCTTTTCAATCTTTAAACAATTCGAGTCATTATACTTGAAGACGTCACTTCAACGCTAAGATTATCATACCTTTCTATAAAAATGGTCTGCTTTCCTAAAGAAAAATATTTTCTTGATCATAATGTGACGGACTACATAAGGAACGGAAAATTTGCCATGCCCATTGGATTAGTTATGTAATTACAACTTAAAACTGATAAGTTTTAATGTGAATAATCCCACGAGTAATTGCATTCGCACACCAGCGTTTTACAAATAAAATGGAAAAAAATTCTTGAATATGAAGTTAGAAAATTTCAGGGATGCTTATGTACATTAGCCATAAAAGTATTCTTACTTATTGACGGCTATCATTATATCGGCATCGGCCATATCAGTTGGACTTGGGTGTGACATCATGGCAACATCTATGTCTGAAAACACGCCTTGTTCAATCATTATTATTTTCCCGCCTCCACCCTCCTCTGCAGGCGTTCCAATAACTGACAACTGAAATACAAAGCATGTGAACATCACATTACTTTAACGTACAATATAGATTATTTCTATCTAGTAAACAGTGAATTGACTGTTATAAGATTTTACTATCAAAACCGTTAATCCAGTAATGGAACTGAAAGTGAAAAAAATATATATCAGTTGATGATGCATGCAGAAGAGTTGGTTCTTATTCTCTTTAGATACTCTATCAATAAAGAAAAACACATTAGTCTCTTGACAAATGACAGCCATCAAAGTAGGACTTAGATTAAACATACCTAATGCATTACGTTGACAAAAAAATCGGCACCACTTATTACTGGGGTATCACCGATTTTGGCAAAAACGGATGTAGTCTTTTTACCTTTAGATCGAATGGCTGAAACTATGTCAAAAATAACAAAGAACTCGGAAAATAAAATTCCTCCACATTTATCACAACAAATGGACTCACTGATATCATGGATGGAACCATCTTTTATATTCTTGCCTTGACCAAATTCAACCCAAATAACTTCAAAACCTAAAATCTTTGAGAAAGATACAAAACACTTAAACCGATATCTATAATATATGTGTCGTTGACCCGAATAATAATAGATTGCATTCCCTCTGTAACACATATTTGGCATGCACGTGCACAAATATTCTGGTGTTTGCCTCCTCAGATCATATGTTAAAGTTTTATTAATATACAAAGAAACATTATAACAAGCACCTGCAGGTTGAGTCCAAACTGGATCACAACAGGGATGATAGGCTTGATTTCGTCACAAAAATATCTGAGCTATAGATATTCAAGGGGGAATGTTTTACTTGTTTATCGCTATGTTTTGGAAATAGTCATTATTGTTCTGGTTTTTGATAGACTACAACAAGAAAAATCTTGATTTGTTCTTGCACAGTGTGCAATGATCTTGTTTATATAAAGTTGCAGGGCAATATGGACTATCATGCTTGTGACTGGCCGTTGTGGATGGATGGTAAGGTCAGAACGCAAATAACTGTTGCGTTTTTATATTCTCATTTAGGAAATGCACTCAATTGCCACTGTCTACAGACTTCTGTCAAAACTGATACCGGGTCATTCTCCATTTCCAACATTTTTTCTTTGAATAGAAGTTTGGAAGGCATTTTAGTCTGAGGAAAATTAAACATTAATACTCGATGTATTTACGGAGCTGATAGATACATAATATTTATTAAACCTTTGTTTTATTTTGTAAGTAAATACAATATACAACATATGATATTCACCACATTCTGAATTGTTCTTACAATGTACACAAGTTAATTTAACCCACTTGAAGTAATAATATTACCGGCATTAAGACCAGCTCCCTCATTGTTTTATATCGTTACATATGACATAACCTTTAAAATATGTATATATATATATATATATATATATATAATATATATATATATATATATATATATATATATATATATATATATATATATATATATATATATATATGGACAAAGTGGTTCGAGAAACACTTTTACATTTGTCGAATATGGTTTTAAACACCTCTGAAACAAACATAACAAATACACAAGTAATTTATTCCTCTTTAAAACGCTATTTATTCTATAACATGTTATATTACAGAACATCTGAATGACCATTGCGAATAACAAGAACAGTAATTATAGTGTGTGTGTGTGTATGTGTGTGTGTGTGTGTGTGTGTGTGTGTGTGTGTGTGTGTGTGTGTGTGTGTGTGTGTGTGTGTGTGTGTGTGTGTGTGTGTGTGTGTGTGTGTGTGTGTGAAATGTCTGAACCACTGGAGCGGATGTAATAATTGAGCATGACCGACGACAATGCATAGTTGTATATAATTGGAGTTATGTAATCGAATGGATGACCGGACTGTGTATGATGTATGATGATGTAGTTGTCTTTTCACAGATGTTGGTACAATGTAGAATCAACTTTTTGTTTGAGCACGGAATTAAGTTTTTGGTAATTGCTTGATGAGTTGAACTTTACGATATTGACGTAAAACAAAACTAATAGTAAAGCCTGTACATTTCAACGCGAATGTAATATATTTCATATACGGAACTAAACAAAGTATTGCTCCCAACTGCGCGTCGCAAATATGGATGCAATTTCAAAACAATACAATGAATTTCATATTTTGTTAAAATTAATGTTTATGATAGAAAAATAGAAAATAAAATTTCATAGTTACTGTGTCAATGTAAACGTACGTAATTTCTATTTGAATGTATTTTGATTTTGTTTACCGGAACAAATAGTTATACCCCAACGTTAGGTGGAGGCAATGAGTAGGGTCAAGTTGAAAAAAAAACGAGTTTGTGGCATGAATTTATGGTCAAGCGGAATAGGTCGGTCAAGTTTGTGTTAAACTGCCAACTTTCAACGGTCAATTTTCAACAGACAATCAGTTGAGAATTGACCCTGCAGCTGCCTCTTTTCAACGGAACGATCCATTTTCAAAACCATTCCGGTTCCATATTCAACGCTGAAAACTGACTCCAGTTCCATTTTCCATGGGGATCGTAATACTTTCTGAGAAAACTATGAATATACATTCTAAATAAACTTGAAATCCTGATTTTGACGTAAAGTGAAAAGATGTGCTAAGACTATTCCGGTATAGAAATTTGACAGTGTTTCGGTGTATGGTGGGATTACCTTTTGCTGGAGTATACAGAGCTATGGCTTCCACATCACCTGTTGACAGACTTATTTAAAACTTGAAACCTATTTTATTTATTAATTTATTTATTAATAGTCATAATTGGTGTCTCACGTCTTAATATATGAGTAGAAGTTGTTATAGTTCTCATCGTTTACACACGTTTCTTAAAAATATAGAATAAAATTAAGTGTCACAGTCAGTTTTGGGTAATATTCAAGCACCACTAAACAAATTGATATCAAATGAAAAATGAAATAAATTTTATTTTGCTAACTACATGACTCACTTCTATCTTGACCATGCATATTCATAAGTATGTTTGATATTTGCTTTCACAGTCATTTGCTGGTGTTTTAACTGAAATTTTAATCTAATATGAATTTCATTTTAAATAGATAGCAAATGGCACATAGGCCTACCTGCTGCAAAATTGAGAGTGACAGAAAAAACGCTGACACATACACATATATAAAATTGGAAACAAAGCATTTGATATAATTATAGGCGATCCCAACCTGGAGCTGTTTCCTGCCAAATGTCCTTATCGTGTCCCAGGTATACTACCTACCATATACTGATGTACAACAATATACAAAAACAGACGTCATTACATAAATTATCCAATCTATTTTGGTAAATTGATACTGATTGGTATCTTTTATGATTTTGGAAACTTTCTGTACTTTTAGTAGAATACAATATAAAAAATCTCAGATACCAAAGAATAAATCAATAGAATGTCCAGGGCATAGAATCAGAGTGGTGTTGGAGAAATAAGTATCCTGATAGCCAATCACTAGATATGTAAATTTTCGGGTACCACCTTTAGTAAAAAAAAACAACACTTGTCTATGTCCGGTTAAATGGACAAACACGACCTCTGGAAACCAAGAGGTGTGATCAGGTGCCATGGAGGAGTAAGCATGATGCTAAGAAATCTTTCTTTTAATTTTTTATGTGGAATAGTTGTGTGAAGAGTAGAGAAGTCATATGTTTTGATACTGTGAATTCGAGAAAAATTGTGTGTCTTCAAATTTTCTAAAAGCTGTTTAGAATTTTTTAGTATCCACATCTGATTTACACCGCTTCTGGAATAAGCAACTGCACAGTATTAATGAAATTTCTCTTTAACGGCTGTCAATATCTTGGTAATGAGTAAAAATAAAGGTATGGTAGCACATTTGCTGGATCCTGATATGTATTTTTGCTTATATGGGGTTTTATGAAGTTTAGGTATCCAATATAAATATGGTAGCTCAAAATCGGTATCCTTTGTAGGTATATCAAATTAGCGTAATACGGACACGTGATATTGAAGGAATTCGTCCTTTATAAGTAAGCTACGCGTGTATGTGGGATTTCCTGAATTTGTATTAAACCCAACTTCTTCTAATAACAATTAACACGTTTAACTGAAAAATTATATTCGGGGAAATTACCATATGAAATAATCATTTTGATATTAAAATCTCGGAGATTAAAGTATAAATGTTTAGGAGGTCAAGAATACATAAACAAATCTGGTGAATACTGGACAAACACGGATCTCTGGAAATTCAGAAGTAGATCAGGTACCATGGAGGAGTAAGCATCCCTTGTTGACCGGTCACACCCGTCGTGAGTTCACATTAACATTCACATACAATAGGTGAGGAAGAAACCCCTGTCTCAATTTAATAGAATTCATTTCAATAAAATACAGAAAATTGTTAATTTTAATCGTGTTTAATGTTCCATAATCAACTTTTCAATTAAACACATATACGTTGGCAGCCAGTTTTATTGATGGAAGAGAAAACCCAGTTGCAATATACATCCACCAGGCAATCAGACACATCTACAATAAAATCAGCCTCTAAAGGGCCATCGCTGACAAGAGGTGAGAGGCATCAGGTTTCTAAGACTGAAACCACTCGGACCCGACTGAAATACGACATTGAATATATAACTAGAACAAAGACATGGGTGAGATGTTTGTCATGCGGCATATACAGACCTGTCCTAGTGGATTTCCTGCTTTTTCAAACGCGGCTTTGATCCCCAATCCAGCAGCAATTCCGGATTCAGCAATGAGATTGTGACCACATGCGTGGCCAATATCTGGCAGAGCATCATATTCACACAGTACGGCAACATGTGGACCATACTTTGTAGACCCCACAGAAGCTTTGAAGGCGGTGTCAATCTTATATTTTCTTTCAACATTAAATCCACATTTCTCCAAAAAGTTGGTTAAAACTTCGTGTGAATGGTGTTCCTCGAAATTTAGCTCAGGATTATTCCATATTTCTTGACTCAATTCATTTAATTGGAAAGACGCACTATCAATAGCATCACAAGCACTTTGTTTTAAATGATCCATCACAACTGTAGACGCGCCTACCCAAACGTAAAGTGTAAACTTTTATTAAATAGAATATGGAAATATCTACCTGTCGGCAAGTACCTGTTATCATATATATCCGCCTGTAGCACGACAAGGTACATAGTACATTGTGCAATCACCTTAACAACAATAGGAAACATCAATAACTAAAGGCTTTGAACGAATTTGACTATGGAACATTTAAACAGTTAAATTTGTATATGTCATTTTTCAATATATGTTTTAACACACACACACATATATATATATATACACATATATATACATACACATATATATATATATATATATATATATATATATATATATATATACATGTTTATATATATATATATATATATATATATATATATATATATATATATATATATATATATATATATATATATATATATATATATATATATATATATATATAAATATATTAAAGAGAGGCAGAGAAAGAGAAAGTTAAGGGCAACAATATCATGGTTAAACGATATCTCAGTGTAGCCGAGGAAAACCTTGAACACTTATATAAGCTGTCAAATTTTCCCTATAAAATCGTTTTAGAATTAGAAAATAAACAGTACGATTGTTAATTATTAATGCCATACAGGTCACTTAAAACCTTAATAGCCTTGCTTTGTAAAGTTATACCATATAAACTCTGCAACTTATATATCAAGTATAATTAAGTCACGCAAATGCAAGTGATTTGTTGGTTCTTCTACTGTTGTTCGTCTCTATCTATGTTGAGATGGTACATTGGTGTTGTTAATTATTTCAACTAAATGTACAGTATTTTCGTTTTCTTATCATTTCGTCTTTACGAAGTTGGAGACGTTTATGCTCTCACCGCGACGTCGACTCCAGTTAAGAAGACTGGTTGTTGCTAGGTTATCATGCTTCTTCTGCCCATACATCAGCTAAACTTATGTCTTTATTTACAACTGAGTATAATTAGTTTACTAGATTGCGTAACATAATTCATACATGCATTTTGCCTCTACCACGACTATGTTTTAAAATGCTGTATTATATGACTACCAACAGAGCATCTAGATATCGTTTGCGGTAGTCCCGGTTTCGATTCCTATACCGGGTCATACCAAATACTGTGTAACATTTGTAGCGACTGTTCCTTCTCCAAGCCCTTCCCGTTTAAGAAGTTAAAGTCACTGAGTTGGCGTTAGTCCTTAGCATTTTACCTAAAGCTGGTGTCGTCGCTGTCTAAGTGAAAAATCCTTGGCGGGATCAAATTAACAAAACAAAACAAACAAAAAACATTGACTAGGGAGTTCTCAGTTTTGATGGTTTACAAATATACAAGGAAAATAAATCAAAGGAAGAATATAAACAGGGATGCAAAGTCTTAAGATGAAACATGTTATACAGTGACTGGGTATTGCTATGAGTACATTTATAATGAAGCATCTTAACATTCGTGATGCTACATATCAAAAATGTGAAATGTCGACCTAACTATAATTCAGAACACGTCTTTCTTTTGGTCTTATGTTACAGTAGTTATCACTAAGTCTGGTGTTTCTGTTGAAATGAAAGTTTAGACGATGGAATGAATAAATTGGATTTGTTAATAAACATGCCATATCCAGGAGATTTGTAATTTGTTATTTTGTCTGTCTACGCTGTTAGCTTTGCTTAACACTTTGAGACCGTACATGACAATTTTTAATTTAACAAAATTAAAAGTCATCGGGTCCGACATTCAGATTTAAAGGGTTCACAAGATATGTTTGAATTTGGACCCCCGACCACGGTAAATTATTCTCAACAATAGCATTTACTTCATTGTAAAATTACTTGAATTATGCATACAATCCAATCAAAGTAAAAGTAGAAATAGAAAACAGACAAAGAAATTTGTCAATGTCCTGATATGGAATCATATTTTGCAGCACCAAATTTCAGATCCAGTGGCTTCCATATTACAATGAAATACTAGTATGTCTAATTACTACAATTTAATAAATATAACGATACAACCACCCATGAAAATAATCCATCTACCATTAAAACAACTTGTACTTATTTGATTTTGTTACGTGTGAAAGTTTCTTTTCCGTGTGACATTTAAGTCACAAGTTGACGGCTATTACTGGTACGACTGGTCCGAAAACACCGTCTTGATTTCAGTCGGACGTAATAGACTATTTCAATCAAGCAACACATATCTATAACTGAATACATCTACATGTCACACCGTTTGAAGATATCACTTAAGTGTCTCTATACATTACACATCTTGATACTATCAGCTTTTATAGAACGAGTAACTTACAACATTGATTCATATATCTAGGGGCGATAAATGTCATTGTGGTTTTTCTGTAATGTCATTGCACAGTATTTTCTTTACTCATTGCATTGTTGTAAAAACTGCGTCCTAAATTAGTACGATATGGGTGACAAAGACACATTAGTCCCTTGGCAAATAATGTGTTTCTTCCTCCCCTCCAGAGGGATTTTTGGAGGTTATGTCACTTATAACCCATGTTTTTACCAAGGTGTGTTTTTTTTTTTGGGGGGGGGGGGTGTTTTTCAGAAAGCCTATCTAAAATGCTACAAATTGAGCTTTGTTACCAATCTCGCCACTCAGGGATTTGGGGGTAAAAACCATAGAAAATTAACATTGTCATTTAAGATATCTACCGTACGACCAGTATACTTTCGTTGTAAACAGAGGCCATGATTTAGGGATTAATTGAGATTTTCAAATTTTCAGCAATTTTGTTAATTTTCTATGGTTTTTTCCCTAAACGCCCCTGCGACCAAAGTACTAACATAGCTAATTTTGTAGCATTTTATAAGTTTTTCCCTCTGTGTGGAACAAGAGTAATTGGTGACTCAAAGACTATATAATTGATAATACTCTTTTTGAGTTCCTAATACTATAAATGGCTTCTTATTCCGGGACTGAATATAAACACGTTTTACATTTTCAAAGAATATATATATATATATATATATATATATATATATATATATATATATATATATATATATATATATATATATATATATATATATATATATATATATATATATTTAGAAATAAACTTTTTGAAAACATCACATATACGTAAATTTGCTTTATTCCGTGAGCGCTTTCGCCTTACGGCTCATCAGACAGAATATAATGGTAGCTAAGTTATTGTCTATTATGACGTCAGGCTATGACGTCAGGCTATTACACATCGTATAATGCAGTATTGTTGTAGCATTGTTATATTCAGATACCTGCAGGTTTTGTTGCGTAAAAATGTGTAAGTTATTTTCTATTCAGAGAAGGTTTTAAGAGTTCAATAAAATAATCTTCTTTTGCTCTGCGAAAATTTTCGTCACTGCTTTTATTTTATAAAAGGGAAATATTTTAAACTTCCCCTTTCCACACTCGTCGAAATGTTTAGAGCACGGTGTGTTCCTGATGGAGGGGTCCCTAATTTGTTGTTTGTGTACCCGTACTCTGTCTTTTAATCTACCAGTCTGTCCAATATAAAAATCATTGCACGTTGGACATGTTGCGCAGTAGATTAAGTTGTTTGATTTGCAGTTCATGTGATCATTCGTCCGTAAAATTCGACCAGATTTTAATATTATCATGCTTCCTTCTTCGATTACGTCGCATGTTCCGCATCTCGGATTGCCGCATTTTTGCACGTACGATGAGCTTGATGTTTCAAATTTTGCTCTCGTTAATAGGCGTTTTAGATTTGGTGGTTGGCGGCGACTATTGATTATATGAGATTCTTTAACCAGATTTTTCATATTTGGGGATTGTTCTAAAATTGGAAAAAATCTCTTTGCCGAACTTAAAATATTGTGATTTCGGGGATTGTAGGTAATAACAAACGGAGTGTATCCCTTTTTTTTTTCTTCTTTATCCCGTGTTGCTCTAAGTTCGTTAATGGGAATGTTCAATGCATTCCTAATAGCTGAATCGATAAGGGCTTCTGGATAGTGTTGCCTTTTAAGGAAGGTTTTTAATTCGCACAGTCTCTTTTCCTTCATTTCCGTTTCCGAGACAATTGTGCAAATTCTTCTGGCCAAATTGAATGGTATGTTTCGCTTTGTGTGTGACGGGTGACATGACCTTAAACTCAAATACTGATGGGTATCTGTTGGTTTACAATATAGGTCTGTTTTTATTTTCTACCCCTCCTTGATTATGAGTATGTCTAAAAACGGAAGTTGCATTGTACTTGAATCGATTGTGAATTTAATGGATTCATGTATGTTATTAATTGTACGGTGGAATATTTGTAAATTCTCTTCAGATTTTGTCCAGAAAATAAAACAATCGTCGATATACCTCTTCCAATTTTCTTTTATATATGTTGTGAAATTCATATCGAATAGGAATGGTAACTCGTTGTGTAAGTTTTCCTCCAGATATCCCATAACTAAGGTTGCATACGTCGGGGCTACTTTAGTTCCCATGGCAGTTCCTTTAATTTGGAGGTAAAAATTATTGTTGAATTGAAAATGATTGTTTTCGAGCACCAATTTTAGTCCAGATAAAATAAAATCTGGCGAGAACCGTGTTGGTATTTCGGCTTGATATTTTTCCAGCCAAAAGGTTACGGCCTGTATTCCCAAATCGTGCGGAATGTTTGTATACAAGCTGGTGACATCAAAACTTACCAGGATTGTATTTATTGGTACTCTCTCTGGGATTTAGTTTAGGAAATCCATGTCATCTCGTATAAAGCTCGGTACATTTTTGCACAGAGGTTTTAATATTATATCCAATAAATTGCGCAATCTTTGCGTACTGCATGATTGACCAGCGATAATTGGCCTTAGTTTAAGTACTTCTGGTTTAGATATCTTAATGTGTGTATTCCTGCAATTCTGGATATTTTTTCGAATTTCCTTCGATTTATGTATCTTTGGAAGACCGTAGAAGTTACTGCTTTTGACCTCAAAATTAGTCAAATAATCTCTTTTATTCTTGGTGAGATTTTGACCATAATTATTAATTAGTTTCCCGATCTGCGACATGGTTTTCTTGTCGTCGTTTTGGGGAAGCTTCCTGTAAAAACTAGTGTCTTCAAGTTGGTCCAACACCATTTGTTCGTAGTGAGTTGCATCCATAATTATGATAGCCCCGCCTTTGTCCGCTACTTTTATGAAGATTGATGAATCCTTTTGTAGATCTTTAATTGCATTTTGTTGAGATTTGTTTATATTCGATTTTATGTCGGTATCTACAACATTATTATTCGCGGATTGACGTAGGCATTGGATGTATTCTTCTAAATGTTTATCCCTGTTCAATGGAGGTTTAAATCCCTTCTTATTTCTTACTAGAGATTCGTCCTCATCATCTTGAGCTTGAAAGAATTCTCTAAGTCTTAATTTCCTACAGAATTCTTCAGTATCTTTCACTAAATCAACTTTATCCGACATTGGTGTGGGGGTGAATTTGAGGCCATGTTCTAAAAGTTTTATTTCTGTTTCGTTGTGATATATTTATAATTTTTGGTTCCGTCCTTGTTTCTTCCGTTTTTTCCGGATCGTGCCATATCCTAACAAAGAATTGACATACGGTGGTTGTTCTTTGAAGTTCCTATTTCCGACCCTGTTATCTCCGATATTATTCCTTCTTGGTCGAGTTTGGGTCGGTTGCCGGTGTGGCTGTAGCTCTTGTTGTGTGTTTACATCTTGACGGCGCGTGTCACTCCTATTCTGAGGGCTCCGTCGCCTGTTTAGATTTTGGGAATCGTTGTTGTCCCGTTGATTGTAGAATCCCACTCTAGGTCTTCCTGTTCCAGTTTTTACTACTTCCGCATATGTTTTACGGGTGCGAGAACGGGATTTTGACCTTTGGCGTTTTGTTTTTTACGGTTAGACGTATTAAATTGTCGTTTTGGAGTTTGTGGCTTTTCTTTTACGGGTTCCTTGCCGTAGTTATCTTCGTAGTTTTTCAACCAGATTTTCTTGTTTTCTAGAATCCTGTTGGATTTTTCTTCTTCTCTGGTTGTGTCATTGTTCCAAAACTCTATCAGTTTCTCGTAGACTCTACCGCTACTACGATTTGAAATTTCATCTTTCATTCTGGCGTCAATTTCGGACGACTTTGCGATGAATTTTGGGGTTCTCAAGCGTAGAATTGCGATTTCGGAGTCGAATTTTTGTTGAGCAAGTGATAATCGGATTGTCAGTTCCTCTTCCGGTTCATTATTAATCTTCTTAACTCGGAATTTTAGAGGGAAAATTGGGGTTTCCTTGCTCTTCCATGTTTCATAAATATTTGCTAAATTTTCCGTACGGATCGCATTGAAGAAAGCCTGTTTTCTGTCGTTCAGGAGTTTTGACCAGATTTTGCGCATCTGTTTTCTTTTCCTGAATGCTTCCTTTTCCAGATTGAGTTCATTCCATTCTTGTAGAATGTTATTAGTCAGAAGCGATTCCGTCGGTGGTGATGGTATCGGAACACGGGGCGGTTCATCTCTATCCGTGATTAAGCGATATATATATATATATTACCTTCTGTGAAAATTTCGCAATCTGATTGGTTGAAAAAGATGTAAAACTTTTCACTGTTACACGCTCATCTAAATGCAATGGATTATGGGAAAAAATTAAATGTACAACAATTTTCCCCATAATTTATTGCATTTATTCTCGATGCATTCCAAAAACTGAAAACCAATTTTAAATGTATGAAAATTGTCATTATTAATTGACAAAACGTCTAAATGTGAACATAAAGGACATCGCTAGGTTTTTCTTCTTTTGATTCAGCAGTTTCTGAATGAATTCTGTTTCGTATAAAATAAAGGAACAGGTCGGCCAACAAAGGGACACAATTGGTTCCCATAGGGATGCCGACAGTTCGATGAAAGACCACGTCTCCGAACATTACAAATATATTGTCTATTAGAAATTCCAGCATGTGTTTTATATCAGCTTCAGTGTATGTAGGTGTAGAATTATAGTGGTGTTTTACAAAATAAGTATCATGATAACCAATCACTAGATATTTAATTTTCGGCTACCACCTTTAGTGAAAAAACAGTTGTCTATGATGCTAAAAAGTTTTTTTTTTATTATTGTTAGGTGGAATAGTTGTGTAAAGAGTAGAGAAGTCATATGATTTGATACTGTGAAGTTGACAAAAATTGTGTGCCTTTAAATTTTTGTAAAAGTTGTTTAGAATTTTTAAGTATTCACATCTTATTTAAACCGTTTCTGGAATAAGCAACTGTACAGTATTGCTGAAGTTTCTCCTGAACGGCTGTTAGTATCTTGGTAAGGAGGAAAGATAAAGCTTTGGTAGAACATTTGATGGTATCTGCTATGTACCTCTGCTTATATCTTTTTTTAAGTTTAGGTATCCAGTATAAATATAGTAGCTCAAAATGAGTATCGGTTGTAGGTACATCAAAAGAGCGTAATACGGACACGTGATTTTGAAGGATCTTGTCCTTTGAAAGTGAGCTACGTGTGTATGTAGGATTACCAGAATTCGTATTAAACCCAAGTTCTTCTAATAAATAATTATAGTAATGTGCCTTGCAAATAAAAAGTACATTCTTTGAAACTTTGTCTGCTGGGACCACTACACATTGGTCATGTAATCTATCCAGTTCAGTTACTACTTCTGGATCACTAAATACAGAGGGATAACGTGTTTCATAGTTCTTTTATCAATAACTATTACTCAACATTTCATAGTTCTTTTATCAATAACTATTACTCAACATTTTTGTCACGTTATGCAAACATCAATTACACTATTCTACACTAGGCCCTATGTTTTCATAATAATGTGCAGGATACGTCTGCACTCTCAAATGACAATGTATGTCTGGTTCATCTCTTACACATATTTATGTCACTACAGTCATCATGTTTCATTGGCAAGGTCGTTTCGAAAGCCTTCCTTTATTTCTGATAGTTTTCCTTCTATTGTTAAAACATCGATCGCTGTCATTGCCATGGCCTTTGCTTGTGAGAGGGTGTATGGCTGTGCTTTTGGATCACCTGAAACCCACAAATCGAAAAAATTTATATAAACAAAACTATATATAAATAAATAAATAAATATATATATATATATATATATATATATATATATATATATATATATATATATATATATATATATATATATATAATAATAATAATAATAATTATAATAATAATACTAATTACATGGTGACCTAGTGAGCTGTTATGGTATAGAAGAGAGTGTGACAAGAAGATACTAGTCATACTATGGCGTACCCATGAAGATACCATCGGCCTTCCGCATGTTAACTAGTAAAAACCACATAATCAGCTTAGAAATAAACTACGAAAGAAAGTGTCAATGAGTGATACGCGTTTTTGATTTTGGTTAATGCGTTTGTACATTGACATGTGTGATTCTCTAAAGCTTCTTTCTTACTCACTGTTTCTGTGTGTTTATTTCTATTGTTGATAAATTAAATAAAACATTTGAACATTTAGCTTACAAATTCCCCATAATTGTAGTGTATCACAACCTAGATAATATCATACCGCTATATGTTGTTGGAAATAAACAGGTTAAAGTAAACTAAAACAAACATTTTACTGCCAACAAATAAAGCATGGCAAATACTGACCTGTTGCTTTAGCGAACTCTCGGGTATGGATAAATGCGGGCGATCCGATATAAAAGAAAGGATGAATGCTTGGAACTTCAAATGAAACATTCCCGAAATCAGTGGATCCGCCATGTGCATACGTTTTATGTTCTATGTTGTTTGTCATTCCAAGCAATTTCATATTTTGCAGAAATAAATCTTTGAGGGACTCATTTGAGATAATGTTATGGTAGGGACGAGTAAAGAAATCGTATTCCATCTACAATGATACAATATATATAATCATATGATCTGTTTGTTATGCAGATTCATAACCGATTACATAAATAATTTATATGTAACACGTATAGTATAACCTAGCGGCGATTTGATTGGCTAAGGTGCAGCAAACTGAACTACTTTTATTCACCACGTACGTTCATTTATCTTAAGGTTGGCGATGACGGCACCTGAACTTGAATGGGGATAATCAAATAAAACATGTAAATTTTTGTTGTATTCAAGTCGGCAAGTTTGCTAATTTTAACATCTGATAAAGTATGCAAATTATTTTCGCAGTAAGACAAAATTGCGCAGTCTAATTTAAACTGTTTTCAGAACTTCCAATAGGCATTTTTGGATTCCATATCGATTGTTTAAATTTCTTTTCAAATCATTTCGTAATGAAACAGTAATTTTTACGTATTTAAACTTTAAAACATAAATTATATAGTTGTTATTTGTTTTCTGGTGTAAATATCACATTCTGTTTACGATTCTCACTTCCAGCAGCTGTCAATACAGTTTTGGTCTCATAAGAAATGGTTGCTAAGAAAAGAAAGACACACACCGACAGACACGGAGAGAGACAGAGAGACAGGGGACAGATATAGGGAGAGAGGGGAAAGATAGAGAGAGACAGGGCGAGCAGAGACAGGGCGAGCAGAGAGAGAGAGAGAGAGAGAGAGAGAGAGAGAGAGAGAGAGAGAGAGAGAGAGAGAGAGAGAGAGAGAGAGAGAGAGAGAGAGAGAGATCACCTTGCATCCTGTTGCTACTGCAGCACTTTCAAAACATTGAACAACTTTCTTCGTAAGAACATCCAATTCTTTTTTCTTCGGGGCCCTCAAAGAAAATTGCAATTCTGTTTCCTCGGGCACTATGTTCGGAGATGCACCTCCGTTTTTTATGACACCTGTAAGTTTTGGCATAATATTGTATGAGAAATTATTTGTATAATAAACACTAACAAGAACAAAAAACATATAATAAACTTAAAATAACACACACACACACACACACACACACACACACACACACACACATATGTCCTGTATCTACTGAAACTGACAAGTGTTTATTTAGTTATTCTCATCAAAAACACGTGATCAAAAGAATTATATGAGCATGATTACCAAGAACCTGGTTTATTTGACCTGGACAATAAAATTGACTAAAATACAAATTTCTGTGTATTCTTCTCTATTTGCTTTAATTTCCCTGTGTATGTGTTTTCCGTGTTGTACTGTGTTATATATTTCTTTCTTTTTAACTGCGTCAACAACTAACTAATAAGTAGGCTGTTTTTGAAATGATGATATGTTGAACAGGGCATTACATATCAGTTCATCTGAGAGATGTAAACACCATACGCTGATGAAAAAGGAATATTAGTAACTACTTGAATGTGGAAAGTGTTTGAGTAAACAGCCGCACATTGTAGCTGAAGTTTCTCCTTAAACAATTATAATAAAATATGAAGCTATTTTTTACTGTTGATAGGGGACTCAATCCAAGAGGCAAAGGACATGGATCTAACTGGATAAAAACTAAAGTGTGTATGTTGGCAAAAAACGCAAAATTATCAATGCTGGCACAAAATTCAAGAAAACTCGATGTCTGGCGGTTGTCGTTCCATTGGACTTAGAGTTTACTAGATTAGATCTCTAGATGTTCTATACAGAACAGTTTTCCAAACTATTTGAATGCACGAGAATCTATTCATATTTAAAATGCATGGCAACTAAAGACTATTATAATTCTAGATAAGTATTCATTTTCATCCTAATTTTGTTTACGGTCTTGGATATATGTAACTCCTCTATGACACCTGATAGCATCTTTTGACATATCGGTGTTTGTTTCCATTCATTGTGATACTGAACATTTCTTTTCTCAGAAATTGCTAAATTTTGGTATGTATGTCATCTCTACAACAAAGAAAAATGATGAGGTTAAGTCCCTCGAATTAAAGAAGTAATTTTCTATATAAACAGGTCTTGAATGGCATTGAATTAAGATTTTCTAGATATAATTCTTTATTTCCTATGGTTTCCAACACAATTTCAAAATAATGATAATACGAAGAAATGTCACATATATATGTTACCTGATACTTTCCATGTTGGTTTCATCTGTTGCCGCAGGTTAGATATTGCCTGATAACACTGCACCGCTGCATCCAAAGCGTTGATTCCTTCCCAAGGAAAAATGACAGCGTGGGAGGCGAGGCCATAATACTTCACTGTTATTCTATTAAGATGTGAAATAATTAGTGTTTATTAGTCATGATATTTGAAACCAAAATGATATTTTCTTTATGCAATGGTGGTCACACTATGAGATGTATGTATAAGATTACAGAGAAAAAATAAAAATTCTTAATGAGTAGTAGTAGTAGTAGTAGTAGTAGTAGTAGAAGCAACAGCATCAATAGTAGCAGTAGTAGTAGTAGTAGTAGTAGTAGTAGTAGTAGTAGTAGTAGTAGTAGTTTTAGTAGTAGTAGTAGTAGTAGTAGTAGTAGTAGTAGTAGTATTTTATCATGCACACGCAGATGTGTAAAAAGCTCTATTAGCAGTTATATTTTACGATCAATTTTAAATCTCCATGATGAAAAGGAAGGGAAATCATTTTATTTATTTTATATTTGAAATTTTTCACCTCTGGTTATTTTAGCCATTTTACAACAGTAAGCAAATTCACCCGTCTTAAATTAACCCTAAATCACCATAGTATCATAGATACGTGAATGGATCGTGGATGTTCGTGTGTCAATTACTTAGCATGAAATTTTAGCTTTCATTTTGATTTCACCCTCTCAAATAAGGACGAAAATGGCTAAAATCAAATCGGAGCGAAAATTTGCACGTAAACAGTATATTTACCCATTTGCTGCATACGCTATATCTACATCTTGCTCATCATATAGGCTTGGGTGAGACATCATTGCTACATCTACGTCTGAAAATGCACCTTTTTCCAACATGATAATTTTGCCTCCCCCACCTTCCTCCGCCGGTGTTCCAATCACTGATAACTAATTGAAACAATAACGTTTACACGTGTATTACATCATCATTTGCTATCTTAAATGAAAGTGTTCTATATTTTAGACTTTTATTGTTATTTTGCATCGAGCATCCCTAATCATTATGGCGTGGGAAATGCACATTAGCGACAAATATTTCGGCTTATTAAGATATTACATTTGTGATCGTTCTACACAAATATCCAAACTTTGAAATACACACATTGGCAGTATTTTATCACAGGTAACAATTTTTGTTAACTGAAGTAAATTCTTCAAACTGATATACTGTCATGAAATAGTAACCGAACACCTACCTTCGGAACATTCGGGGCTAAGATCATGTGCACTGAGCGAGAGAAGAAACATTCTCAATCTACAACCCTGTAGTCGATTACGATCAATTGTAGGAGTATTCTCTTTGCCACAATGGGTAAAATGATTTATTTACCGTCGAACCTATCAATTCAACATTACAACATTCCAATAGAGAACAGCATATATAATCGACTAATAGCCATCTTAAAATCCATAGCCTATGGTCTAATTCTTTTAGACGAGACATGAATTACTGTGTGTCCCAGCAACTTTGGAAAGTGGTTTTTGTATATATTTCGTAAAAATGTTGTCGTGTAGGAACTTTATCCACTCAGCCATTAAATATAACAAGAGTGATAACTTCTTACACCGATTGATTACGTTTTAAACATACAGTAAATCTTTAATAATTGTCAATTCCTGAATTCTTTTCATTATCTTTCTTTGAAATGAAACTGGATGTTTACAAATTAAGTTTTTGTGCGCAAAGTCAAGGGAGGAGTCCATTCACGTGCAGGGGCTTTTTACCAGTATGTTCAACCCAGTGTCTACGGTGACTTATGCGTGATGAGATGTATACACCCGATAAATATAATAGACAGTTCCGATTAAAATCAACAACAACAATGGCCACTGCCATTAGCAATAATCGAGGTCAGAAAATCTTAAAGGGTTTAACTAGGATCTCGAGTATTGAAGAGTGCATATCACATATAAATGTAGAATTGAATATGACTATCACCTTCTTTAAACGAAATAGCAAATTTATTGATAATTTTGATTTTGATTGATGGTTTCTTTGCTGCAAAGTTCAAAAACATTGTCCGGGTTTGCTGGGACACACAGTAATCCATACATTGCTGAATCATAAATCAACTCTTTGCTCAGATGGGATCATTTTGTTGTAATTCTGTTGATATAGGTAATATTAATATAAAGGAAAATGAGTATTTCGTCTTCAGGGATTTATTATAAAATAAGTTGAATGAAAAAGTATTCATTAATTTTAGTAAGACTTTCCTTCATGCAGGTTTTACATAGATCATGATTTATAATATAGAAAAAAAATACAAAAAATAATTTTCAGGATGTCCAGTACACAATATGCAAATCTGGTGAACATTGGACAAACACGGATTTCTGAAAATCCAAAGGTAGGATCAGGTATCATGGTGGAGTAAGCATCCTCTAATTGCCTTAAATATAAGGATTCATCCTCTGTAGAAATATTCCTATTCATCACAATACCTTTGTCAGTTTGACAAATTACACAGTCTTGCATTTATTAATTCTTATCAATATTATGAACATATTTACATACCGACTATTATTTCCTTCACTGCAAGTATACAGACCGGTTGCATTTATATTCAATGCCTGGCACGTGAGCCATTGCATGTATATTCCATGCTTTTTAAGAAATGAAAAACAATCCTTAAATATATTTTATAAAGGGAAAGTGGTATCATACAGGACTGAATAATCAATCCAAGTATATATCTAAATCCGTCTAAGAGTAACCATTGTAAAAATATGATTATCTTACCTTTTGAAAAATTTAGAATTTAAATAGTGTTATTAAACGAAATATTACTTTAGTATAAGATTATCAGATGGTACCGAAATACCAGGTACTAGGTATATCAACTGATTAACACATTCATTAGTCGATCAATATACGTGTACTCTAATATACTGGTGTTAATTGCAAATCACAAACAGTACATACCATTCCCAAGGGCTTCCCTGCGGCTTCAAGTGCAGCTTTAATGCCTAGCCCAGCAGCGACACCACATTCAGCAATAAGGTTATGGCCACACGCATGTCCAATATCTTTCAATGCGTCATATTCACACAGCACAGCAATATGGGGACCATTCTCCTTAGAACCCACAGAGGCTCTGAAGGCTGTGTCTAATATGTACTTCCGGTCGACACTGAATCCCCTTTCTTCCAAAAATGTTGTTAACACATCATGGGCATAGTGTTCTTTGAACATGATTTCGGGATGGTTCCAGATGCCCAGCCCTAACGCACCTAACTCATTTGCTTCCTGATCTATGGCATTGGTAGCTACAGCTTTTAATTCGGCCATGTTGTAATCATCAGACGAAGTTATCCAGAGTACATTTCAAACACGACTGATCTCTTTATATACCTTCCCCAAAAAGGTTATGTTAAATCGTTGCAAAAACCTAATTCGTATAATTAATATTTGACAAATCAGTTAAAGTAAATATTTTCCCCTGTTTTCGATTGACTGCATTCATGTTAATGACGTGTATATAAACTGTTTACACTGTCTGTAATATAATTTTTGCATTTAGGCGAGCAGTGAAAGTCAAGTTAATTTATGGCTTACATTGATTTATTGTCAAACTATTTTTATCGAAAGTTCAATGATAAACCAATGGCCAGTCAAGATACATGAGGGGCAATTAAAATGTAATATTCAATATTATTTGTTTTCCTAGTACAAAAAGAGCATCGAAATATCAGATAAAACATTCAAGATTACCATGTAAACAATAGGATTATCATACTAGAATTTTAAAAGATTGACTGTGGACCTTACACACACAATACAGAACATAGGCACTGGAAGTTAACTCAAACAAAGTAAAACATAATTCATGTGTAGTTCACGAAGAATGTGGGACTGACAAGCATTTATATTTCCCTTGATCTTACTTCTCACTTTATATTCTAATTTACAACGTAATATTCTCCTCTACGCAATTGAAAAACAAAATGTGCAAAAGTACACGCCCATGGTATTGTCATGAACTAACACATATTGTTATGTAGCTGAAGAAAGCGTATCTATTTTACACGGTATATACAGCTGGATATTATGCATTAGCATCTATTGTTTTAACACACACCCTCCGAGATCGACGACGGGGGATATATTTTTGGTTTCTTTGTTTGTCCGTTTGTACGGAAGCCTATAAGGGTCACTCTGAAAAGAAAAAAAAATATTTATGTCGTTTTAACGCGTTAATTTTCTTGTTAAAACGCGGTAGTTATCTCGTTAAAACGCGATAGTATCCCGTTAAAACGCGATAGTATCTCGTTAAAAACGCGTTATTTATCTCGTTAAAACGCGATAATTATCTCGTTAAAACGCGTTATTTATCTCGTTAAAACGCGTTAGTTATCTCGTTAAAACGCGTTATTTTATCTCGTTAAAACGCGATAATTATTTCGTTAAAACGTGATAGTATCTCGTTAAAACGCGTTATTTATCTCGTTAAAACGCGGTAGTTATCTCGTTAAAACGCGTTACTTATCTCGTTAAAACGCGTTATTGATTACGTTAAAACGCGTTATTTATATCGTTAAAACGTGTTAATTATGGTGTTAAAAACGCGATAGTATCTCGTTAAAACGCGTTATAAACAAATATATAGTATACTAAAGTGATCTTGGATTTCTTATGCTGCTGTGGACAGGTACTATTGTAGTTAGGGAGTATCGCGCCATTACAAGTATAGTCCCACCAAACAGTAGAATATACGGAGCACTAGGCGCCCTATTTGCACGTCAGCGTCCGTGTCACCCCCACATATCCTAACCCTCTCATTCCACCTACTCCCAAATTCACCTATACTCCATCCATTTAAACCCTCAACTACCCCCTCCCCTTCTTCGGACACGGACGCGCAAATAGGGCAAATATATACTACTCGAAACCCAATACGTATCCGCTAATTAATTTCCTGTGCACTTACGTGGGTGTAAAGCAAATGTCACTTCATCACAAACGTTTAAATGCAAATATAAACATATAAACTTCTTGTATAAAAATGTATTTCTGTTTGTTTGTTTGTTTATTGTTGTTTTAACGTCCCACTCAAGAATATTTCACTTATATGGAGACGTCACCAAATGCCGGTGAAGGGCTTCAAATTTTGGCCTATGCTCGGCACTTACAGCCATTGAGCAGTGAGGGTTCTTTAACGTGCCGACACTTACTGTGACACGGGACATCCAGTTTTTACTGTCTCATCCGAAAGACAGGAAACCAACCTGTCGGCAGCGGGACTCGAACTCACGACCTCACGATCCAGAGTCGAGCGCGCTACCGACTGAGCCAGGCCGGCTCGTATAAAAAATGTAAAAGCCGATATAAACAATAAAGGTTTAATACCATTTGTCAGCAGTAAATCTTGCATTAATTGCATTGACAAGAACTACAAATCGTTGCAATGGCGTAGGCCCCTATCACGGAAAATGCAGTTTTGAAAACTAATGTAACATTCAGCGGTTTTCACTCATTTTACTGACTGACTTTACTTTAGATAAATAACGCGTTTTAACGAGATAACTATCGCGTTTTAACGAGATAAATAACGCGTTTTAACAAGATCAATAACGCGTTTTAACGAGATACTATCGCGTTTTAACGAGATAATTAACGCGTTTTAACGAGACAAATAACGCGTTTTAACGAGATACTATCGCGTTTTAACGAGATAACTACCGCGTTTTAACGAGATACTATCGCGTTTTAACGAAATAAATAACGCGTTTTAACGAGATAAATAACGCGTTTTAACGAGATAACTATCGCGTTTTAACGAGATAATTAACGCGTTTTAACGAGATAAATAACGCGTTTTTAACGAGATACTATCGCGTTTTAACGGGATACTATCGCGTTTTAACGCGATAACTACCGCGTTTTAACAAGAAAATTAACGCGTTAAAACGACATAAATATTTTTTTTTCTTTTCAGAGCGACCCTTATAGGCTTCCGTACGTTTGCAAAAAGTCGTCAGATAACTCAAGTTTTTCCACAAACTTTAACTAGATAAAGTATGACGCCATCATATCAATAGCTCATTAGATATGTTTAATTATGGTCATCATCAGAGCATTATTTGCAGTAAAGTGCATCATCATCATCATCATCATCATCATCAACAACAACAACAACAACAACAAATTGGATTTAAAATTCGGTCACTGGACCAGATTTGCATTGCAGGGTTAGTAATATTGTTGGTCGCATTACTTTTCGCGACTATAAATGTGCGCAGTTTGTTACTTATGCATTTTATAATTTGTTATTGTTCTTTTGTTTTCAAGCATTGTCTTACAACGTCTATATGGAACACACAAATATGTTTTGAGAAGTAAAAGTGATTTGTTGACGTTGTTGCATTGATATGTATTTGGAAAAGACACCTACATTTTAAATTGGAGCTCAACTGATGAAATCTAATTGACAGAAACGATCGTCTTGAGCATTATAACTATGGTATTATTTTTATAATATTTATAACCACTAGGTCGTTGCCACTGCTGATGGACCGTTTGAGTCCCCGAGCGTATACATAAGCCTAGTACTTTGTATTTCGGTACCAGATGATAATTTTATAATAATAATATTTCGCACTGATAACACCATTTAAATTCCAAATTTCTCTAAAGCTAACATAGTCATCTTTTTACAGTGGTTACTCATAGACGGATTTTGGCTATACATTTAAATTTATTATTTGTCGTTGTATGATACCATTTTCTCTTCAGAAAATACATATAAATTTTAAATTGGAACTCAACTGATGAACTCTAATTGACAGAAACGATCGTCTTGAGTATTATAACATTGGCATTATGTTTACAATTGGTGTTACACTTGGTTGTCGTATTATGAACACCTGGTTCTATCCCGTTTGGGATTCACAATTGTTGTTCATGTTGAGACCATTCGTCTTGATGCATTATATCTTTGGTATTATGTTTATAATATCTAAATATCTAATTTGTCGTATTCTAATAAACTTCAGTTTCGATTATCCATAAGTACTTCTTAATTGTACTTATTGACGTATATGGTCTGAAAAACAAAATATCACAGGAAATTATCATATTGTAACTTGTAGACTAGAAGCCTAAGTAGATTCGTACAGATGAAACTGAATTCAAGGTCCGGTCAATATATACAGAATATCGGACGTGCACTACCTGTGCTACCAAATTCAACAAAACTCAAACCCCAGCAACTATAGAAATTGTAACACTAAAATCCAAGGTTGATAAACCAATCACAACACACACAAAATATACCAAAACAATAAATTAAAATGATCAAGTCGAGTTATATGATAGACGTCCTAACTCTTTATTAAATTAAATGATAAGTTTCAAGAAAGGACTTGAACACATGAATACCGAACACAAAGGTTATCCACGAACTGGGTGCTGATGACGTTCATGTAGTTGAGCCTCAGCTGAAGTGTCTGAGACAGCGACAGCTACCGAGACTCCACTTATGAGCGTTCAAACACGTCCCAAATTCACAGAAATTACCTCTACCTTGTAACGCAGTCTACACCTTGTATTGTTGATAGTCAGCAAATGTTTTCATTAGAAAACAGCGATGTGACAAATCAACCTTATACAAGTGTATCAAATTACCTGGTTTTCTCTTTGGTGTTGTTCGATTCGCATCCAGCATAAGAACTAACTCACTGATATTTCGCAGCCCTCTATATACTCTCTGGAAACCTAATGCACTATAGAACGCAGACCCTCATTGGTTAGATGAACAGACTGTCATTGGCGATTATTGGCAAAAAACGCAAAGACCTGATTGGTTAGTGTATTCACAATTTTCGATCCTACTTGGATGCTTTTTCGGAAAAAAACTAATTATTAACTAACATAACCTATTTACAGGAACGGTTTAAGGTATTGAAAATGTGACAAAACTATTTACGAAACAATATGTACAACAAGATATGTCTACAAACAAAGGAAATAATATAAAACGAGGTTTTATTATGTATTTGTGCACAAATGTATATAAATCGCGACAATATATTAATGTATACAATATATTAATCTGTGTGTGTTCCGACGAAATTGTAATACATGTACTATTTGAAATGTGTCCTCTTAGAATTCATTGTATCACTTGAAGATGATGTGGAATATGTGTTTTGCCCTATGTATATGTCAACAGAATACCGCTGGGATTTAAAATACCTTTCCGCACTGGTTTGAATTTGTTGACTTTTTTCACTGGCAAAACAACATCGTATTTAATGACGTGAATGACGAAGTATTCTCACAACAGTTTTTACCGTATTAAGACTTGTGTAAGATCCTAATGCCTTCTTTTTTAGAAAAATAATTAATCACTAGTCATACAGTCAGTATGGTTTAGAGCCTCACACTGGAATAAAAGACGAAAACTAAGTGATAGATAGTTTCTACATCTAACACCTTAATGAGTTATGTATTGTCGTTATCTGTGTCTACTCTAATAATTGCCTTTGATATTATATATATATACAAAACAAATATTTGAAGCATTTTAAATGCTTTGTTAATTTGTTTCTATATACGCCTTAATGTAAATTAAGATTTATAACTATATGTTGTTACAAATTATTATGTTTATCTCATTATATAAACGACAAGACTTAAGTCGACGCCAATTTTCTGCAGTATATATACAGTGTATTATATTTAAATAACAATACTTTCACCCTTCTCTTGATGGTATATGAAAGGAATTCAAAATTAGACAATGTTCTAGTTAGTGACCTGTTGTAATTAGTTAGTTATATAAATGTGTAAATGTGTGTTAATCATGAACATAATGTAAAACATCTTGACGTAAGAATGGCATGTAGTTTTACAGTGAACATTAGAATTCTTTTTGCATAACTGAGTACTGTGATTGATGTCGTACACAAGTCATAAATAGATGTCAAATTTGCCATTTCAATAAACAATTTGCTAGATAGATAGATAGATAGATAGATAGACAGAAACACAGACAGATAGATAGATAGATAGATAGATAGATAGATAGAAAGAAAGATAGATAGATAGATAGATAGATAGATAGAAATATAATTAGAGACCCAATAGGTCTTAACGGACACATATTTTAACATGATCACAGTTAGTTTGGTTTATGATGTTTTAAAGATGAAGACTTTTTGACATTTTGGGGTCCCTATAGGGTCTAACCCTTTTCACTGGGGATCCATAGACAATTATTTCGGGATTCATAGATACTTTCTGACAATTTTCTCATATATCGTTGTACACACAAAAAACAACCAGTTTTGGATTATTAAACCATTTGTATAAAAATCCATTTCGTGCTATTAAAGTGTCCCTAGTGGTTAGTTTATAGTCAGATACGTTGTCATTAGTCTTTGTAGATATAAACTTATCAATTATGCATTTAAAATTTGAAAGTCATCGGATCATTGATTCATGAAAGGACGATGCTCAAAGATGTATCAATTATACCATTTTTGAGTCCCACTTTGTCCTATATCTTTTCATTCGTAAACTTTATTCGGCCTCATATTGGGATATTCATGTGATGCTTGGTTCAAATTGTCTCACTGATTCTTGAAAAAAGTCGAAACTGTCTAAAATTTGACCAAAAATATTGTATTTGCTTTGAAAACCAGCATTTGCAAATCTTACGATCAGGGAATTATAATGATCTTGTTTGCAACTCTGTTTCACTAACTGAAATGTTGTAACTAGCTCATAACTTGTAACCAGAACCTCTACCGATTTTTATGATTTATTCCTTACTTTTTTATTTAAATCTGACTTTGGACTTACGGTGGATATGACTGGTAAAAAGGGCTTGCTTACTCCTCTAAGGCACCTGATCCTTCTTGGTGTTTGTCCAATGTTCACCAGATTTGTATACAGTCCGATGATCATCCTCAAGATTAATACTCAGGTACCCGTTATATTGTTACACGTGGTTAGATGTACCGCATGTTATAAACGACAATATTAATACTTAGGTATCCGTTATATTGTTACACGTGGTTAGATGTACCGCATGTTATATTGTTACACGTGGTTAGATGTACCGCATGTTATATTGTTACACGTGGTTAGATGTACCGCATGTTATATTGTTACACGTGGTTAGATGTACCGCATGTTATATTGTTACACGTGGTTAGATGTACCGCATGTTATATTGTTACACGTGGTTAGATGTACCGCATGTTATATTGTTACACGTGGTTAGTTGTACCGCATGTTATATTGTTACACGTGGTTAAATGTACCGCATGTTATAAACGACAATATTAATACTTAGGTATCCGTTATATTGTTACACGTGGTTACATGTACCGCATGCTACAAACGACAATATTTTAAAATACTTAATCCGTTATATTGTTACATGTGGTTACATGTACCGCGTGTTATAAACGAGAATATTAACACTTAGGTACCCGTTATATTGTTTCGCGTGGTTAGATGTACCGCATGTTATAAACGAGAATATTAACACTTAGGTATCCGTTATATTGTTACGCGTAGTTAGATGTACCGCATGTTATAAACGAGAATATTAACACGTAGGTATCCGTTATACTGTTACGCGTGGTTAGATGTACCGCATGTTATAAACGAGAATATTAACACTTAGGTACCCGTTATATTGTTACGGTGGTTAGATGTACCGCATGTTATAAACGAGAATATTAACACTTAGGTATCCGTTATATTGTTACGCGTGGTTAGATGTACCGCATGTTATAAACGAGAATATTAATACTTAGGTATCCGTTATATTGTTACATGTGGTTACATGTACCGCATGTTATATTGTTACGCGTGGTTTGATGTACCGCATGTTATAAACGAGAATATTAATACTTAGGTATCCGTTATATTGTTACACGTGGTTAGATGTATCGCATGTTATATTGTTACGCGTGGTTAGATGTACCGCATTTTATAAACGACAATATTAATACTTAGGTATCCGTTATATTGTTACAGGTGGTTACATGTACCGCATTTTATAAACGACAATATTAAAACTTAGGTATCCGTTATATTTTTACACATGGTTACGCATGTTATAAACAACAATATTCAAGATGATAGCAAGTTTAGGTGTAGATAAAGAGTGGATTATATTCATACAGCTAAAAGTCGGTTAAATTCACCTTCGCGTGATGGTCTACATAATAACTGGTTGAAGATTAGAAAACGTTCTAGTTAATGAACTGACGTGTTGTTTTGGTTATGTAAATATATGTTAATTATCAATTGATAATAAAACACCTTGACACAAAAAGATATATAGTTTTAGAATAACCATTAACATTTCTTTTAAATAACTGTATACGTTGATTTACGCCGTACATAAGTAAGAAATAGATATTATAATTTTCAATTTGTCATTTGATTATTTTAAACTCCATACATTTTGCATATTTGTGTTCAACTGACGATCGTCTATATATGCCAATGTATTAATCTTCAGTGTTATTACAATGCAGAAATCCGGTGAACACTGGACAATCACGGGCCTCTGGAAACAACTATAGCGTGTCCGCAGTCAAATATGCTACACCTTGTTGTAATTATTGATAATTGAAATCAAGAAAGTCTAAATCAGTTATTCAAATTATGTGTGTGAGAGAGAGAGATAGAGAGAGAGAGAGAGAGAGAGAGAGAGAGAGAGAGAGAGAGAGAGAGAGAGAGAGAGAGAGAGAGAGAGAGAGAGAGATCAAAAGCTTAGATGCCAAAATAATAACCGTCAGATGACACAAGGCACAGTTTACAATTATGATGGACAAACACGGTCCCCCAAAAGATCAAGAAATGAGAGCAGGTGCAATGGAGTATCCCCTGTTGACCGGTCACATCCGCCGTTAGACGACGGTCAAATGTAGATAAAAAAGTTAGTGAAACATAACCATTGCGAACATTGTCCTTATAATTACCTGTTCGAAAGATTTGCGAAATGCTGAATTTCAATGCGAATTCCTTCTATCCATTAACAAAAAATTATCAGTTTTCTCTGTTCATGAAATGGTAATAAGTTGAACAGTCCCTGGCTTATTGACGATAAGAGAGCTGAAGTCATCATTTCAACATTATATTAAGGTTGTTTCTATACATAAATACTCAGGAGATAAATTTGCGTGAACATGAACTTATGAGATAAATGATATTATCTTTATCATCTTGTAACTGGCGTCTACATTTCCAGGCTACCAACATTCTGATTTCTGTTATAAATTTTAAGAGATTTCTGTATATACTGCATACTACTACACGTGCAAACGGTTTCATGTAAATTTATCTGTAGATCTTTGTGTGTAACAATCAACCATTTTTATCAATGATTAAATATGATTTGAATTTATTTGGAAGTTTTTTATAAACAGTTTTGAATACTTGTCCATGTTTACTTTCCACATGATTAGATTAAATTGTTTATAAACAAAAATGTGGGTTCTTTAAAATGAAATATATAATAAATACTCTCTGCATGTTTGTCGTTTTGAATTCACTAAGTGTTAAATTCGCCCACTGATGATGATACTTTTTCTCAATAGTGCACTGCTTAAATATCTAATGAAAGGGAACAAGTCTTTACGATGTAAACTAATCTACAATATCACAAAGTTACACACCTTAATATGTGAAGTATGTATCCTAAAATGAGCCTTGATTTCAGTTTTAATGTTTTGAACAACCGATCTATTTGTTTAACAATGTTTTCTTTTACAGAAGCAATTTAAATTTCTTGTTTTACCAAACTGTACAGTCTGTGTGAAAATTGTCGTTTAATACTTGAAATTTAGTAAATATATCCCGAAATATAATCTTGAAAAAAGATAAAAATTATATAATGTACATATAAATTCCTCTCTCTCTCTCTCTCTCTCTCTCTCTCTCTCTCTCAGAAAACAATACTTAATCAAAAATATGGAAATTTTTCGACAGGTCTCCTATACATTACTTGACTAGGCTTGAGGACAATACAACAACATAACCAACAACAACAACAAATATACAAATGTCAGCTGTCCACATGTCATTTGCTATGTTTGAAATATGAGTCACTAAAATTTGTTTACATGAAATAAAGAAGACTTAAAATCTTAACCTGAAATAAAACATTTATATTATTTGTTGCTTTAGTGTTTATGGGATATATGTTACTTTAAACTTATCTAAAGATTATGGAATATTTTAACATATGCAAGCAATACATGGATCAAAGGCATTGGTAAGGTTATGCGTTACTTGTCTTCAGACTCCCAAAAGATTCGAACGGCTGGCAAGGGTTTTCTTTCCTCCATGGCACATAAGCCCACCTTTGGATCAGCTAGATGTCCGACAGTCCTTGTTTTGTATACTTCCTTATGAATTACGCAAATAATTACATTTCTATCAACACTATTAAAAGACGATGCAGACATTGCATACCTTCTTTAGAATATAATACAAACAGGTATAGGTCAAGCCAAAGTCGATACATCTACTTTTTCGGTGAAATATATGAAACGAGAGCGTTAAATCACCAACATAAAAATCAGAGATACCAAACTATTAATCCATAGAAGGTTCACGAGACAATGAACAAATCAGGTAACAATTGGTCACACACCATCATGAACAACCGGAAATCCAGAGGTGGGATCAGGTGCTATGAAGGAGTAAACATGGTACTTCGTACATTAAAATGAGAATATAGATCAATGGCATCTGAGGCGTGTTGACGAGTCAATGGTAAAAATTATGAAATGCTGAGACACAAAATTTATTTCGAATACGAAAATCCGATTACGCAATCAATACATTCCAAATACAGTACTTCAGCTTTTTTATAACTTTACCGTGTTAGCATTCTGACATCCACTGCTGTGCTACTTATTGGAGTTATTCCCCTCAACGAAAATCAAACATTTTTATATATGTATTAATGCGAGTGTCGAAAGATGTTCCTCGTACATATACATAATAATGTCTAGATGGCTTTTATTATAAACTTTATCATTCCAGTCTATGTTTGATATCATGACAACGCGTGATCGAAATGCATATGTCACTGGGTTCGTTTGTAAATTTTCACAACTCACGACAACTTGAAATGTTTATAATTTCATTTCTTTTCATATCATTCTGATTTCCAGGCAGAGAAGTCTACAAATAAAATACAAATCAATAATTATTCTCTAATTCAATTTATCACTCAACCGCATAGAAGTCTACAAATAAAATTCAAATCAATAATTATTCTCTCATTCAATTTATCACTCAACCTCGCGAAATTTAATGATTTAAAATGTAAAATAGATTATAAATTAGAAAATGACTAATTCGTACAAATATTTGAATTATATTTATAAAATTCTGACCGCTTGAGTGTACCTGTACTATGAAATCCTCAGATAACGGAAAATGCTTTCTTTACGACGTAAGTCAAATATAGAAAGTGAAAAGTGTGCATAGACGGGTGACTTTTAACACTCTTACCAAAACCGGTATCGTACCCGTATTATTTCCATCCATGGAAATAATACGCCTCTTAACCAGTGAAATGAATAGACGAAGACATACGGTCATTGTTAATTACAATTAGACGTTACATATAACACGGACATTGTGTGCATGATACGCCACTGGACACAAACAAACCAATATACTAACACATTAGGTTCCCGGTGGGTGGATCTATAAAATTTATTATAACTTTTATTCATGTGTTATAGGGACATCTGTGACACATGAATAGAAGAAACACAACCAATTTCCTTGCAAAGTCTTAATTTAAGTGTTCTGTATTGTTTCCAAACCGCGGAGACAGTGGGAAATCTGAATATTTTGAACAAGCATGGGAAGCTGATGACCTTTTCATACAAGGGAAAATGTAAAGCGGAATGTTAAGTTTCGGAAAAGTATTTGTTAGGAATATTTTAGTAAAATATTTCATTGGACAACCAACATTTTAGAAACACATAGAATAACTCCAGTTTCTACGAATAATTGAATTACTGGTCAGCTTTCACTTATATATCGGTAGCATATCGTTCGCTTTACAAAGTCCCGAACCCATGACATTTCTTCAGAATATCTCTTTTTGTCAAAACCTGCAATGAGAAGTGAAACGTACGGCTGACTTTATTTGGATGAAATTTAAAACCAAATTCTTATGTCACAATGCCCGTAATAATTATGCGGTAAAATGTTTTTAAAAAAAGTATTCAAGAAAAGAAAACTTAACACTAAATGTCTATATTTCTAGACAAGACAAAATGTAACTGGTTCCAGCATAACGTGTTTACTACTCACAACATAGCTGTATGATGTTCAGAGACATTCTAGGTTAATGATTATCAAGGGAAGACGGAAAACCTATATACTGAGTTTATAGCACTAAGTAACGAACCCCATCCTCCCAAAATAAAAAGAAGAATAAAAAAACATTACATAGCTACAATTTACATTGGTACCTTGTTAGCACGACTTGATCATCCACACTACAGTCAAAATCTAGACCCTGGAGTTATATTTAAAATGAATCACGATTGGATGTTGATGACGACGACGACGACGACGATGATGATGATGATGATAATGATGATGAAAATGTTAAATTTGTGGTGGTCTACTCATTGTTAACCATTAAAATTCTTGTGTATTTGATCATTTTGTCATTGATATGCAGATAACTTCCATTTTAAAGCCTGTCCAATATCAAAACCACATTTTTGGTTAAAAACAAGCCATATCCTAAAAAAATTAGTACGATACTGTCAAAAGAATCTAATAATTAGCTATATAGATGTAATTTCTTTTTCTGACAGTGTATGTATCTACATAAATAACAGTGAACAACATATGTATAAGCTTCCTATCCGACTTCAGACACGACTGCTGTAACAATTATCATTGTCATCGTGCTCCATTTTTTCATCTATTTATAAATGTAATCAATTTACCTTCTTCGTAAATGTTGATGCTGATACCAAGGGTGTGACTAGAATGCTAAACAATATCAAACATTCCGCCTGATGTAATATTTCTAATTTTTGTAGATTTTCGTGCAAGAAACAAAATGAGTTCTCGCTTGGGCTCATTTTAAGTCTACATAATAGTTTCTGAAAATATCATATGGATTTGAATACTGTACAGTTGTTTAATTTCGCGTTTATTTGAAAGGAACTAATTCATTGGTATTTACAAGAGCGCGATGTCTGGTTATAAATCTTTCTACATTCCCAAATACTTCCCTACAGTTCCCTCTATAGTGTTAGGATTCCCGGTTCTCCCTACAACTCCAGATCGATCAATATGTAAAGCGAAAGAGAGGTGACATGGGGGAGAGTCTAGGTATATGTAAAACAAAAACACAAAGAGACGTACAAATGTACCTTAGAGTTTATGGCATTAGTCTTCTGTTTCCATCGTCAAATCATGGCTGCAAGTTCAAATCATGGCTGCAATTTCAGTAGAATCTCACATCTTTTCATCTACATGATTATGAGACTATTAAACATTTAAGAATGCCCTTCATTTCAGTAAGACATTTGGTAAAATTAATAAAGTGAGACAATCAAAACAGGAGTCTGATCAATTTTACAACCAGAGTTATCTTTCTTTTGGTATTGCTATAACCTATAATAGTTTTTATTTGTAAGGCACATTACTATAATTGTTTATTAGAAGAACTTGGGTTTAATACGAATTCTGGAAATCCTACATACACACGTAGCTCACTTTCAAAGCACGAGATCTTTCAAAATCACGTGTCCGTATTACACTCATTTGATATACCTACAACGGATACCGATTTCGAGCTACCACATTTATACTGGATACCTAAACTTCATAAAACCCCATATAAGCAAAGATACATAGCAGGATCCAGCAAATGTTCTACTAAACCTTTATCTTTACTCTTTACCAAGATATTGACAGCCGTTAAGGAGAGATTTCAACAATGCTGTACAGTTGCTTATTCCAGAAGCGGTGTAAATCAGATGTGGATACTTAAAAATTCTAAACAGCTTTTAGAAAATTTGAAGGCACACAATTTTTCTCGAATTCACAGTATCAAAACTTATGACTTCTCTACTCTTTACACTACTATTCCAACTAAAAAAATAAAAAGAAAGACTTTTCAGCATCATAGACAACTGTTTTTTCACTAAAGGTGGTACCCGAAAATTTAAATATCTAGTGATTGGCTATCAGGATACTTATTTCGTCAAACACCACTCTGATTCTACACATAAATATACTGAAGTTGATATAAAAAACATGCTGGAATTTACAATAGACAATATATTTGTAATGTTCGGAGACGTGGTCTTTCAACAAACTGTCGGTATTCCTATGGGAACCAATTGTGCTTATTTATTGGCCGACCTGTTCCTTTATTCATACGAAGCAGACTTCATCCAGAAACTGCTGAATTAAAAGAAGAAATAGTTAGCGGTGACATTTAGATATATCGACGACGTTTTGTCAATTAATAATGACAATTTGCATACATATGTCAACGCGTTATATCCCAGCGAACTAGAAATGAAAGATACAACAGAATCAAGTACACACGCTTCATACTTAGACATTTTACTTAATATAAACACAGACGGGAAATTAGCAACTAGGCTATACGATAAACGCGACGATTTCGGCTTTCCCATCGTAAAGTTTCCACATTTAAGTAGTAATATCCCTCAGTCACCCGCATATGGAGTTTATATTTCACAAATGATCCGATATGCCAGGGCGTGTACAACATATGAAGATTTCAAATACAGAGGTAAACTACTCACTGACAAATTATTGACACAGGGATATCGAAAACCGCGTTTAATGTCAACGTTCCGCAAATTTTATGGTCGGTATAATATCCTTGTTTGCGACTACTCTGTTTCACTAAGTGAAATGTTGAGTTGCCTTTTCGTTGGCGGTTGTTGAGACGTCTGTACCAATTGTGACGAGGATACTCCTCACGTGTTTCATTGGACTTGACTTAGGACTCACGGCGGTTGTGACCGGTCGACAGGGGATGTTTACTCATCCATGGCACCTGATATCACCTCTTGGTTTCCAGAGGTCCGTGTTTGTCCATTTTTACCGGATTTGTATCTATGTCCTCGACTTTCTATTGATTTATACTTTGGTATCTGAAATTTTTTATAATAAACAAATGAAACAGAATTAGGAGACAAATTACATACAAGTCCTGGAAAATGAGAAAATGTTATTCCAAATATAACTCTGACATCAATGCTTCTAAGTATGCAAGTTTTAAATGGAACGTCAAGAGTTCATAGAAAACTTGGAATATTGACAGAACGAGTGTTACTTGTACTGACATAGTTGAATATCCGTTCACACAGTTGCTGATATATAAAAAAGAAAGGACAACAAAACAAAGAAAATCCATAAATGTACATGTATTTATAGAAAGAGTACCAGTGTGAGATTTAATTCTTTCATAACCAATGCTTTTCTTTGACCTTGTTTCACATGACATTCAACATTTTTTTCAGTATGTTTATGGTGGCAGCGAACATTCAGTGATGAAGAAGACAACTTGGTTTCCAAAGGACCCACGAAAAGATATCTGGCCTACACAAATAAGCACGTCCAACTTACCCAAAATAATCTTTTTTTTCAGTAGGGTCGGACCACTCGCGCTTATTACAGGTGAGAGACGATATAGTCAAAATGTCAATTTTGTTACCACTCAGCCATGGAGATCCCATCACCAATGTAAAACACTGACACTCTTAGTATTCTGGAACCACAGTATATAGTGACTCCTTGTCGCCAATCAGATAAAAAAATAACTGATGACCTTTCCATCAACCTCGAGAGGTTTCCATGGGGACATTAGCGAGAGGTGTAACATGCTAACAGGAGATGCTGACTCCTTCCAGACACCTGGTCCCATCCCGTTTTAGATTCGCTGTTGAGACCGTTATTGTATCAAATTTATTGTATTCTAACTATGGAGTTTCGAATATCCATTTGAACACCTTCATTTTTACTTTTTGCAAACAGGGTAAACAAGAGGCCCATAGACCACATCACTCACCTATTCTGTGTTGGTATCTTACAAATATGGGAATCTCTTTTTACAAAAATTATCATAACACTCATTGGGAGTGGAGGAGACTTAAAAATAAATAAAAATGTCAAAGTCAGGAAAGACGTCAAAAATTAATTTCCCAATTTATTGAATCATATATCCAAGTAAATCACTCAGTTGCACAACAGGTTGTTAAATTTATTGTGACATTAACCAATGGTAATGCAATTGGATAACTGTAGGTTAAATTTAACAATGTGTTGTGCAACCGAGTCCTGGTCTATATAGTGAGAATTTATTTGTTCAAACTTTAAATTCTTTGTCTCTGAACTCTTAGGATCTCTGTTGTACTGAAACATTAGGTTTGTTGCAAATTTATCGAAAAGAAACTCAAACTACATTGTTTTCATTAGTGCAAACATATCATATGGATGATATGTTCTTATCGAAGTCTAATTGACAGAAACGATCGTCTTGAGCATTATAACCTTGGTATTATGTTTGTAGCAAAGGTTTTCACTTTGTTACATATTTATGATATTTATAATCACTGGGTCGTTGCCATTGCTACCAATGCCAGTGGACTGTTTGAGTTCCCGAGGGTAGGCTTTACGTAAACCTAGTATTTCGGTACAGCTGATATTCTTATACTTAAGTTATAATTCGCAGTGATAACACCTTTTAAATTCTAAATTAAAAATTCTAAATCAAAAAGCTAAGATAGTCATCATTTTACAGTGGTTACTCTTAGACGGATTTGGCTATGCATTTAGATTTATTACTTGACATTGTATGGTACCACTTTCCCTTTATAAAATCTATTTTAAATTGGAGCTCGATTGACAAACGATCGTCTTGTTTCTTTCAATAAACATATGGAATAAAGAAATTATTGGAATTTATAAGTCAGATGTGGATACTTAAAAATTCTAAACAGCTTTTAGAAAATTTGAAGGCACATAATTTTTCTCGAATTCACAGTATCAAAACTTATGATTTCTCAACTCTTTACACTACTATTCCACATAAAAAGTTAAAAGAAAGGCTTTTTAGCATCATAGACAACTGTTTTTTCACTAAAGGTGGTACCCGAAAATTTAAATATCTAGTGATTGGCTATCAGGATACTTATTTCGTCAAACACCACTCTGATTCTACACATAAGTATACTGAAGTTGATATACAAAACATGCTGGAATTTCTAATAGACAATATATTTGTAATGTTCGGAGACGTGGTCTTTCAACAAACTGTCGGCATTCCTATGGGAACCAATTGTGCTCCTTTATTGGCCGACCTGTTCCTTTATTCATACGAAGCAGACTTCATTCAGAAACTGCTGAATCAAAAGAAGAAAAAGTTAGCGGTGTCCTTTAATTTGACATTTAGATATATCGACGACGTTTTGTCAATTAATAATGACAATTTTCATACATATGTCAATGCGATATATCCCAGCGAACTAGAAATTAAAGATACAACAGAATCAAGTACACACGCTTCATACTTAGACATTTTACTTAATATCAACACAGACGGGAAATTAGCAACCAAGCTATACGATAAACGCGACGATTTCGGCTTTCCATCGTAAATTTTCCACATTTAAGTAGTAATATCCCTCACTCACCTGCATATGGAGTTTATATTTCACAAATGATCCGATATGCCAGGGCGTGCACAACATATGAAGATTTCATATACAGAGGTAAACTACTCACTGACAAATTATTGACACAGGGATATCGAAAACCGCGTTTAATGTCAACGTTCCGCAAATTTTATGGTCAGTATAATAGTCTTGTTTGCGACTACTCTGTTTCACTAAGTGAAATGTTGAGTTGCCTTTTCGTTGGCGGTTGTTGAGACGTCTGTACCAATTGTGACGAGGATACACTCCTCACGTGTTTCATTGGACTTGACTGTGGACTCACGCCGGGTGTGACCGGTCGACAGGGGATGCTTACTCCTCCATGGCACCTGATCCCACCTTTGGTTTCCAGAGGTCCGTGTTTGTCCATTTTTACCGGATTTGTATCTATGTCCTGGACATCCTATTGATTTATACTTTGGTATCTGAGATTTTTATAAGTAAAATTCAGCACTTGAGATGATAACTTTTGCAAATTGCAATTTTCATGGAGGCATAAGAGATTTCACTGGTCACCAGAGATCACCATCCTAACAAATTCAAAAAACACCCTAACAACAAAATGACACCCTTGCAACAAACCTGCATCATAGCAACAAAGCGACACCTTAACAACACAACTACAACCTAGCAAGACCCTACACTCACAATTCACGAACTAACTAGCTCCTGTCCATTCGGGATTCATGAATAATTCCTAACAAATTTCTAATATAGCTTTGTATACAAAAGTCAATCAGTTTTGAGTTATCAAAACCGTTAGTATTTAACTGTACCCTATGTTATTGATGCGCCCCTAGTGTCTTGTTTATTGACAGATTTCGTTTTCATTTGAAATGTTTGTAGATATTGACTTTACGATCATGCAAAAAAAAATGAAAAGTCATCGGTCAGATGACTTTCAGATTTGCATGATTGTTAAGTCATCACTGGTTCAAGCAAAGATATTTTTATAGATATAACACGTTTGGGCTTTTTTCACCCTTTTCATTCAGCAAAATTTATGCAGCTTCACATGGGGAAACTTACTGACATTTTTCATTTAACATGAACCAGTGATGCACTTACAAAGAAGTCGAAATGTCTGAAATTTGAAGCAAAACTGATATTTACTTAGGTGCCCGTGGCCTTGACATCGGCCCGTGACATTTTGTCAAAACATTTCGTAGAGAATTCCTAACAACTTTCTCATATATCATTGTGTATAAAAAGGTTGATAAATTTTGAGTCATCAAGCCTTTTGTATAAAACTGTATCCTATGTTATTGAATCGCCCCGCTGTACCTCGTTAATGGACATATTTCGTTTCCATTCACAAATGTTTACATATCATGAATACAAAATTTGAAAGTCATCTAATCATTGCTTCATTAGAATAATTTTCTTAAAAGGTGTACAAAGTTCTGGTCTTGTTAGGGCCCCTGTTGGTCGTAGTCCCTTTTCATTAACAAACTTTATGCATCTTCATATGGGGATACGTCCTGCCATTTTGGTTAAAATTGGCACACCGGTGCTTGAAAAGAAGTCGAAAATGTGTAAAAGAAAAGGCAGGACGCAAAATAAACCAAGACAATAAAAGACGTTCACAATAGTTTACCATGAGCCTTTGGCTTGCATGGCCTAAATATAAAGTCCTACCGGCTCCTAAAATCTACCTGAGCACCAAAATTGTTTACCAGATTTTATAAATAAGGCATCTTTATTTTTGAAAGTTTTACCCTGTTATATCAAAAACCCTCTGTTCCAGATGTCATTAGAAACGGATTCAATCAGATGTGGATCCTAAAGAATTCAAAGGAATTGTTGGAACATTCAAAATTTCCAAATTTCAAACATATTACAAGCATCAAGTCTTTTGATTTTTCGACACTTTACACAACAATCCCTCATCAAAAATAGATTAACATATATTATACAAAACTCGTTTGTATACAAAAATGAAAATCGCAGATATAAATATTTGATGTTAGGTCATGAACAACCTTATTTTGTCAAGGAACACTCTGCTTCCAATAACAAGTACACTTAGGTCGATATTATCAAGATGCTGGGGTTTCTAGTAGAAAACATCTTCGTGATTTTTGCGGGAAGAGTTTTCCAACAGATTGTCGGCATTCCAATGGGTACCAATAGTGCACCTCTCTTGGCTGACATATTTTTATATTCATATGAAGTGGAATTCATAAAGTCTCTGCTCTCCAAAGGACACAAACAGTAAGCATCTCGATTCAAATTTACTTACAGGTATATCGACGATGTTCTGTCCATAAATAATTCAGAATTTTCAGAATTACCTCGGCAGGATGTATCCTGTAGAGCTAGAAATCAAGGAGACGACAGAGAGAAACATATCTGCTTCTTACCAAGATTTACTCCTGTCGATTGGAAAAGACGGTTAACTTCACAAATCCCTCTATGAGAAACGAGACGATTTCAATTTCCATATCAAAAACTTCCTGTTTCTAAGAAGTAATATTCCATCTTCTCCTGCCTATGGCGTTTTCATTTGACAACTTATACGTTATGCCAGGGCATGCTCTTCTTATGAATGTTTTATTCTGAGAGCCAACCGACTAGCCAATAAACTACTTACACAAGGTTACGTTGTTGAACGCTTGGAGTCGTCGTTTAAGAAGTTTTATGTTCGTTACGGGGATCTTGTTAAACATTATGAAGTTCCCCTCTCAGATATATTAAATAGTATTCTGGATCGCGGCCACAGACAGTGACTCCGTTTCACCAATCGTGCTTGACCTCATCACCAAACTTGACCTTTTTTACGAATTTTACCCGTTCATGGAACTAGAAAGGTTTCCATGGAACATTTGAGACGGGTGTGGTATGCCAGCAGAAGACGCTGACTCCTTCCGGACACATGGTCTTATTCCGTTTGGGATTCGTAATTGTTCTTAATGTTGATACCATTTGCACATCTAATTCGTCGTGTTATAATGGATTTGAGCTTTTGATTATTGATTGGTACTTCTTCAATTTTACTTATTGTACAGATGCTGTGTGTTAAAGTCTACAGAAAATTTGTTTAGTGGCTGTAACCACTCGATCTTCACACTTTCTGGGTTTAACCCACAAGACAATCTTAGTGCTAACCACACGACCTTCACACCGTCTGGGTTTTACCAACAAGAAAATCTCACTGCTATCCATCCGATCTTCACACTGTCTGGGATTCATCATCGAGATAGTCTTACTGCTAACAACACGATCTTCACACCGTCTGGGTTTACCAACAAGGTAATCTTACTACTAATCATAAGACCTTAACACTGCCTTGGTTTTACCAACGAGATAATTTCGCTGCTAACCATACGACTCTCACACTGTCTGGGTTTTACCAACAAGATACTCTTACTGCCTGCTAACCGCACGACCTTCACTTTCTGGGTTTAACCCACAAGACAATCTTAGTGCTAACCACACGACCTTCACACTGCCTTGGTTTTACCAACAAGATAATCTTACTGCTAAATACACGACCTTTAAATTGTCTGGGTTTTAATTACCAACAAAATAATCTGACTGCTAACCACACGACCTTCACAACGTCTGAGTTTCACCAACAAGATAATCTTACTGCTAAACCGTATGCCAGTCACACCGTCTGGGATTTACTAACGAGATAATCTTACTGCTAATGGCACGACCTTCACAGTGTCTAAGTTTTACCAAAAGATAATCTACCTGCTAACCGTGCGACCTTCACATTGTCTGTGTTTTACCAACAAGATCCTCTCACTGCCAACAGACCACCGCATGACTGATATTCTTTAATTTCTATCATTTGCATGGATAATAGAAAGAGTGATGTGCTTACAAAAGCTTAAGCAGTTCCCTTCCTGAAAATTTTTCATGTCCCAACGGATATATAATTTGAATCTACAATGAGGAACATCAACAAGTAATAGCCTCTTGGTCAACTTCAGAATATTCAGCAGTAAACTATAGTACTTATCATAGAAATTCTTTCCATAAATCAATATTACAAGAAACTAAGGGGATTACGATAAAGAGCCATTTACAACATGAAGTCATAGATTTTGTTTCCAATTTAGTCTGCACATGGAAATAAAAAAATCTTCACTTTTGACACAGCAATCCTCTGATAAATATCAATTACACGTGTCAATAAAGAATAATTGTGTCGTACTTTCTGATTTAGTCAAAACATCATGGGGTACAGGAAAATCCTTTTTATGTTTGTAAGTAAACTAAATAATAATAATAATAACAACAACAATAATAATAATAATAATAATAATAATAACAATGATAATTACTACAGTAATTACAATTCTGATTAGAATAATCATGAAAACAAAATGTCAACAGTAAAGGCTTGTGAATAGAATGTTGAATGTCGATGGTTCATTTAACATTAATTTTATTTTTAATGATATTAGTTTTTTTTTCATCTACAAAATATTCAAGTCAAATTATAATCGCTACTCTATTGTTGAAAGATATCAATCGTGTCAAATTTAATTAAGGATTAACTTTAAAGTGATATAAGCTGTCGTAGGTGAAAAATTTTACATACCAATTTTATATAATATTTTATCTCATATATATCCCAAAGACTGAAAGAGACCATCTGGTAATCTTGCCTAGCGTAACCCGTAATATCAGGTATTTTCTATCTGCCATTAATCCGAGTATTGCAAATTAACTTTCGGTAATTTTTTACGAAGTGTACCGAGTGTCCAATAAGCACGTGAGGTTTGCAGTTAATATATATTCTATTCTTATCACCCTTTGTCTTTACTTTCGTACATCATCATTCCATACCTAAATCAAGCAAAGTTGGTCTTTTCCGACATTTTAAAACATTCGTTTCTGAAATTATCCACGTGTCGGGTATATCGGGTGATCTCGTCCAATTTTAACTCGTCCCAATCTCGGCTGTATCATTCTTGACACATATGAACTGCCCAACTCCAACGGACATTGCGATTGCAAAACATGAGACACTCATATTTTTAAGTTATGTTGTTTTGATTTTGGCAATGTCAGCAATCATTAAGGATAACATTAAAGATCGGGAAAAATTCGTTTAGTGACGTGGTATTTTATTCATTGTAAGGTCAACGGTCAACGCAATTCAATACATACAGCATACATGACACTTTTTGATTCTACAATATATATATATATATATATATATATCATTATTCTGTCAGATTGATATTAGCTTCATATGATTACAGGTGAACTTAACGTGTTTTGACTAAACAAATTAATTTTGAACATTCTTGTTTTCACTTAGATCTAGTTAAATTCACATTAAGTTGGTAATTTAGTTTTAGGTTTTTAGTTATCATTTGTTTGATTTCAATTTTCAATTAATTTGTAACTATATATATATATCATTCACCTAACACGAAAAGGGAAGTTGCCTCACGTCACACTATTGTGACGTCATCATAACGCATCATAGTACGTCACAGTAACACTTAGTTACAATCAATACATCCTCCTGAAGATTGTTTTAGACATGAAAGCGCTAGAGGAAACATTTTATTGAACAATTTAGATCTACTTCGCCGTGGATAATTGTGTGTGTGTGTGTGTGTGTGTGTGTACTCCTGCTAAAATCTCAGATACTTTTTGGCAGAGACACGGGAAGATGATATATTAGTTAAAGCAAAGTATAGTTAGCGTCTTAGCTGACGTCACAATATAAATTTAATGTATCACAGATTAATGACTCACTGAAGAGAAATAAAATGTGTAAGACATATAAAACACTTTTACATATTTATGATGCATCATTTCAAATGTCAGAAAACTTTAAAAAAAAGAGCAATGGTACATATAGAAAATTAAAGTCTTCGTTTGACCCAATATTAGATATACACCATTCGCTCATACCATATGGAATCTACTGACGGTGTATATCCCATATTATGTCCAACAAAGACTTATGTTATAATATATATATATATATATATATATATATATATATATATATATATATATATTTATTTAGAGAGTTCAAAAAGTCATATTTCATAATTTTCTTCTTTGATTTCTGTAAGAATACATGTTGTTAAGATACTATTGTTAACTATGACGTCATAGTGACGTTACTAGATAGTGGTTATAAAAATTAGTATTAATAGGAACAAAATAATTATTTTCTATTAAGTTTTGGATTGAGCAGTCTTATAAAGAAATCTTCTTTGGCTATTCTCACTGCTTGTTCTTCAGTCCACATTTTGAAGAATTTTAAATTTCACCCTTCCGCATGCTGCGAACATTTTCGAAATGTGACGTTTTGAACTCTTTCTAAATATATAATCATCTGTACCAAGTTTAACTTAAGACACACACACACATATATATATATATATATATATATATATATATATATATATATATATATATATATATATATATATATATATATATATATATATATATATAACACTTTAAAGGCAGGTATTAAGAATGCCAAAAACAAACATGAACATATACATCTGTTACATAAAGTCTGTGGCCGTCCATTTAAGTGGTTATTTGCTCCTTTTACTGTTACACATTCAAATGTTCTAATTGATTTAACCTTCTTTAAACCAACAATCCTATATATATGAAATTTGCATCATCAGCACCTGTACAAAAATGTCAATGTTTATTTTTGCTTCCTCGATCCCTTTTCTCAGTCTTTATCATTAAATTTAAAATAATAGGGAGAACAAGCTGATATATTGCATCACATATAAAATAGTTTATTGCATATCAAATGAAAATATACATACTCCAATTAAATAACATAGAAATGTATTACTTGAAATTAATTTCCTCAAAAGACAGTCACATAAGATTGTACTACTGTTTTGAAATGACCAATTTCTCAATTGTTCCATCTTATATATATATATATATATATATATATATATATAAACCTTTCTACAAATCCATCAAAACATTCTTACAATGGAATTTCAAGTATTGCACAATACAAAAATGTATGAAAATAATTCTAACCCACAACTGACTTTCTGTAGGCATATTCAGTCTTTTCGGTAGTCAGAGTTATTTCTTATGTCAGCAGGTACTGATTGTGACGTCATGTCTTTACATGAGAAAACAAAGTTGTTTTCTCACAAACATGACATCACAACTGATAACTTATCTCATTCTACACACAAAGAAATGACATCACAATCAATACCTGCTCCGAGGGATGGTAACTCTGGATAATGAAAATACCTAATAGACCAATTCACGATAACGGCGGTCTTGTAACTTTGAGTGGCAAAATGATATGTCAAGAAACAATCAGTTACTATAACGATGTCTATGTTTTTGCAGGTATCTGTATCATTTTGCCAATCAAAGTCACATGACCACAGTTAAAGTGAAAGGGTCTATATTAACAGGGTTTCACCAAAAACATACCTACATGGGATTCCCTGTAACTCATGAATTCTATCTATTTTGCATTTATGGACACATTTTTTGTATTTCAAAAGTAACTGGATTTTTTAAAATATGTAATGACAAATCTGAAACAATATCTTGTTTCTGAGTCAATGAACACTGCATTTATTGTCATTAAAGGTGAGTACTTTTTGGCACACCCTGTACATATGAAAACTTATGTATGGGTATGTCTGAACACATTAGTGTCAATCTGAAGACAAATGCATTTAAAACTAACATTGACACACAAAAACCAGACAATATTAACCAATCAACCCCTGGAAAACAATGGACTCTACTGTAAATCAATGACTTTGATCAGTCCAAATGTGTCTCTAGGGGTGAACGAGTTACAATTTCTACAGTAAATTCACTTGAACTATTTACCACTTTTCGGGGGTAAAAACTAACCCCATGAGTATGTTTCAAAATAATCTGAATCTTGAACACAAAGCGATGTATGTATATTATCAATGCATTTGCCTTTAAACAGTCAAAAGGTGTTAAAAGCATCACTACATGCTTATTTTCCCTAAAAATAATACAATGTATTTTAATTGGCTGGTTTGATCAAACATATAGTGATGTCTTTTCAACCATTGGTAATTATTCTTAGCGTAATTAAAATTGGCAAGTATAAAGTTTACAGTGTATAGATTCCTTAAACTAGAGGCTCCACTGAGTCAGATTTGCTCACTTGACTCACATATTAGGTGTGTTCAGCAAGCAAGAAAATCACTTGAATTTACATACCAAATGATCAATCATACAAAGTTTAATTACATGTTTGTTTGTTTTAGAAAAGGTTTTAGAAAATGGACATAAAGTGATTGCAATAGCTCACCTTTTAACCAAAGGATATACCGTCAACTCTTGTTTTAACGGCAGGTTGGATCCAGTAAAATCAAATATGCTATTATATCAAATTTTCAGGTTTGGTGCCAAAATAAGAATACTTGAACATAATTTGTTGTTATACCCCCATTAATTGTTAAACCTCAATTTAATATGATTGCATGAATGAAATAAAATAACTACAACAAATAAAATTTTGTTTATTGTTATTTTCATCCTAACAATTTAATAAGTTATGGCCATAATTTTTCATTTTTGATACTTAGCCATTATAACAAGTTTATTCTAGAGGTAAAATGCATGTTTATTGCCAAAAATCACTGTCGGTGCTGGAAAGCAAACATGCCGTTATATTAAACAAATTAACATGAATATAAATTCGTTCCCATGAAATATTTGCTGTTAACCAAAAATGCTTTTATATCAAGTGCCGTTATAACAAGAGTTGACTGTAATAACAAAAAAGATACACTATGTTCAGGACACAGTACTTGTTCTGTTCTGCTCATGTAACATAGACCATAATTTGAAAACACAACTTTTTTCCATAGAGCTACAGTTGTAACAGTTCAACACCAATTGTTTGAAATGCATCTACTGAACCTTCTGTTCATATAACTAAAGATTATACAGCTGAAATCAGACTAAGATCAGAACAAATCATTTGAACCTTCTGTTAGATAACAAACACTTAAGCAGCTAAAACAAACTGTGACCTGAACACATTTGAACCTTCTATTATGCAACTTAAGATTAAAAAGCTACAAACAGACTATGATCTGAACACATCGTTGAACCCCCTGTTAGTCAACTAAAGATTAAATACCTAAAAACAGTTTAGATTCTGGTCAGAACACATCACTTAATCCTCCAGGGCCTGGCACTATAAAACTTAACAATGACTTAAGTCAGAACACATCACTTAATCCTTCAGGGCCTGGCACTATAAAACTTAACAATGACTTAAGTCTAAACATTTTACTCAGCTTTGACTAATCTGGGCCACTGCACCATAAAAATTGATAATTTACTTAAAAGTCAGATAATATTCTCAACTTGACCTGATTGTCCAATCAGATTTCAGGATTAGCTAAGTAAATTGTTAAATTTATGTTGCCAGGCCCAGTTTCGGCAATTCAAGTTATAACATGCAAAAATCAGACCACATTAATTGAATCTTCTTTCAAGGCAATTAAAGCTGAAACAACTACACCAGACTGCAATTAGAACACATCACTTGAACCTTCTGTCTAGACAATTAAATATGAAACAGTTAAAAACAGACTGCTATCAGAACACATCACTTGAACCTTCTGTCTAGACAATTAAATATGAAACAGTTAAAAACAGACTGCTATCAGAACACATCACTTGAACCTTCTGTCTAGAAAATTAAATATGAAACAGTTAAAAACAGACTGCTATCAGAACACATCACTTGAACCTTCTGTCTAGACAAATTAAATATGAAACAGTTACAAACAGACTGCTATCAGAACACATCACTTGAACCTTCTGTCTAGACAATTAAATATGAAACAGTTAAAAACAGACTGCTATCAAAACACATCAATTGAACCTTCGGTCTAGGCAATTAAATCTGAAACAGCTAAAACAGACTGCAATAAGAACACGTCACTTGAGTCTTCTGTTCAAATTAATATAACTGAAATTCAATTTTTAAGAAAAAAATTAAACTGCAAAACATTAACTAGTCAGAACAGGAAATTTAAACCCTCTTATAAGGTTGCAGCTATTTGAACGAAATGAACAATTTGCTAACGAATGTTCAGAAGACATTACTTGTACATCCTGGTCAATTTACAAGATTTATGACAGGTAAACCCTCTGGCAATACAAATTAAAAAGTATTTCTGTAAACAGATAAACAATTATAAAAAGGGAGCATTAATTATTTGTGAACAACCTTTCTCTAAAGCTTAAAAATATCCACATTTACATATAATCCTCATGTCAATATTTGTGAAAATATTTAGTCCTCCTAAACACAAAACATGATAAAAATCAATCTAAAATACACTGACCTTAAAATAAGTTACTTAAATATGAAGTCAAATGAATATACATTGTAATTACAACAAAATATTACAATTATCCAGCATTACATACACTTGTATCTGAAATGTCAATCACAAATATCACATCATCTATATATCATTTATACACTTACTGTTGTATACAGAGGGCATTTCACAGAATTTCAAGAAATTTGAAGCAACTATTTTTGAATAATGAAACACCAAATTACATAACTTCTCTGAACACAACTTACATGTATATGTACATATGACCCGTTACAAGAAATTGAAACTTTGGCACACTGATGCCATAATTAAGAATATTGTTGTCCAAATTCATATAAGAATTCCCTCAGAAATTACAAATAAAAGGTCGAAATAATTAAGTGTGAAAATGAGATACATAATCCCTTTATACTTAGAATCGTAATACAGATAGCTTTCAATGTTGTGTTGTTCAAGACTAATAAAACCATTGACCTTTCATAAGCTTGATAGCTGTGTGTTTTGTTTTCACTTACATGTATATAATCCTGTTTACAACATGGTAACCTTGAAAACTAGAGATCTATATCTCTGATGACTTTCAGAAATTCCAGAAAATATTTCATCAATGAATTATTGGTGCCATTTGTGATAAGGCCAACATAAAATATGTGTTTCCAGTTACCCAACTGACCTAATTTTTGCCTGCGATCTCAAACAATTATTGCTTTTTTCGGAAATGCTTTAGCTTAATTCAAATCTTTAATATTTGATTTCAATAGAAATTTACATTGCAGCATAACAGTATAATTTTCTGAGTACTTGCTGTTGAATTACAGATGTGCTGTAAATAAATTTCAAGTCTGGTCATTCACCTTTTTTTGAAGAGACAAGAAAACAATTTTTCAAAATAGATGCTTTACCCACCTACTTAACCTATGTCATTATGGGCATGTACATGTAATAGGAAACACATATATTTTATGTTAGCGTGATGCCCTGCCAACATCTCCATTTCAACCAAGTGTGCCCTTATTTACCCAAATTTCCCAGTTGGTCACATAATTAATTACATATTCATATAATTACACAGATACATTGAAATTGCACTTAATTTTGTTTACATAACAACCAAACAGAACATCAATTATATATACATGTATTTATGTGTCACAATGTATTTAATCTCAATATATATACACTGTAATAAATGGTTCCCATATAAGTCTTCAAGTACAAATTATCTAATACTATACAATCAGAAAATTTTGTTGTGGTTTTAATTTCGTTTATTTCATTGTTTTCATATATCAAATTAAAACCATGACGAAATTTAACAAAATTACACTTAGTAATACAAATAATTATGTTCCTTAATAAACATTTTTTTTATTTCAACGAAATTTAATGTCAACAAAGTTTCATTTTCAAATCAACGAAATTTTAACCCTATGAAATTTTCTGATTCTACAGTATTTTTAATCATTTTTAAAATTCACCAAATTGACTCAATACTCAAGCTCAACTAACTTTTTAGGATTTCAAAATAAAGATATACAGCTGTTATTCTACATTTGGACAATTTGTATATCTAAGAGAAGAAAACTTCAGAAAAGTCAAAAAATAGTTCTGAGTACATACATGTGCACTTAAATTTTGAGTAGCATACTCGATGCATACTTCAACTTTTTCATGAGAAAATCATAAATCTGATCCAGATGTATATAATAAAATATACAAATGTGTTTCCGAGTCACATCCAGAATTTCACAAACCATTATGCTGGTCTGGGACCAGTAACCGGCTATTGCATGATTTTGCCTATATAGAACTAAATTTTGTGAGAAATGTTTTACATCAAACATCAGCTGTTGCATATTTTTTTAAAACAGGAGGAAAATAAATATTGTTGTGGTACGTACTAAAGACAAAATTGTCATCATTTGAATTATTCATACAGAAGGAAAAAAATACAAAACATGAGAACAATATAGTGACAGAGATTTCTTGAAATGCCGGAGTTTTTAAAAGAAAGGAATTTGTTAAAATTACCCAATGGATTCTTTAGATACAGGCAACTAGTTTAAAAAAATAGTGAGAATTCATATGTACATTACAGAACCTTAATACAACAGAAATTAGTAGGAAGAAAAACATTGTTCTCTCAATGTCCACTGGACTAAAACACCCAATCATCTTCAGCAATAAAGAGGCCCTCTAAATGAGCTTACCTGTAAAATTTACCTGTTCACCTGTATGTCTGAAGCTTGCCCTAAATCAGCTGAATTAGCAATAATAAAGGTGAACAAGAAAATAATTTAATTTTGAAATTTTACATTATTTTTCTTTCCTTATTTATTGTATCTATAGACAGTTAGAATTTTTAACAAGTACTACAGGTAAATTACAGGTACGTTCCATTAATGGGTCTCTTAATTACTTGAGATAATTGAGGTTATTTTATCCAGTAGGTGTTCAGGGAACACATGGAATACAGCAGATGAAAAATAAGACATTACCCTTACTAGTCACTTTGTAAATAAACAGAGTAGAAATCTCTCTTACTATCTGACTAATTTGAAAACTATATTTTTAGAATCAGAAATTTAACATATGCATTGTTCTAAATCTGAATGGAATTATATAAGACACTTCCATTTTTCTGAAGCAATTTTAAAGGTGATCACCTTATTTTGAGATGTATTAAATTACACTTTCCCACAGATATCCAGACTTTCAAGTACATGTACAGGCTTACGCAGGGATGTGGTTCCAAAATGGTAAAAATTGCTCATTTGTAGGGGGGAGGTATAATGGGGAAACCAAAGATTGAACATTGCAGCAAAATTATTTAAAAGGAGGAGATCTCATCCCTGGTTATGAGTACATATACATACCACTTCCCTTACTCTGCAATGACCTTGACCACATTACAGCGGTGTGTAAAAATGATAATTTATAGTAGATAAGCACATCTATGAGTACATGTACAATATCAAACTAGCTCTCCTAGGTGGAGATCTAAATTTAACAAGCACATGTTATATTTGTATTACTATTTCAACAAACACATACATTGTAGGTCTCACAATATCAAACAAATAGCAATAATAGTTATATCAAATTTCACCAGCACTGAAAAATATACATTGTGTTTGTTCTGTTTAATTTGTAAGTCATGTTCTGAAACTGTCATTTTTTAAAAAAGAAAATATATATTTTTCTATGGTGGCAAATAAAGGACCTTAAAGGAGCATTAGCTGTGTTTTCCCAAAATAAATTATTTTCTACAATAACAGATAAGAGATATTTTTGTGAAAATAAGGTTAGGTCGAGTGCTGTATAAATATACAGATAGTAAAGTCGAATTCATCATTTGCACAAAAAAAAATCTATTTTGAATTTGAACTCAACTGATGAAGTCTAATTGACAGAAACAATCGTCTTGAGCATTATAACTTTGGTGTTAAGTTTATATTATTTGCAAGTAAATAATTGTTAAAATGGGTTTCACAAGCAATTTTCACAAAATATATAGTAATTTTAGAATTTCCATACCTATGTTTATCTATTTTTTTGTTATTGTTCATCAATCCAGGTACCAAAAAAAAAATAAAAATAAAAAGGACATTTTTTAGAAAAAAAAACATACCTAATGCCCCTTTAAACACATCAAAATATTGCAATTCACATATCATTAAATGTACTATTATGACGAGTCTTTCTACTCCCACCATCGTCATTATCCAGGTTCTGAAAACCCTTGTTTTTTTTTTTTTTGTTTTTTTTTTTTTTTTTTTTTTTTTTTTTTTTTTTTTTTTTTTTTTTTTTTTTTTTTTTTTTTTTTTTTTTTTTTTTTTTTTTTTTTTTTTTTTTTTTTTTTTGTTTTTTTTTTTTTTTTTTTTTTTTTTTTTTTTTTTTTTTTTTTTTTTTTTTTTTTTTTTTTTTTTTTGTTTTTTTTTTTTTTTTTTTTTTTTTTTTTTTTTTTTTTTTTTTTTTTTTTTTTTTTTTTTTTTTTTTTTTTTTTTGTTTTTTTTTTTTTTTTTTTTTTTTTTTTTTGTTTTTTTTTTTTTTTTTTTTTTTTTTTTTTTTTTTTCTTTCTAATGCTTTAGTTTTTGGAATATCAATTGTGGCATAACAGTTGCTAGGTTGTGTCTCTCGTGGGACTGGATTAAAACCTGGTGATACAGGACTAGTTGTGGTGTCAGAATTGCTCACCACCATTATGTAGTTCATACGTGTGGTGCCACTTGCTCCCAATGAACCTCTGGGTGGCAGGGCACTAGGGGGCACTGTGACACTGGGTTGCACATTGGTATAATCAGGTTCTCGAATTAAGTCCTTAGCTACTGACCATGGAGGGGGAGGGCGTTCAGGTTGCCTTTCAGGTCCTACATTAATATAGTCATTTTGAGGCAATTCATCCTCAAAAACTTCTTCATTTCCATGAAAGCCTTCATCCACATCCTGTTCACCTGAAGCCACTGCCCCTCTATTTCCTAGTCTCGCATCAGCAGCATCTGGACAAACGTTTTCATCACTAGAAGAAAATTCTAACTCAGCATAGTTCTCCCTTGGCTCTTGGTCTTGTGACACTGGGGGATTTTGAAGGATGGCAGTTAGGGCAGCCGTAACATCAGGAAATGACTGATGTCTGGCCCCGGTATTGACATACTGAGGAGGATCACTGTCCGCCGACGGCTGATTTACATAATTGACAGTGTCACTGTTAGTCGAAACAAACATTCCATTTTGTGCAACATCATTTACTGTGATATCATTCATTTCAATCATAGATGTGGGTCGACTGTTTGGCACATTATGGTCGAATGGCTGGTTACCACTAAATTCTGCTTGTCCTGCTCGGTGAATACACTCCTGCACTGAACTGAACAAAAGTTCTGCATTTTTACACTTAAATGCATATATCCCAGGTCCTGTAGGACAGCGCCTACCACTTTCAAATGAAAATAATTCTTGTTCCCAGCCATATCGCCGCAGAGCTCTGAGTGGCCACCTAACCTCTTTGCCTTTGTGATGTAAAACTAATTCTGAGTCTGTCACTTCCAATTTGCCACTGTTCAATTCTTCTCCACTCTCATCAATATTATACACTTCGAATATTCTACCATTTCTTTTCTGCGATTGAATGCATCCCATTGTTTTCAAGTAGAATTCTAGCTACATATCTGAAAATAAAATGAAACAGAATAAATATATAAAAAAAAATCTATACCCTACTGTATAAGGAAGTATCCCCATGTGAAAATACATAAAGTGCGAATGAAGAGGGCCTATTTGGCTCAGGTGACTTAAAAACTGACATTTTCCATTTACAATGTATTAGGTGTCTGCGACCATGACCTTGGACCTATGACCAAAACCTTTGTCACAATGATCCTTAATCATTGTAATAATTCAAAAAGTCAATCAGTTTTTACCCTTTTTGGTCCCTTTTGGGGCTCATATAGGACATAGCCCTTTTTCATTTGCAAACTTTTAAAATAGCTTCAAACTGTGGATAATTCCTTCCAAAATGGGTTAAAATTGGCCCACAAGCTGTTTTTTTCTTTTAAAAAAGAAGTCCAATATGTCTAAAAGTTAACAAATAATGGATAGAACACAGCAACAGACAAAAGATGATTACAATAGGTCACCATGAGCTTTTAGCTTTTAGGTGACTTAAAAAAGACTGAACAGTGCTGATTTTCAACTTTTTTCAAGATGTTGATGGTGGTAGGTAACCTTTGATAAAAATTTCATGAAAATCCATTAAAAGATTTTAGGTACAAGAGTACTTATGCCCCATGTGTAAAAACATGTGATCAACATAAATGAATGGATTGTGAAATATGAACACCCACTAGATTTGTTTGTTTGCTTTCAAAGTTATTTTATGCTAAACAAAATCAACTTAGTTTTCAGTGGGACTCAGACCTGTGCTGCATATATCATAGGCGACCAACTGTGTGATTAAAAGTGAAATACTCCCGACCACTCACACCTTTTATAAAACAACTGGAATTTGCAATTTAAAAGTGTGATGTTCGAACCACTCAGCCTACACTGACTGTGATGCTCTAACCACTCAGCCTACACTGACTGTGATATTCTAACCACTCAGCCTACACTGACTGTGATGCTCTAACCACTCAGCCTACACTGACTGTGATGCTCTAACCATTCAGCCTACACTGACTGTGATGCTCTAACCACTCAGCCTACACCAAGTGGGAGATTGTTATTTAAAAGTGTGATGCTCTAACCACTCAGCCTACACCAAGTGGGAGACTGTTATTTAAAAGTGTGATGCTCTAACCACTCAGCCTACACTGACTGTGATGCTCTAACCACTCAGCCTACACCAAGTGGGAGACTGTTATTTAAAAGTGTGATGCTCTAACCACTCAGCCTACACTGACTGTGATACTCTAACCACTCAGCCTACACTGACTGTGATGCTCTAACCACTCAGCCTACACTGACTGTGATGACTCAGCCTACACTGACTGTGATACTCTAACCACTCAGCCTACACTGACTGTGATGCTCTAACCACTCAGCCTACACTGACTGTGATACTCTAACCACTCAGCCTACACTGACTGTGATACACTAACCACTCAGCCTACACCAACTGGGAGGCTGTTATCTTAAAGTGTGATGCTCTAACCACTCAGCCTACACTGACTGTGATGCTCTAACCACTCAGCCTACACTGACTGTGATGCTCTAACCACTCAGCCTACACCAAGTGGGATACTGTTATTTAAAAGTGATACTCTAACCACTCAGCCTACACCGACTGAGAAGCTGTTATTTAAAAGTGTGATGTTCTAACCACTCAGCCTACACCAACTGAGAGGCTGTTAATTAAAAGTGATACTCTAACCACTCAGCCTACACCGACTGAGAGGCTGTTATTTAAAAGTGTGATGTTCTAACCACTCAGCCCACGCAGACTGGGAGACTGTGATTTAAAGCTTGATGCTCTGACCGCTGTGCCTATGTGATTTAAAAGCATGATGCTCTAACCACTCGACTTACACCAACCAGGAGACTGTTATTTAAAAGTGTGATGCTCTAACCACTCAGCCTACACCAACTGGGAGACTGTTATTTTAAAGTGATACTCTAACCACTCAGCCTACATCGACTGAGAGGCTGTTATTTAAAAGTGTGATACTCTAACCACTTACCCTACACCGACTGAGAGGCTGTTATTTAAAAGTGATACTCTAACCACTCAGCCTACACCGACTGAGAAGCTGTTAATTAAAAGTGATACTCAAACCACTCAGCCTACACCGACTGAGAGGCTGTTATTTAAAAGTGATACTCTAACCACTCAGCCTACAC